>CM053786.1:195947343-196547343 GCA_028749045.1 Cupressus sempervirens
GTAATTTTAATAATACTAATACTATTGTTGTCACAGAGGGCCAGTGGTTGGAGGGAGGGAAAGGAACTTGCAGTCCCTCAGCAGCCCCCCCTGAGGAGAACCCTTTCTATATTGATTTAGTAGAGACTGATGACCTGATTGGTTCGATTAAAAAGTTGCTAAAGAAAATTGGTAGAGAAATTATACGTTTGGAAACAATAAAGCCTACTACTCAGAAAATAAAAGATAGGGGATCTAAATTGTTACACACCTCTGAAACCTTAAAAGTAAGTATTAATGAAATTTTTAATTATAACAAGAGTTCAATAATGGTTTTTATGTTATGCTCTTTTATGGCATTGATTAAAATATGGATGCATTGTCTTTATAGAGTTTTTTACATGATTTCGAGCCCCATTCCCATGATGAGGGTGCTGTAGGTGGTTCAGGTAGATCGCATGTTCCATTCCCCACTTGTGTTTTCCACTGAATATATATAGGAATGATCATAATCATTGACAACACATGCTCAAACAATCCTTTTTTTAAATGCTCTAACAATCTTGTCCATGCTAGTCCATGCATTCTATATTTATGCATGCTCTAATAATTTTATTATTTAGCTTCAAATCAATTATATCCTATGATGATGTTGTCTCCATATAGGACAACCACAAATCTCTTTTCGACTACTGAGTCAACAACACACAACTTACAAGCATCGACTGTTGCACCATCTAATGGTACACAAATCCATCTTTTTCTCTCTTTTGTTATGTGTTTAAGTGTTATGTGTTTACGATGTAGATTGTAATAACCCCCCTTTGGTAGTCACTCAATGTTTAAAATTTTTCACAATTTTATGATTCCAAACCATAAGAACTCGACTCCATTCATAGCTTGGATATACAAGGTTATGTTATAGGTCAAACTTCAATTAGCTATCTTTAGTTATGAAAGATTGTAATATTGAAAATCATCTTCTTTTGTAGTATATTATAGCAATTATGTTTTGATGTAGAGTCTAGTAGCCACTTCTTCTACTAGCCTTCAGAAGGCTTTCACAATCCAATTTTTTGATCTAGGACTTGGTATAATTCCCCTTACCCACACCGAGTATACACAACTGTTGAGCCCAAATGGGGCAATCCACTTCAAAAACTTCACTCACTGACACAAGTAATGGTGAAAACAACCAGGACCTTTAGTCCAACCACAATCCTTAGTTTGTTTGGAATCTACCAAATCCACAACAATCCTTTGCACTTCTAGGCCTACAATCCTTGTAGCCTTTCCAGTCCATTTTCTTGTATTTTCACCAACTATACCTCTATGGCATAGGGACTTCTCCACTATTTTAGGCACCTCTTAAGACACTTTCTAGAATCCCAAAAGCTTCTAGAATGATCTTGCTCTAGCACCCTCCAAACTACTGCTTGGTACCTAGGCCTAGTTGATCAAGTTAGCCTAGGGCTTCAAGGAAGGATGGACTAGGTGGGTTCCCAAGACCCCAATCACTTATGGAAATCCTGAAAAAATTCAATGCATCTAACTTCAACACTCACATAGATCAGAAGTGCCTCCAAACATGACTGTCACCACAATAACAACAAAAACTAGTCAAGCACATGGTCTTGCCTGACCTAGGGTCGGCTTCAAAAAATGCTTGCCCTGCTCACCATGCCTCCAACTCTTGGAATCATATAGATAGGTCCCTTAACTTGCATATCCCTCAATTTTAGAGATTGCCACCAGTGATTTGCAAGTTAGGGCTGCATTTGTACAAGGCCCTAGAAAACAGGGCTATTCAGACCTCTTAGGACAAAAATGCTAATAACTCACAAACCACAATTGCAAATTGAATCAAAATTAAAGCCAAAACCTTTTGAACAGACATCCACCACTAATCCACTTGTAGAGTAATCATGAAAGTACTGTACAAAATTGTACAACCCAGTGTAACATCAATTTTACCAGTAAATTAGAGGTTTTTATTCATTTTCTCCAAGCATCTGCTACAACCTGATCTCTCCATCCAACTTACCTCAAATGACATATTTGTAGGCCTATATGACCATTGTAACAACCAAATAGCTGTTTCTAATCATGAAACAAAAAAACAACAACTTTTTGTAATTATCGATCAACATTTTAAAAGTTGTTAGCAACTTTAAGGCAATTTTTGCATTTTTTGCAAATCGGTGAGTCTAATGAACTTAACAAGTGCATGGCCATTTCTCTAGGACTATATTGACTCAAAAACCCTTTCCAAGAAGAAAAATAGTAACTTTTGAATGGCAAGAACCTTATTGAGTTACCAGTCCGAATCTTGCAAATTAGAAAACTATCCCTATGATAGTGAAGTGCAGAATTCTTTTATTTATATCTTTTCTTTGTACACACACACCCCTTTTCTCGACTATAACACTTGTGTCTTATAAAGTCCTTTCTTTTCAAGTATTTTTCCCATCTAACTGACTCATCAAACTGAAAAAAGACTCCTTGGATGCCAACTGCCCTTCATAACTGTCTTATGACAACAACAAATAATTTTATTTTTACAACTTTTTAACATCAATTATCATTTGTTCTTTTATACTTCGTGACAAAGACTTATGAAACTTATGAAAATTTTTGCAATAGGATCTGCAACATCATTTCCTGGATGTTCCTATGTTCCTAGTATGGGAATGGTGAAGGATGTCATATTGATCGTAAGTGATGATGAAAGCATTCCATTAAAAGTAGCCAAAGTTCTAGGTACTTTAAAGTTATTATTATTCTATAGTGATATAATAGTAATTTAGTTTTTGATCACTCTTCATCAACTAATGATCCCATGATTGTTTTTTAGGGAATGATTTTTTTTGGAAAAAACTTGGTGATGAGTGTTTGTGAATATTCGGGCCCACCCTACGTACCTGGTGGAACATCATATCCTAACTAAAACCCCAAACCACTATTTTGATTTCATATCATTGCTAGAATAGTTTTCCTTTTCATCCATTTCGTGAACTATTTTAAAGGTAGCTTCACTTCATTTATGAGTATAGCATGTTTTTTTTACTTAAAAGGTGGAATAACCAAGACAAACTATTGAAGGATGATCTTATAGAGAGCATGACCCAACTCTTTGGCTGTCGTGCATTCGAGAGAAACAAGCTCCTTGAAAAAGTTGGTTCATGTTTGAAGTATATTAGGGACTAGTATAGAAAATTTTTACAAGGTAACCCCAGGTACGAGCATCCGCCCTATGTTCCTGAGGCTGAGTGGTAGGCTCTGATTTTGGATGGAAAGTATAAAGTTGACAAGGAAAATAATATTAAACCAGTAGAGGGTATAGCAAGGTATGTGATATTGTTGAGAATGTAATTATGTACTAATTAACCACTATATTTATAATATCTAACATATTTCAAACTTTTCATAGATTGCCTGACACATCAAAGGCAACAAAGGCAAGACTAGAAAAACACGAGACAAACAAGCTTAGCTCTGGTGGTTTTTCGAAACTTCAAGCATGAGTTGTAAGTATTAGTAAATTAAAAATTGTATCAATTTTTTTATATATTGTGATGGGAAATGCTAGGATAGACTAGCTTGTCTATGATGCTGATCCTCAACTTGGATCTCAGTGTTCCTCCACACCAACATATGATGCAAAGTAACACGCTTTGGAAGCACCAACAAACTCCTCGCACCTTGGAACAACTAAGCAATTCAAGTTATCACCCCAATCCTCTGTCCTCCACAAGAACATTCAAGTCTTGATTCACCTTCAAACAAGGAACTAATATGCTCTTACAACTGCACCTTTAATTCATGGACCCAACTCATAGTATAAGGCTGCATAGTAGTTACTTCTCCCTTGTACCATTCAAGGCCTCATACACCCAACTTTGACACCAAGTGTTTTGGAAACTTTTGTATTTCCTTTTGATATTTTAACTACCCTCCATTGGTTGATGAAACAATGCAAGTAAAATTCACCAGACTAGGCAAAAATGCAAGGCTCATAATTCAAGAGATGCCTCACAGAAGAGGATAAGAGAATTGGCTTCCAACAAGGCTATAGAGCCATGGTTGAATGCCTATGAGCTGAAATCAGTGTGGAAGGTTCTAATAATGATGCATCTGAGTCACAGGTAAATAAGCTAAATGAAATTTATTTCAAATTGAATACTTTACCAATTAGTCTATTTGATGTTAAGTTCCAATATAAAGTGAGTATATCTATTTTAAGCAAGCAATGATAACAATGCGTAGGATGTTGGAATGCAGCCTGACAATCCTTCTACACAATCTGTGGATGCTGAAGGTTCACATGATGTGCATCCCAGTGGTGGAGGTATACATTTGCTATTAAATTTTTTATATGTAATTGCAATTGGTGTTTGGATTAACGTAACATTTTGTATAGTAGTTGTAGAGGATCAAGGGGTCAATGTTCATGAGTGTGTTGACGTTGAGTCTAGACAAAATGATGTGGTTAGATCAGGTAAAGAGGACCACAGTTATGTTATTTAAAAGAATTAAATACTTGTAACAATTATAATAAATTATTTTTAATTTAACTCTTTTATTTGTTATTGCAGAGGACCCCCCTTTGCAACAGCATAGGAATTTGAGATCATCAAGAACAAAGAACAAAATAGTTGATGAGGGGGGAATTGATGATGACACTGATGCTCCTCTTAGAGCTTACATAGAAAAAAGAAATAGAAAGAAAAAAAAAGAAATGATTGTCATCTACATACCTTAATTGATAATGACTGAATTTTATGTCTCAATGAATTTAATTATGTGCTAATGAATGTTCATGAATTATGTGTTAATGCAGAATATTGATGAATGTTGCATGTCAACGAATCTAATGTGTTAATTAATGTTATCATGTGATATTGATTGAATGTTACATTTTATTAATGGTTGAAAGAATGAATGAATGTTAGATGTTAATGGGGAATGTAAAGTGATGTTAGGGGGAGGGGGGTGGGGCCAAATGAACTTCCACCTTCACGCGGTTGGCCCTGTTTAGTAGAGAATATTAAACTATTCTCGAAACAAAGTGAAGCTCAATAAGATACTAAATATTTCTCTATTTTGTCCTATGTTTAGACTATTGTCCTATGCATCTAAGGCTTCATGCTTTGAACTGTCATGAAGTTCTAAACTTCTAGCTTTTTTATTGCATCCTTGGATCTCAACACTGTCTTGGGACTGTGTTATCACCAATGATACGATTATCATAATTAACTAGGGAAACAATGAGTCCCATTGTTTCATTGGATCTCATGCAATGATAGAAAGGTAATGAGAGTATAGATACTTGTGATGACACTTGAGAAAACCTTTGCGTCTCTACCCTGCATTATCATACAATCAACTTACGATTGATGCATGTGTACAAGTTCTTAAAATTTACAGTACAATTTCCTCACTATGATGATCAGCTTCCCTTTTCCAGATGATGCCTAACTCAACAAGCGAGAGGGGAATACTGTGCAGGTGTGCACCTTTGGATATGTGCACATGTGTAACCTTGGAGGGCGCGTAGGTGCACACCTCTAGGAGTGTGCACATTTGGAGTTGTACATTTGCACACCTCCAAAAGGGTGTGTATATGCACACCTCTTAAAGGTGTGGATGTGTAAACCTATTTCAGAGTGAAAATTCTCCTCGAATGAGATTCTTTTCTATGTTTTTGATTGTCTAACTTATCCAGTTAGAGACTGGAGTTTGACCCTGATTCGGGGCAGGGTCCAAAATGACCTGGACTCTAAAGTAGGAGCTTGGTAGGGAAAATTCTAACTAGGGGGTCCCATCGTGAAACCACAACATAACCCTATGGGCTCTGTTACTTTTGATTATTGTCATATTTTCAATTTAGCCCTAGATGTTGGCCATGCATGACATTTTACAATGGTTAATTACTATATTCCGATAAACTTTCATACCATTATGTTTAGATTTTGGATGGTTTTTATATTAGTAGATGAATGCTTATTACTTTTTGTAAGCTAGTTTTTTATAGAGGTAGAAAGTTTTGTAGGTTTTTCAACTCTCACTTAGATGTTATTACTTATTCGTTAGTGTGCAATCAATGTTCTCTCTGTACCAAATGCCAACACCCTCTTGTTGTTGCTTTTATCAAAAAACATTTTGCCAATACACTTCAATAGTTTTTCCTTTGAAGACAAAAAATTTGCCCAATACATTATATATTTTCCCTATGATAATGATAGATTCGTGAAGATTTTCTTATTTTCATATTTAAAAAAAAATTATTAATGCAAATTAATATTTTATCTTTTCAAATTAAAGAAATTAGCCAACAATATTCATATTTATTTCGAACTTAGTCTAAAAGATGAACTCCAACAAAGTTAGTGATGGGATAAATTTTAATAATTAGAATATATAAATTTAGAGTAATAAAAATATTTATTTGACTAATCTGAAATAATAGATAATTAGCTAATGGCCAAAATTAATAGGCCGAGGGCAAGTAGACAAACTCAAATTAGAAAGTAGAAATTCTTATATCTTGGTCTTGATTAATCCTAGACCATGTTTCCCTTCATAGAACATAGTACTCTGAAAAATAGCTCATTAAATTACATTATATCTGAGTCTTAAATTTACAACCACAAGGAAATTGCTTACAGGTAGGTTTGACCACCAGATCTAGATGTTTTCATCTAAATTTCTAATTCGACCCTATTCATTTGTGAGGTTTTCTTCTTCTGTTCTATCGTCTGGTGCAGTGCATTTCTCTGAAAATTCATTATACTCTAAGATTCAATAATAAAGCATTTTTTTATAGATAAAGTTATGAACTGTCTATTCATGAACTTCTGTGAATCTTCTTTGCAAAATACTAGATGCAAATTTGCTGGCCGGTGGCCTTTAAGAAGAGTGTCCTACCATGTTCAAAACAAATATATTTAGAGTGCTTGAGGATTACTTGAGGCCATGTTCGGAAACAAACAAGTAGTGTTTGTATTTTTCTTCATGGATTTCAAGGGGAGGGTTATAGAATCCAGAAAAGCAAGCATTCAGATAGGAAGATAATAGCCATGGATAATCCAACCACTTTTAATTCAGAATAGCTTCAGATTCACTCTGTTCCAATAATGCAAAGATGAAGTGGCAGATATTGACAAGGTGATTATAAAATTCATATACGGTTAGAATTCATCAATGCATCTTAAGAACTCATCGGTGTATCCAAGGAATTGTCATTTCCAATCTTGAATCATCTTGACATAATCAAAATGAAGTAACTCATCTTGATATTTAATCAAGATGAAGGAAAAGGAAAAAATAATTTGCTATGTTCTGTTCCCAATCTAAACTAACCCAATAACTTTGGGTGCTTTGCATTCCATATCTTGATCTTGACTTCTTCCCTTCCTTTCTCTCTGCTTTTTCCTTCAACATTAGTTGTAATAGACCAGGTAATAGGAAGGGGTTTTATAGAATCATTGTAGGAAATTTGTATTTGTTGAATGGGTTTTATTACAAGAAACTGAGTCTTATGAATAATAGAATACAGATTTCAACATTTTGGATTGTCTTTCTTCCTACCATATTTGATATAGCTATTCTTTTCAGTTAAAGGCTTTATCTTACCTAAAAAAACTTTTAGCTGTCGTCCTATCAGTCTATGCTTTTTTATAAGAAATTTTATATTCTTTAACTAAACTATTTTACAAAAACATCTAAGACTACCAACTTTTTCACATTCTAAAACTTAACAGTTTTAAATTTGTCTACCATAAAAAAATTAATAACCAGACATAGACTTAAAAAGGCCCTTTTGTGAAACCACAGCTTATACCCAACTTAATTCTACCTATTCATACTTCGAATATGGCCACATACCATTGTTTGCACTTGATATTTTAAACATTGCAAGCTTGCTAGGTTTCTAAGGCTTTTTGATCTAGATAATTTTGTATCATGTAGTCACTGTACCTTTTCAGATACGTACTGCCACCAGTACAGTTGGTCATTCTAAGGCACCTGTGACATGGATGTTCAACTTAAATAGATTTGGAGTTGAATTATTCAAGAAAAATGTTGCCTTCAGTAGCAGATAAAGATATTGATTAGGCTTAGGGTGGCTCTTCCATGGAAAGAGTATTTGAACAAGGTGAAGACTGCAACAAATTCACTCATTGCTATGACAAATGCATTGAATTTTGCCCACCTAAACTTCTTCAAAAGGTATAAAAACTTCACATCTGCATTTCATAAAACATATATAAATGATGATTATATTTTGAAGTCAGAAATGCCTTTATGCAGGTTGTAGCAGAGATCATTTCTACATATTTTCTGGTGTTTTTTACATGTGGCTCATCAATGCTAAGTCAAAAAAATGAGAACTTGGTATCAAAACTTGTAAGTGCAATGGCTTCTGGACTAATTTTAACGGTCATGATATACTCTATTGGCCACATTTCTGGAGCTCATATGAACCCTGCTGTTATGCTCTCATTTGCAACAGTGGGGCATTTTTCATGGAAGAAGGTCTGCAAGTAATACTCTTCTTCTACGATTCAAAATGCTCAATATACGATGAGTAAAAAATTAATTTATTGTAGATAAGTAGGGTTTAATTTTGGAGAGATTTTATGGCTAAGTGTATTTGAGTTGGAGGAGTATTCAGACAAGTGATGAAAAGATCACGTAAATGAACTGAGTGCTAAGTGTATCATTTATTTTCATAAGTTATAGATTCTTGTAAATTACTACTCAAGAAACATGGATCAATAATTTTTTTTTAAAAACTGCACAATTTAATTCTATTAGCAACATCATAAATTTTATGTAGTACACAGTCTCTAAAGTCTGATGTAAACAGAGCCTCAAAAATTAGATGAATGATTTTTTAACTTAGCCATATATATTATTTTCTCTAGACCTTTCCAATCACACTTTTTTATATAATCACATTTTAGTATTATAATTATTGCACTGTCAAGGTTTTTGAATTACTTTGTGTGAACTATTATTAGAATAATAAAATTTATAGAATAGGAACATGAATATGATTATAGAATGTGATGTTGAAACTATGATAAAGATAAACATACACAATCTGAAATAGGAGATATTTTCTACAAGTAAAATTGTGCTATTGATATCAAGATTCAATTGTGTAGTTGTTGAGTCAAACTTATTGAGCCATGTTTTGTGAGTAGAGGTTCGCACAAACCCATCTCTTATAAGAATGAATGGAACACTTAGTACTCATTGGATCTAGGTGATGCTAGTAGAGGTGAAGTACTAGGACTTACAAGGTCACCATCTTAGTGCTACTTCAGCTCAATCATGCTTCACTACAGAGTTTCCTCTATGGTTCAACCTACTTGGGTGATCTGTGCTTCACCTATGTAAGCATCACCTAGATTTGATGAGTGCTAAGTGTTCCAATCATTCTCATTAGAGATGAGTTTGTGTGAACCACTACTCATGAAACATGAATCAATAAATTTGACTCAACAACTATACTGTTAAATCTTGATAGCGATATCAAGATACACAATGTAAATTAGAAACAACAATAATACCTACTTGAAGTTGTAGAAAAATAGTTAAATAGAAGCAATTAACGTGCAGGTTCTAGCCTATATTGGAGCTCAGTAGGGTGGATCAGTAGCAGCTTGTTTTACACTTGGCACAATGTTTACTGAAATATCAAACATTGGTACAAAAAGGCCTTCAGGCCCAGCCCTGCAGGCTACCATTATGGAAATCATTGTATCCTACCTCTTAATGCTCGCTAATTCTGCCCTTGCAGTTGATTCCACTGTGGTATTTTCATCTATCCCCCTTTTCAAAGATTTAGTTTGTTAGTTAATCATTCAGAATACGACTTCAATTTGTGTTTGTTCCTTTCCACTATTTTCATCCTGTTTTCCTTTAATTTTATGCAGGATATGCTGTCCTCAAGGCATAACCCAGCTTTTCCAGCACATGGAAGGCAGGATTTTCTTTGAAATCTAAATGCCAATTGAGTCATTCTTGGACATTGATACTTCTATTAACGAGACAACAACTTTTATTACTTAGAATCTTGGAATGATATGATTTTTTTAGCTCGTGTTATGAGCTTAAGTTTTGTGTTTTTAGTCGCTATTATTTATGCTGAGTTCTTCATTTGCTAAAAGATTATTGTTCTGGTATATAAATAGCATGCAATTATGGAATACGTGATCTATAAAATAGATAGTTTGTTTTTATATTGTGATTAGAATTAAATTGGTTAGTTGTTTTAGTTGAATTTATTGATAGGTGGTTTATATGAATTAATTTATCATGAGAATGAATGAAAGGAATATTTAGCCTTTATTGTATTTACCTGATGTTCAAAGAAGTGAAACATTAGATCTTCAAAGAAAGTCACCAATCCTAACACTATTCCAACTCTATTTAATTTAATCATATAACTCTTCTAAATCCACTTAACATACTACCCTATTTACTTATGTAATTCGTTTATCACTATTTTGTGTCTGTGAACCTGTAGTGAAAATACCTCAAGCCCTGCTATTTTAAATATTTATTAGAAGTTTTCTTTTTAGTTAGTATAAAGGTTTGCCTATAATTTTTTTTTTTTAATGCTTTGCATCCGTCGCAATTGCGACATCCATCACAAGCATTGCGACGAGGTTGTTGTAGTGGTGACACCAACTGCCATTGCAAATGCTAAGGTGTCCGTCACAATTGCAACATCAGCCTCAAACATTGCGACGAGATTGCTGTAGAGGCGATGCCAACTACCGTTGCAATTGCTAGGGTGTCTGTCACAATTGCGATGTCCACCACAAGAATTGTGACAAGGTTGTTGTAGCTGTGATGCTAACTACCGTCGCAATTGCCTGGGTGTTTGTCGCAATTGCGATGTCAGACACAAGAATTGTGACAGGGTTGATGTCACAATAAAGTGGCTGCATAGCGACAAATAGGCATCGTAACTGCAATAGTGTAGGATAGATGTTGTAATTTGTGACTAAAAAACAATGATGTCTACTACCATCGCAGTGGTGACACAATGCTGTCATAATTGTGACACATAGCCATCGCAAATCGATGCCAAATGTATTAGTGTTGCCTTTCTTTTCTCTATAAGCTTGAACCTTCATATTCTCTTTGAGGACCATGTCACCTTCCTGAAAACTGTGCAGATGGACTTTCTTGCTGAAATTGTGCTTGAGGCGATTCTGGTAGACCATGGGGTGGTCATAGGCCTGTTGTCTTTTTTCATCAAGCAAATCTAGTTGGGTGAGTCTAGCCACTCTGTAATCCTCATTTGATATTTGGCCTCACAAAGAAATGCACAAGGATGGAAGTTCAACCTCAATAGGTAATACTACTTCAACACCATAAACTAGGGAGTATGGGGTTGTGCCTGTAGATGTACAGAATGAGGTGTGATAGGCCCATAAGGTGGGGTTGATTTGTAAATGCCAATCGCAGCTAAAATCATTGACAACTTTCTTTAGGATTTTGAGTAGGGTTTTATTAGTTGCCTCTACCTGACCTTTACCTTGTGGGAAGTATGGGCTAGAAAAATGGTGATGGATATAAAGGGAAGTGCACAATTCCTTCATATTTAGGTTTTCAAAATTGCCTTCATGGTCAGTGAAAATGGTAGCTGGGATGCCAAAGTGACATATGATATGATATAGGATAAACTTGGACACTTGAACTCTTATAGCAGTGACAAGTGGAACTGCTTCGACCCATTTAGTGAAGTAATCAGTGGCATTGATTATCCATTTGTATCCTTTAGAAGAAAGTGGTGCAATAAGACTGATAAGATCAAACCCCCAGCAGGAAAAGGCCATTGTGGTGCAATGGGTTGTTAGTCCTAAGCTGGAGCTTGGATTAGATTAGGATGTTGTTGACAAGGTAAACATTGTTTCACAAACTCACATGCATCATGTTCTAGAGTAGGCCAATAATATCCAGCCTGAAGGATCTCCTTTGCTAGTACCATCCCGCTCATGTGAGCACCACAAAGTCCAATGCGTACCTCTTTAAGAGCCATCGTAGCCTCATTTTGATCTAAACATCGAGAGAGAGTATCATGATAACCACAACAATATATTCTTTGGGTGATGATAGTGTAATGGGAAGCCTTGTGAATAAGGTTTTGGCATTGGGTTCGTGTGAGGTGAGGAGATATGATACCATTTAGTAGGTAAGCATGAATTTTGTGGTACCATGGGGATTGGAGACCAACCAAGATGTAGACTCGTGTTGATTCATCATTCTCATATGCAGGTTCCTGCATCTACTCAACCAAGAATTCATATTGCATAGCTTTGTGCAACATTTCCAAGAGAGAACCAATAGTAGCCATAACATCAATGACTTTATTCTGGAGTCTAGGTACCTATGTGAACTAGATTTGAGTAAAATGCTCCTTTAATTGATCAACTAGATCTTTGTAAGGTAGTAGCTTGTTATCCTTGGTTTCATATTCATTCAATGCTTGTTTGATGATAAGCTGAGAATCACCATAGACCTGAAGCTCTGTGATATTCCATTCAATGGCAATTTTGAGTCCTGCAACAAGGGCCTCATACTTTGCAATGTTATTGGTACACCAAAATTGTAGCTTGAAAGATTTAGGAATATAATCGCCTTGAGGTGTAACCAAGAGTATGCCCACGCCAGAGCCATGAGATGTATAGTAGCCATCAAAATATAGCTTCCAAAGTGATTGTTCTTCTATCAAACAGAGGTATTCATCTAGAAATTCCATGATGAGTGGGTGATCTGCAACTAAGGGTGCATCATCCAAGTGATCTACAATAGCTTGGCCTTTGATGGCCTTTCTATCAACATATTGAATGTCAAACTCGCTAAGAAGCATAACCCATTTTGCCAGGTGTTCGGTGGGTACTGTGTGAGAGAGCATATATTTCAATGGATCAATCTTTGATATTAGTTGCACAGTATGACTCAACATGTAATGATGTAGCTTTTGGGTGGCAAACACCATTGCTAAGCATGCCTTCTCCATTGGTGTGTATTTGAGCTCATAGCCTACTAATGTTCGGTTGATTTAATAAATAGCTCATTCCTTTCCCGCATAAACAAGTTGTGCTAGAAGAGCAGCTAATGTTGTAGGAGTAGCTGTGATGCACAATATGAGTGGGTGCCCTACAACTAGAGGAACCAAAATATGTGGATTAGGTAAGTATTTCTTGATGAGCTCAAAATTGCACTGGTAAGCTGAGTCCCATTTGAAATTCTGATCTTTCTTAAGCAGGTGAGTGAAAGGTTGACACTTATTAGCGAGTTGAGAAATGAACCGTCAGACTGATTAAAGTTTTCCTTGCAAAGAACGAAGGTGCCTGAGTGTCTTAGGAGGAGCCATATCCATGATGGCTTTGACCTTCTTAGGGTCAATCTCAATACCACGTTGTGACACAATGAAGCCTAGGAGCTTGCCTGAGGTGACACCGAAGACACATTTCTTTGGATTCAGCATGAGACGATATTTTTCCAATCAATTAAACACTTCTTTGAGGTGAAATAAGTGATCAAGAGCATTGAGAGACTTAACTAAAATATCATCCATGTAATCCTCAAGAATCTTATGGATTAGGTCTTGGAAGATGACCATCATGGCATACTGATAGGTTGCCCCAACATTCTTTAGCCCAAATGGCATCATATTGTAGTAGAATGTGCCCCAAGGTCTAGTAAATGTTGTCTTATGATGATCTTCCTTTGCTAAATGAATCTGATTATATCTAGAGAAACCATCCATTAGTGACAAGAGTTCATGACCTGTGGTGAGATGCAAAATCATGTTGATATTGGATAATGGAAAGTCATCCTTCGGACAAGCTTTATTAAGATCCCTAAAATTAGTGTAGATTCTGATATCACCAAAAGGCTTGGTAACAGGTACCATGTTAGAAATACATTTAGAATAATCTATTGGGAAAATGATTTTGGCCTCCAACAATTTTTCTAACTCTGCTTTAACCAATAAAGAAACTTTGGTGTGCATCTTATGGAGCTTCTGCTTAATGGGCCTAGCCCCTAGATCTACTGCTAGATGGTGTACGACTAGTTTGGGGTCCAACCCCGGCATGTCCTAATATGACCATGCAAAGTAGCCCACATTTTCCTGGAGAACCTCAATAAGAAGATCTGCTTGTTCAGGTGGTAGAGAGGCTGCAATGTATGTGATATGTGGGATCTTTGTCAAACTAATATTTACTGGCTGAGTTTCCTGTGTCAAAACTAAAGAGATAGGATGCCTATGCTCTTGTGGGGGAAGGATGAAATCTCCATCTTTAGGTGCGTCAGAAAGGTTTTCACCATTAGATACATCCCTTATTTTTATTTCATTTTTTGAGTTATCCAATGATGCTCTAGAGGAGTTTTCACCAGAGGACATTTTTCCTTTGATTTTTTTTCTTTTTTGTTTCTTTTTTATTTCTGTTTTGTGATTGGAGATTTCCTCCTCCCTAAAGTAACCTATGGGATCCAGCTTGTAGACATATGCCAATGGTGGTGGTGGCCATTTATGTGGTGTTTTTTCCCACATGAATTTAAGGAGTGTGTGCTCAGTAGAGAACTTGTCAACATGAATGACACTTGGTTGGTTCCAATCTATGAGTTTAGGGTGAGTGAGGGGGAGGTCTATGAGATTCAAGGATAATTGGTAGAGCACAGAGGCTCCAAAGATTATTTCATCAAGGAAAATATCATCGTAAGCTTTCTTTTCAAATTCCTCAGGGATGTCTTAAGCCTCAATGAGAGCGTTTTGGATGTTCGTAAAGGCGTGGCCTTTTTTTGTAGTGCCCCAAGTTGCGGGGAGTCCATAACCCAAGCCTTTGGTTTTCTGCCATTGGTGTGCTTCTATAGGCTATCTCATACCTAATTCTTGGTGGCCTAAACCACCTCCTTGATAATCCCATTGCTTTGTGGCCAAGTGATGTGACTAGGGATATTTTTGTTTAAAGTGATCAAGAAGTGCTTCACTTTTAGGAGGGGGCTCTTTGTATAGCCATGTGTTAATGTCTAGTGCATTCTCCTCTCCATCAGGAGTACCCTTGGTAATAAATGTGGTAGGGCCCATTTTTTGGAGTCGAGAGGTGGTTTCTGGTATAGGCCCTTGATGTGTTGGGCATCCTTGAGTATGTGGATCAAGTGGTAGAGTGCCAATAGCAAAAGCATCTATAAGACTATACTCACCACAACCTTGGTAGTTGATCTTAATCATGGAGAGGATGGAGGCTAAAATGGTGTTTGGATCATGGCAGGTGCCAGAGGAATTGGCCTTGGTGTGGCCAACTTTGATCCCAGGACAATGATTGGTGTATGAAGCTTTAACCACATTGCAATAAGAAAAGGGTTCAGGGTCTGCATGGATAGTTATCTCAGTGCCATTATGCAAAAATTTGATACACTAATGATATGTGGATGGAATGGCCTTCATGGCATGAATCCATGGGTGACCGAAGAGGATGTTGTATGGAAGGTTAAGATCAACTACATGGAAAAGTGTTTCTTGAGTGGCTAGGCCAACTCTATAAGGAGCAAGATGGTTCCTTCAGTGGTGTGCTCCAAATTGTCACAGGCCTTGATGGTGATTACTTCATTAATGATATCTGCATTAGTGTATCCTACCTATTTGATGAACTTTAAAGTACATAGATTTAAAGCTGATCCATTATCTATCATGATGCTTTTAATAGCAAAGTTAGAAACCATGATGGCTATGCAGAGTGGAAGGATATGATTTGGTTCAACTAATGGGATATCAGTGGTTTTGAAGGATAAGACACATGAGGCTGAAAGATGGCTGACCAAGTTGTGAAACTCTGTGGCATTTATGTTAGAGGGGATGCATGACTCATGTAGAGTACTGTTGAGGATCTCTTGATAAAGTGGGCTTGTTCGTAAAAAATCCAGAATGGAGATTTGGCCGATGTGTTTCCAAGGTGTTCCAAGATGTTATATTGTGGCCCTAATGAGGATGATTCTGATGGAGATGCTCTAGATGGAGGTGGTCTTGACAGTGCAGAAATAGGTGGGCCAGCTATATTGAGTCGAGTCTGGCGAGTAGCAACTACACATTGGGTATCTAGGCCCTTAATGTTAATGACGTTGATGGATTTCTCAACTTGTGATATGAAACTAATAAGGCTTCCATAGTCTAAATACACTGAGGTATATTTTTGAGACTTGTCTCAGTTATCTCCTTGTTTTCCTTGAGTATTGTTTAGTTTGTTGACAAGAGGATTTGCAGGTGCTTTTCCTAGGTTTGTGTTATGAGGAGGGAAAGAATTTTGATACATCATTAATCCTACATTAGGTGAAGTTTGTGCCCCCACTATGATTTCCTTTTGATCAATTTTTTCTTGGACATAGTCCTTGAGTTGCATGCATTTGAGGGTGGTATGTCCTTTGACACGATGGAATTTGCAAAACTCATTATCTTTATACTAGGATGCCCTAGATTGGTTTGGTTCCAAGGGTTGTGTTGGTGGATGTCGAATAAGATTATCCTTAACTAGTTTTTCAAAGATTGTATCAAGAGATTACCCCAATGGGGTGTATACATGAGGTTGTCATTGAACATGGGGTTTAGTACCTGCCGAAAGTGTGATAGCATTGGTTTGATTATGATGAACAAGTATTTGTTGATTGTTTAGTATGGGTGACAGGTGATACACATGGGGTTGCTTTTGATAGGGTTATTGCTAACAAAACATGGCATAAACATTGGTAGCTGCCCCAACGATATGAACTTTTCGGGTGTTGGTGGCACCATCTATCACTGTGTTTTTGTTTTTGTTCTAGTATCAAGTTTTGTCATTGTTTGGTCCTCGGTCTTGGGTGTTTTCCTTGTAAAGTCTAATAACACCATCCTTAATGAGGCCTTGTTTAAGTCCCATACCTTTTTCTTTAATGTCTTTGTACGTTTGTAAACAATTCATAACCATATGCTAGGTGAGACTAGGGTATACATTTTTTTATGAATATTTTGACAAGATGACGCTCAGGGATTGTACAAGAAATCCTAGTTCTGAGTATTTGCCAATGTTGCAAATATTTTGCAAGGCTTTCTCCCCCTTTTTTCTTAGTATGAACTAGGTCCATGACAGATAATTCAGTTTCAACAAGATGGGTGTTTTGAGCCACAAATGCTTTAGAAAGATCAACAAAAGTTTTAATAGTGCCTTGAGGGATATGACAGAACTATTCTAAGGCTAGGCCACCTAAAATTTTGGGAAAGAGCCACATGAGGAACACATCATTATAGGCTACCTCCTGACAATGCATATATAATTCCTTAACATGTGTGATTAGATCACTTTTTCCCCCTAAATTTGTCAAACTTGGGGATCTCAAAATGTTTAGGAAACAGTGTCATCATTATGGTTTTGTCAAACGGGTATGGACAGTCATTCTCAAACTTGAAAGTTTTGGAGTCTATCCCATCTTTGAGGGCTTTGAGAGCATTTTTCATCTCTTCCCATTCAGATTTTATAGGTGGGAAGAAAGTGCCCCCCCAACATAGGATACATGCCAAGATTTGACGGTTGATATGGAAAACCCTAGTTGTCATATGGTGTTTGTGGAAAAATAGGTTGCACAGCTGGTGGGATGGGTCTTATGGGTTTTTGGAATGTGTTTTGGGTATACTATTGCATCTATTGAGAATTTTTTTGGTGGGGAAGATAAGTATGAGGCTACTACTCTATGAGATATCTTTGTGTGGGCGCTTAAGCATACTGCTAGTGTGAAGACTATGGTTGAAAGAGTGGTATGGTGAGTAATGCTTGTGCCATGCTTTGGGAATACATACCATGTCCAATATATGTGGGCTGCACTCTTGCTTGAGAGTATGACTAATTATGAATAGGCACAAGGTAATTAATCTATAGTAGAGTATTCATCATAGGGAACTGCAATGGTAGGGTGGTTTGGCTATTTCCCAAAGGTGGCATGGAGAAATAGTTGGTAAGGGGTGGTAGTGAATAACAATGTGAAGTGGTAGATGAAAGTGTTTGAGTGGCAGACATGGTTGCAGTGCTAGGGGGAAGACTAGTGGTAGGTCCTTGAGCTATAGCAACATTCCAAGGTCTCAAAGGAAATGAGGTTGAAGAGATTTTGCTAGCTACAAAGGGGTTGATAGTGATGTTGGGTGGGATGGAAGATGTGGTATTTGACCCTAGTGGTCGCATTCGAGTAGTAAATAGACTAGGTGTGCTGTGAGGTGGAAGTGAAAAGGTAGTGTTGATGGATGTAAATGAAGGATTTGGTTGAGTAGGGAAATGAGTGGTTGAAATAGAGTTAGATGATACACATGAGGTTGGTTGGGATGTAGTATGTACCAAGGGTTGAGTGAGGATGGGATGGCTATTTTGTGGAATGGGTGCAAGCACCTGGGTTGAGGGTATATTTAGGTTTACAGGTTCTGTCTGACATAGTTGATATCTAGAGAAAGGATAAGTAAGGACAGATGATTCTGCAACTGGTGGTTGCCACCCAAATAGAGGGTGTGTAGGATCTGAAATGTCAATAGGTGGTGGACACCCAAATTCAAAGGAACCAACACTATCCCTTAAGAAATTTTCCATGATGGTTTCCTTGTTTCAGTCTATGATGGCATTAACAATGGTGGCATGACTAGGTTGATTCATGAAAGCATCAATGTCTATGGAGGAACCTGTCTCTTCGAGGATTTGTGGTGGTGGATTTGGTGGCATCATGGAAATGACGGGGTATGGCTGAGCTCGAGATGTGTTATCACTATGTCTAGGATCCATGTCCTTTTTCTTTGTGTTTCTACCAAAATGAGTGGTGGGTGGAATGAAAGGATGACTTTCCTAATAATGAAAATGCAAAGAGGGATGATACTAAGTGTATATGATACTTTTAGGAATCTAGATAATATGGTGCTACATGGAGGAGATTGTGTTTCCCTTAAGTGTGAGCTTGAATATGTGGTAGCAATATCAAACCCTAAGGTAGCCTTGTGATCATTGGGAAGATAAATGGGATCAAGTGTGTAGCCCAACCTTTTGCTTAAGGTTATGTGGGACACAAATAACAGTTTATCCTAAACAATGCTTAGTTTAAGGACAATGATGATGGTAAGATGGATGGAGAATTTTTTAGGGAGACAAATCTTAATGAGGTGATGCAAAAAATGTTTCTAAGTGTGGAGCAACTAATGGAGGATTCTAGGTTTTAGTGATGCTTGATTTGGAGGATTTCTAAAAACCTAATGTTTCATGACAAAAAGTGGAGGAGATGATTATACCAAATGTTTAGATGGGATGAAGAATTAACAAAGATACTAAAGCTACAAGGAGACAAGTGCATAAGTGTGTGTGGAAAAAGATGGACCTAATCAAAATAGTTAACACAAGAGTTATTAATAAGGCTATGGTTGACACCTCATCAAAGAGTTAGGTTCTGAATCTTGTAATCCCATTTGGTTTGTAATGCAATGCCTGCTCCATCTTTCTTAATTTGGTCTAGCTTGGAAATCCTTGGGTTGGGGGTATGTTTTTGATGTTCAACTTCTATCTTTGTGTAAATAGGTATTTGTGGAAGTTTATCCTTTTTGAGCTTCGCCTTAGGTTGGCTTGACTTGATATATTTTCAAGGGATTTTGATCACAACTATGGGGTTTTGGAGGTAGTGACTATGCTAAGTATACCTTCTAGACCTTGGGTTGGAACATAAATCAATTAAGAAATAACAAGTTTTGGATACTTTCAAGATTACTTTGGCTAACTATCTTCTAGGCAAGGAAAACAATGTGTCATTTTCAGTCAAGTAGATTGGTAGCAAAAAGGTATTTTGAAAAGAGCAACTTTTGGAACTTTTTAGAGCAAAAGGGGTTTGTTGGTAACTAGACTTTTGTGGGGTATTTTCTAGCTAAAAGTGTAGGCAAAAGGTAAACTAAAAGTACGGTGTTGCGAGTGGGCTTGCTAACAACCGTTTCTTATATATGAAGGTGAGGTCTCTTAAAGACAAAATTTGTGATATTTTAAGTCAAGTAGGGTAAATGGAAAAGTATTTTTGAAAAAGAGAAAGACTTTGGGCCAACAAAGGATTTATAACTTTAGGTTTTGCTTAGTGATTCTTGTGTTTTTAAGGGAATAAGTCGATCATTTTGAGACAAATGGACAAATTGGACCAGCGAGACAAGCAATTGTTGTGAATAGAATTGCTAACAACCGTTGTTTTGAGATGAAAAAGGTGAAACTTTCTTTCTTCTGATACAGGGATAATTGAGCAAACAATTTCTCAAAGGACAAAGCAACTTTGAGAAATACAAACAATTGATCTCTTTAGCAAAAGGATTTTTTTTTTATAGTAACCAATGAATTGTGTATGTTCAACAAATGTTTTTCACAGGTCTTGAGCACAATTTAAGAGAGTTCAAACACACACTTAATCTCTACAGTCAGAATTTGATTGTCATATGCTATTCAACGGCCCACAGCTTGATTTCTCCTGGTTCTAGTGCAATATTTCCCTCTAATCGAAGAGGTGAGTCGATACAAGAGTCAATCGACAAAGGATACACATCAGAGAACCTTCAAGGCATGACAAATAGAAGTTCTCCTTCTGTGGGAAAAATGACCCTTGGAGATGAAACCCAAGTGGCCTTATGCCTCTACAAGGGGAGCACAATGGTGAGTAATCTTGAGGGATATTGTTTCCCTTGCACCGTGAATAACATACCATGAAAGAAAAATAGATACTTTAGACTAAGAGGGTTGTAAATGGATTTGTGGAGTCTCTGCAATGGTTGTTGCTAGCCAGGATCCACTTAAGGATCTATTCTAGACATGCTGGAATTGTGGGAAAGTTTTGCCACCTCAGGCTACCCCCAAAAGCATGCCGCCCGAACTGAAGAGATGGAGCAAGAAGGTTTACCCTTCCCCTCATTTATATACCAAAATTTGAGCTTCTCACCAATAGGGATGCGCTTTCCAGAGGTGGATGAACTCGTTAGAAGCACTCCTAGGTTTTTGCAGATGATCTTGCTAACAACTTTCCATACATGCATCACATATTTTAATGGTCTTAATTTGCATAAAAAGAGAGAAGTCTAAGATGTACTAAAATGCACAATCTCAAAACACACAAGACATGGGGTTCATTTCTATTTGGACACTTTTAGATTCTTTATCGTACAACTGTGAAGACACATGTGATTAACATTCAGATGTTCATTCCAACTTGACAATGTCGCCAACAAAAGTAAAATCGAGTCAAAAAAAGTAAATCGCGCATGTGAAAGCTTTTAAAAAGGAGGGAATAAGAAAATTTTCACTTTAGAGCATTCGAGATTTGATGAATTTATTTTAAGCCCCAAAATTGAAGTGTTTGCACATAATGTTCATTTGCACCTTAAATAAAGTGTTCATTGCAATCGTTCTTTTTAACCTTTAGCAATCAAGAGTTGTGTTTATCACACATTCCAATGAAAAAAATTATATTTTAGTCCATGGTATTCAAGATTGATTTTAGCAACATGCATTCAAAAACAAGTGTTTAAACATTCAAGTTCATTTTCCAAGAGCATTTAACCATGTAAGGAGAACCTACGAAAAACATGGTTAGTGGTTTCATAGATGCTCCAATCCGCAAAGCTACAAAAGTCAATTTTATTAGTCACCAAAAATCCCAAAAATCAAAGCTTAAATATGGGAAAAATAAAATCAACTTTTTTTGTTCTTTTTTCATAAGTGTAAAAATGCTTAGAAAAATCTCTACTCTATTGAAACACCAAAAGATAAAATTTGATTTATACTCTTTTTTTTTTAATAATAAAAAATACAGACGATAGTTAATAGGCCCAGACACCAAAAATAGGAATTATAAAAAATGGTAGAGATTACCAAATCGTAGCGGAGACGAAAAATGTGGAGATGCAAAACTTCAGAGATGCAAAACTGCAAACACCAAAATTGCAAAAACAACGGAGATGCGAAAACCCCAGAGATGCCAAAATTGCAGAGACATCGGAGATGCCAAAATTGTAGAGATGCCAAAACTATGGAAACAATGGAGACATAAACTATGGGGATTCCAAAACTGTAGAAATAGCAGAAACAATTGGAGATGACACTGCGTGCAAACAAAACGGATGAGCACGAGTTTTTTTATATATTTTTTTCAGATTTTTTTTTTTTGGGTATTTCAGGATATGTTTTCTTCCTAAATGTGTCCTTCAACCTGTACAAACAAGAACACCTTGCAACACCCTCAAACAACAACAAACATTAGATCGTTTGTTTCTAAAAAATAAAAATGAATTGAATATAGATTGAAATGGATGAATGAATGATCCATAGTGGGGTTCTACCGAGCGTGCCAAAATGTATCACCTAATTTAGTGTTGTAATATGAATACTAACTATTAAATGAAAGCATTAACAATACTAAGCAAGCTAACACTTGAGATAGGACCGAATGTTATCACCACAAAAGGAAGCAAACCAAGAATGGTAGGCTCCTAATGGCATAACACATGATACGAAGGATTTGTCCCTAATTAAGATATGTGTGCTCACATGTATGCTCAAGTTTTAGATGGATGGATGAAGTGGATGAAGCAAGGTTTCAACAATGGATTCATGGAGGTATTTCATCATAATAATAGTATTTTGGTAGTTTTTAAGCTCTCAAAATAGCATTATAAGTTTGCTTGAAAAGTGGATGATGTTTTTGAAGGGGGAGGCTTCTATTTATAGGCCAAGGGGTAGAGGGATGGATGGTCAAGATCCAAGGATGGAAAGATGGTGAAGGAGGGCTAGGATGCACTCAAAGGGGAGCACATGGATTGTGCTTGTTTGAAGCCAATTAGGAGGTGACACATGTCACAGGGTGATTAAATGTGAGAGGGTAGGATATGGGTTGGTCAAAGGAGTAATGAGGGAGGTTGAGCATAAATGGGGATGGTTGGGTCATAAATGGAGATGGTTGGTTTATAAATAGAGATGGCTGGGGGGAGAATGAGATTGTTGACTTTGGTTTGGGTCATAAATGTTGGAGGGTGAGGCGAGAATGAGATTGTTGACTTTGGCTTGGGTTAGCAAGTCTTAACTCATGTTTATGATTGTGCACATGATCAGAAGAGGATTAGGCTTGGATTAGAGGGGGATTAGGAGGTAAGTGGCTTAGATTTGATGGGATGGGTTAGTTAGGTGGCTAAGTGAGGTTAGTATGTGTCAATGGGTTGGATTAGGGGTTAGGATAGGGTTTAGGGAGGCTCTTAGGATTTTAGATATTTTATTAAATGATTTATTTAATAAAATTGGGATATAGAATTAAATTGAATAGATTTGAGTATTTATTCAATTTAATAGAGGAATAGGGATTTAATTGATAAATTGATTTTGGGTGATCTTTTAATTTTATCAATTGGACTATAGTTAATTAAATCAACTAATTAACTAAAGGATGACAATAGATTAATTAAATATTAAATACTTAATTAATGATGCCTTAGGAGATGACTAAATATGATTACTTAAGTGATGTAATTAGATTTAGGTATCCACAACAAGTACAAAGGATGACAGAAAGAATTTGAAGGAGTACTAGTTTTACATCAATGATGATTGATCACATTCTATGGAGTTTGTACAGGTTTGTTTTCAACTATTTTATGGAGATTTGGCTAATAGGGTCATCACACATCATCAACACATTATTTGGTTAGACAATTACGCATCTCAATTCAAGAATGCATGGATGTTCTATTGGTTAAGCAGGATGCACAAGTTGTACATAATTCAATATATGTGGAATTTCATAGAGGTTAGTCATGGAAAGGGAGAGCACAATGGTGCAGGCACACACATCAAAAGAGCCTTAGCTCGTGAAGAACTAAAGTACAAAGATGGAGCAATATTGATAGATGAAAAATCTATCATCCATTGGTTTAACACTACAATGGTTCCAGGTTAGGAAGGTGAGTCTACGGTTTGTGGATTTTTTTGGTTAGATAGATAATACTAACATTGCACCATATCAGGATTGTTGCACACTAACAAGATCTAGTGAGTTGCATTCTTTTAGATTCTCTGATGTAGGTTAATGGAGTATCCACAAATAAAAAATGGCATGCTATTGTCCATCATGTGCAGAGAAAAATTGGGATGACTATAAGTCAACTGAATGGGTGGACAAATGGGATATATGGGTTTTTGACCCAATTGACACCTATCATCCCCCACAAGTACTAGGAATGGTAGAGATGGATTCGTCTATTGACTTTGGCCACTTGTCAGATCTAGTTCAACCTAGTAATATATATATTTATATATCTTTGTAATTTCAATATGTAACTTTATAACTTTTGCCTAATTATTTTCTAAATTAATGACCGCATTTTGTACATTTGTCATTGCAGGCCATGTTTTTGCTATTATTGCATCTGAAGACAATGAAGAAGAGATAGATTATTATTTGTGTCATTGTGTCCAAGCCAAATTTTTTTGGATCACTCAGTTATGGATGGTGAAGGTTTAGAGTACCATGTCAGTGCAGTGGTTGTAACTAACACATGGCTTAGACGATATTCTATGAAGAACCCTAACTTTTGGTTATTTGAGGATTGGCAAACAAAGAGGAAGATTCTTCATTATTCAAACCTTCTTGTTGCATCAAATGTCCACTTGATAAAATATGGTGGAAAACCACATAATAAGATTCTTTGGAAAGTTTGCAAGTTAGACCATGAGGCAATACTCGAGACATTAAAATGTCAAGCAGATCTAGTTGGCTCATTAGATTGAATAAGGAGAGAGGGAGAGAGAGAAAGAGTGATCAATTGGATAAAAATACAATTTTCCAACCTCTTCCCCAAGATTGTCCACGTGACTAAGGTAGACTGTATTGTTATGATGTGTAAGTGATGAGATTTAGTTTAAATCATAGATTTTATGTTTTGATTTGTTTAGAATTTAGATACATTATTTGAATTTATATTAAATTCTTTAATAGGACCCATTTTTAGATTAGTCATTTGAATAAGTGAAAGTTAAGAATTTTTTGTTTAGATCAAAATGTAATGAAAGAACATAAAAATTATCAAAATGTGAATGCTTTGTGATGTAAAGTCATGATTGTGTGCATGTAACCAGAAACTTCAAACTAGGGAGAGCAAGGATACAATGGGAGAAGTTTTCAATACTAATCAAGCAAGGGTTATCATAAAATTCAAAAAGAAAGGATTTGTAGAAATGGATATTTCTTAATCACAAGCCACATTCAATTTTTTTCATTCTCTAATTTTAGTTGATTAATCTTATCTTAGATTTTTTACTATGCTAATTCTTCATTTGCAGGTCACCAAAGAAGAGGGCTAATAGAGTTGAAGCACCAGTGATAAGGGGTGAGATGCCAATATCATATATGAAATAATATTATCAATTCACATCCTCAATATTTATTAGTGCTTTTTGTTCAAGTACCATTGTGTGTTAATCATCTTATGCCTAGAATTGTAGAGGATTTAGGTATAAAAAGGAGATGTGTTGAATTGGCAATTGTTATATATTCTTAGGTTCAACTTTGTTCACCTATTCATGATTTCCTATAGTAGCTCCCCCATTTACTTGTATAAACTATGTTCTTGAAGAATCACATGTTTAAGATTTTATTTTTTGAAGAGATGATCTTAGAAAAATGACTAACAAAGTCATGTGCTCTTGTTTCAAATGGCTTTCCATAAGATTTACATTCATGATGGTTGCATAACTATCTCCCATCATACAAACCACACCCTTCTAATACCCTAATTTTCTTGGTGTGAATAAAATATCTAATGAATAGCCAAATCGGTGAAATAGAGGTTAGTTACATATTCTAGAGATACAAATATGATGATTTTGACATTGAAGAATATATGTCACGATATAGATCTAATTGCTTTTATGTATACTTATCTTAAGAATCTGTTACTATGATGGAAAAAATTGTCATAAGAGAAGAAAATGAATAGTGTGGGTAGAGGAATGAATAAGTGAAGGACAGATTTTTAGAATATTTAGACATAAATCCAAAACTGTTGGAAGTCAATTAGGGCATACTTGAGCAATTAGATGGAGACTCCCCTAACTAAAGCTTTGAACTGTAAGCAAATAAATTTAAGGGAAAAATCCACTCGTTATATTCCAAAGCTACATCCTTTGTTTTAAATATAGTTTGAATAAATAAAACATTGTAACTCCTCATTAAGTAGAAGACAAAAGATAAATAAAAAATGACCTAATATGGTCAATTTGGTTATGAACAAAATTCTTGAAACATTTTTCAAGAACCCTATTTACAATATTAAAACAATGATCAAGCTGAAGAAAAAATGACTAAGAGTATATACAACTCAATCAAAAGATCTTGTGCCAAATCAATGATGGAGACAAACAATTCCATAACTTTTTTCTTCTACACAACCTAATGATGGGAGGGATACATTATGAAGTGAAAATATATTTTCTGAAACAAGTCATTCCAAGATTTTGTGTAGTGAATATTAAACCTAGTTATTATGCAAATTTTAAACATGTCATTCAAAGATTTGAGTAAAGAAAATTGTATCTCATCATAAAAACCATAAACTTAACATTATGATTTGAAAATTGACTATTCTTTTTGTATATATCTAATAAACCATATTACTTATTGCTGGCATATGTTTTCTATGTAACCAATGTTATTTTATATTGAAGAACAATATAAGATTTCTATGGTCATTTTAATTATTTTAGATCATTCTTTAGATTGATCTATTATTAATGCAATATTGGATAGGTAATCTTATAAATTTCATCAATAGAATCCTTTCTAAATTCATTTTTATATCTAAATCTTATGATAGGTTTGTTCAAGTGACATATGATGAGGTTGTTTGTACAATGTAATGATTGAGTTGAAGTGATTTATGAAGTAAAGGGCTATTTAATGTTTCTATTTAAATCATGCATATTTGATGGCCATTTCCCTCTATTTTGTAGTCCTTTTTCAAAACACTATTTCTAACATGGTGTTATTTGTTCAAGTATATGAATGATCACAATATCCATGACTATACCCAAGGAATCAGACTCTACTAGGGTTCAAGAGGAGGTATCTAGCTTGGTAACGTCCTCCTACATCCATGTCTAAGAGGTTATAACCCAAATCTTCAGTTTTCCGTCTAAACATTCACATTGTTCACCATGCACCTAATGTATCCTGGTGCCTCCAACATACCAAAACTCATCCTTGGCTTCATACCATGACCCCAAAACCTTGGATCATCTCAATACATCCCATCTAACATATTCCAAGTCCTTTCACACTCTCAAAAACTCATCTCTTACACTTTCTCAATTTTGCCTCTTCTAGGCTTGTTCCAACTAGCCCTTGCCAGTCACTAATTTGTTGTTTTCTCCAAAATTTCCCAGAGAAATTCCTAAAATATTGGGTGATTAAAATAAAATTTTCCTCACTCTGAAATATACTCCAAACTAACTACACTTGTTTTGTAAAATATCACTCAAAACTGGCTATTTCAGTTTGTCAACTAGGCCTAGTTTTAGGCCATTTACAAAGAAACTCACAATCCCTTGAATCCTGTAACTACCATGACCCAAAAGAGTCTAAATAAATGAATCAAATTCAAGGATTCTTCTATTTTTTTGGTCTCATGATCAACTTTACAAAGGTTTTTAAAAAACCCTCCTTTCTAGCCCCTTTACACTAGGGATTTCTAGAAATCTTACTTCGCAACGTCTCTAGAACCCTAAAAAGGTTCAGACACCTTCAATTTGGTTATATTAGATGACTTCCAACATAAAATGCAACTAATTTTTGGAGAAAACACTAAATCCACCTTTGGAGCAGTCACATACCTCTTTTTATGCACTCCTTTTCACTCAACCCCATACCCTTGGGCATCAAAAACTCAGCTCTTGGTTCTTCCCTACACATGAATGATTAAAGAACATATTTTAAAATATTCCTGACCCATTCCACAAGCCCCAGTAATCACATAAAGTAGAATGTGTGAGATTCACAAAATGACTCTCAAACCCCTCTTAAACTGTCACCTATAGTAGATTTTAGGACAGTCAATATGAAAAACACAAAACAATTGATTAAACTTTCATACCAATGCTAAATGAAAATTAAAACATTTCCCTATCACCTCCAAAAAGAATTAGATAAAAAGGTATTGTTAAAATGAAATTACAACAGTTACAAGTTTAAATTTTTTATCAAAATTTTAGGGAAAACTATGCATTCATTGCTCAAATTTCAAAACTCTTACATTACCAATCAATTTCGACCTTCCAAACTTGTCTCCCACACATGGAGATGAGGTTTTAAAATCATTTAGACTCTCAAAACCAAATGAGACCTCTGTAACTACCCCTCTAACCACCTTTGTGCATTAATCACCTTATTTTGTTGTCAAATTGACACTTTTAGTTGTCAATTGGTAAGTTTTTGATCTTCCTTGCTACATGACTATCCCATTACATTAATATGGTCATTTGAGACCTTATTAAACTAAAAAAATTAAGCAAAACTCATGGGTAAGTGCGCCAAGTTGTGGTGCCAAAAAGATGACACCTCTTTTTCTCATTCTAGTTTTGCAAAGCACGCACGTGCTATAGTGCATACGCACGCACTATGTCTTGGTTGTGCCAAGCCATAGAGCATACACACTATAGTGTGTATGCATTAAAGCACATGCAAACTTTTCAAAAAAAAATTTGCAAAGCGCGTACGTGCTATTTAAAAGGCTTTAAATAGTGCGTGCGCACTATAGCGTGCACACACTATAGGGCGCATGCACTATTTAAAGCTTTACATTCTACCAAGCCTAATGTTTGGCTTTGCCTTGGGGATCCAACCCAAAGCTTTGGAGTCTATAAAATGCTTTGAGACGTGTTTTGCTGCAAACATACAAAAAATGATTGATTTTTCTTGTGTGCTCTCCTTCCAGTTTCCTTGTGGTTAAGCATTGATACAATTAGGTTAGATGACATTGTAGGTCTCTATGTTAGCTACACAACCATATAATTTATTTTTTATTTGAACTATTTCAAGTCTTTCGTCTATAATTTCTTTTGAATGTATGTCCAATTTTTTGTCAAAAAAAAACATGTACTAATTGGGTTGTAGATTTTAGCTTGTTCATCGAATTTTGCAACAACTTAATTTTTTAGAAACTAGACTCCATTCTACACACTTTGAAAAAAATAATTTTTGATTTTAGATTAGTTTTCAATCATTTCTAGGGGGAGCACATAGATATTTCACATTTTTGGGGTGTGTCTGATTAAAAAATTCAATATAAAAAAATACACATTATAAAATTACCCAAAAAATCTAGGATAAACTAAATAGTGTTAGGTAACTTTTGACTGGAGTGATTAAAGGTTTTCAAAAAAAAAGTTAAAATTTTAGGGGGGCCACACTTTGTACTATGTTATGTTTTTCTGGAATAAATAGTACCACTTTTTGTGGCCCCCTTTTTTGAGGACCTAAAACTAAACCATTTTCAAAAAAAATTAGTAGTTTAGAAACTAGATTTAGAGGACTGTGACTTTTATTTTTGTCATATCTTAAAATTTTGAGCATAACTATCTTCAAATTCTTGTTGAAGTCTAGAAATTGCTGATTTCAAGAAAAAGGTGTCCACTTATACCCCCCTTTTGGCACCACAAATTGGTGCACTTACCCTCATATCTACCCTTTGAACCCCTTACATGACTCCATTAAGCCCATTTTCACTGGCATTTACAAAATATTGCACTTTTAGTGCCTTTTACAGCTTTTAGAGACTTTGGTAGCCTTATTACATTATTCAAGACCTTTATAGGTCTTTTATATCCACCCTTAACCTAGGATCAATCCAAATCCATTCCTAGTGACCCCTAGGTACCTTGTAGGCTCAATAATGCCATTAAGGCTTACTTTAAAGCTTTCATTATAATATGATGAATCTATGATCAAAACAAGATCACATGTCCATGATTAAACTCATTACAATTTTTAATGACCTTAGAAGGCCATTTGTCTTCCAATCCACCTAACGATCCATCAATGTCCTAATTGGTCATCTTGCCTCCTACTTGTGACCTTGGTGCTCCTACACCAGTGTTGGCCAACAATTGGAAAATTTGTGTTATTGATTGAGCTACTAGATCTTGTCATTTTCATTTTTTTCCATGAGAAAATTCTTACACTTAGCATAGCTACTATCATTCAAAATTTCTTCCTTATCCTTATAAAAATTTATTTTAGTGTAGTTTCAACATTTGGTAGCTTATTACCAAAAGTAGTCATCTCATAGAAAAAAATCTTCTAGTCTAAGCTTCTCTTGAAACTTGTTTTATAGTTCTTAATTTCAAAATATATATGACTTTTTCATTGTAACATGTAGGCAAAGATCTCATAATTTTACTCATGTTCATCATCATTGGTTAATGTTGTAGGGGCACCAAGGTCATTCTATGAAGATACATTCATTTCAGACACCAAGGACTAAGGAGGAGATCTTGACAACAAAGCCAATAAATTGGAATATTTAGAAGATTATTTCTATGAATGATTTCATTGTATCTTCACTGAGTACATCATTCAAATCTTATAGGAATGAATTAAGACTTCCATACAGTCATTTCACGATTGTTTAAAGTGATCTTGAAGCATTAAAAGTCTTATTGTCTTGTTATTTACACTAACAGTGTTGTAACAGTCCCAAAAAATTAACTGTTTTGAGGGGTTTTATGATTATCTGATCCATTATTTGTGTATTTTCTTATTTTTTCTTGGGTTATGGATATATTATAACATGTTTCAAATTCTACTAACTCATTTGAGTGCAGGAAGAAACATTTAAGGCATGATCACTGTGACTAATAGTGGGAAAAAGAGAGGAAAATGTTGCAACAAATACACCAGTAGAATATTTACCTTAATGAGGGTATGATTTTATGTTTTTATGAGTTAGGGAATTTCCTAAATATGGTGTTTATTCTTTGAATGATTATTAGAAGTGATTGGAAGTGGGAGAACCATAAAACCCTTGTTTTGCACCATTTAATGAGAGGGTTTGTTGGAAAGCATGCCTAGAAGAGTCAACTTGGCAAAAGGATTGTGGAATCCTTAGTTTGGCATAAAAATACCATATTGTAGAAAGTTTGGAAGTCTGGAGCTAATTTTAAAGCACACTTGCTTTGTAAAAGTGGCCTAATTAGGCCTAATTCTGAGACAAACTACCCTGTTTTGTACAATCTTTACAAAGGAGTGATATCTTGTTTTTAGATATGTTATAAAAAATTGAAAAGGGTATCTGAAACAAGTGTTTATTTTCCTAGTGTTTTGGAATGTTTATGAGATAAGTCCAAAAAATAGTGTTTGCTAACCTAATAGAGAGGGCAACCTAGTCAAGGGGGTAACTTGGTTTGTGCATGAACTTGACTTTTGGGGTTATAAAACCTATTGAAACATGTCCTTTTAAGTCTATATCTTCTTGATGCATTTCATGTTGCACCAACTTTTCCATATTTTGTGAATCCTCACCACATGATCCTACTTTGTAGTAGTAACTATACTTAACATTTGATGCCTTTCACTTGGTCGATTTACCCTTGTAGCTTTTATTATCTACTCACTTTGATCATCTAGTAGAAAATATTTATACCTTCTAAATGCATTTTCCTCCATGAGCTTAACATCACATCTGAGTATAACTCTTCAAGTGTTTTGAAGAAAATTCCTATATTCCTTTGAGGTTTTACTATACCAAACAAAGTACCCCATATCTATAGTCAAATCTTACTTAGTACATGTGTATCACTTGGAATATGCAAATATATCAAACATTGAAATATAATGAAGCAACTAACATCTAGCTTCTTCCCTATGAAAGCTTCCTTTAGTGTCATCTTCCCTAGCATCTTGTGTGGAGATTTTTTGTATGTATATACTATTGTACTACATTTCTCTTCCCATACGTAACAAGGCATGTCCTGGTCATGTAGCATATAACACTTTCTACCTTATATATAGAATGATTCTTTCTCTCAGCGACTCCATTATACTATATGTTATAAGGAATATTTCAATCTCTTTTGATTCCTTCCCTAGTATTCCCTTTGTACTAGATCAAGAAAAATGTCAAATCTAGTGTCACTCATTAGAAAAGATGCTTTTGTAAACTTCCCCAAAAAATATCCTTTAGATGCATCATAATGATTTGTGCTTATATCTAGAATACATGTCACTACCTCTCGAAGAAATTTAAGTTATCCATGACAAATAAGGCCCATCCTCCTATTCCATATTTCTCTAAGACAATACTAATGGATCAGCATTAATTCATACAACTAGACACTTAGCAAAGGGCCGCATTTCTTAGAGATTCCAAAAGATCAAACTCTGACTCTGTTCCAATACCAACACCCACTTTGAGTCATAGACCTAATTGGCTAGATTAGGATCCTTTACAAAGGAATTATGAGTACTACCAATCCGTACATACCAACCATAACAAAATTTCACTATTACCAATCTGTACAAACCATACAAAATTGAAACAATAGAGAAAAAGGCAGAAATTTGAAGTTTTAATTCAATTTTTGCTGCTCATTGGTCAAGTTGATCACATATGAGTATGGATATCTAGTATGGTTGGATAGCTTTGTGAATCTTCTTTCTATTACACTTGGAATGAGATTCTAATTCACTCTATAACTCAAGATATTCCCATTTTACTAATTGTTGTCCCCATTTTGTGCCATTAACTAGGGTTTCATCTATTTTCCCTCGTATCTTGAGATTCCACCATGGAAAATTAATGACCCTTGGTGGAATCTGAGTTAGGAATTTTTTTTTTTTTTAATGTTCCTTTTGGTTTTAGGTCAAAAGAATGAGGCTAGAGAGAAAAACTTGATGCCCTAGGCATGCAAGATCCATGTGCATGCTAGAAATTCATAGCAACATCTTTCATAACTCGCTACAAAGAAGATTTTGAGGCTTGAAAATTAGTATGTGATCATCTTTCATGTTCCCCCTCATGTTCCAATTTCTAGTTTGAATTTTTTCTCAAGGGGTAGGGAACTTCCTTTGTTAATGGGTGCCTAATTGCCTACATTCCTAAGTGAGCCTTAAAAAACTTAGTTGCTACATACTTCTCTTGAGATCCCAAGACTTTAGTATGTTGTATAAAACCCAAAAGGGTATCAAAATTAATGATTCTTTTCTTTGGGTAGTGAGGAGATGTTTGTGATTTTCCATGTTCAAGGATAGAAACCTAGTCTTGAGTTTGTGAAGCAACTAGCCAATGAAAGTTGCATAGTTTGAATCTAATGTTGGATTCAGGTTAGTTTGGACCTAACTAGACCCTTTCCATGCTTGGAAGTCACCCTTGGTCATTATTTTATTTGTGGGGTTTTGTGTCAAATATGCCTATGGGCCACTTTTTAGGCATAAAAATGAGCAATATAGGTGATTTTTCAAGGAAAAAATGAATTTTATTTTTCTTAGAAGATTATAAATGTCCTTAGGGTCATTAGGTTAAGTTTTAGGAATCTAGGAGTTAAGATGTCAAAAATTGCAAAAAATTACAAAAGTTGTCAAAGAAACTTTGCAAAAATGCTAAAAACTTTGCAAGATTTTGGAATTGGTAAAGGGATGAGCATTTGGAAATAAGTTATTTTACTATTTCCAAACCTTTTCTAAGTCATAGAATTGGAATCAAGTGAAAAATGTAAAAATTGCACTTTTTGTGCAAAGTTGCATTGTTGAAAGTTGTAAAAGTTGCTCAAATTTGCAACTTAGTGGAAAAAGGGTCGTAAGATCGAATTGTCTACTCCATTAGCTCTGGGTGGCCGGGTAAAACCTATCCCCAACCTTTTCCTATCCCCTTCAATGCTCAAAAATTCTTGGGCACGTCAAACCAAAATGTCCCTAAGGGTCACTAAATGCCATAGGGTTGCCATATTTGACAGGGCATATCTTGGAGCTTGTGCAAGATATGGATGCGATTCTAGTTCATATAGGACTATGTTGTGAAGATCTAAAATAACCTCTCTCACTTTTTGGAGATCAGACTCTATTTTCATTTTATGACGCCATCTCAAGTGATGCTGAAACTTGCAGTGTTGGCCAGTACAAAGTTACCAACTGCCGAGTCTCTCTCACCTTTCATCGTGGGATCAAATTGTCTACACCATTAGGTCTAGGTGGCAGGGTAAACCCTATCCTGAACCTCATCCTATCTTCTTTAGTGCTTGAACAATCTCAAGTATGCTGAACCAGAACATCCCTAAGGGTCACTAAATGTCATAGGGCTGCAATCTTTGACATGGCATGTCTTGGAGCTCGTGTGAGGTATGGATGTGATTCTAGTTCCTACAGGACCATGTTACAGAGACGTACAATAACCTCTCTTAGTTTTTAGAGACTACACTTTGTTTTCATTTTGCGATGCCCTCTCAGGTGATGCTGAAACTTGCAATGTTGGCCAGTACAAGGTTGCTAACTGCCAAATCTCTCTCACCTTTCGTCGTGGGATAAAACTGTCTACTCTATTAGCTTCAGGTGGTTAGGTAAACTCTATCCCCAACCTCATTCTATCCCCTTTAGCAATCAAACATTCTTAGGCATGCCAAACCGAAATGTCCCTAAGGATCACTAAATGCCATAGGGCTGCAATCTTTGACATGGCATATCTCGAATCTCATGCAAGGTATGGATGTGATTTTAGTTCCCACATGACCTTGTTATAGAGACCTATAATAACCTCTCTCACTTTTTGGAGATCACACACCATTTTCATTTTATGACACCACCTCCGGTGATGCTGAAACTTGCAATGTTGGCTAATACAAATTTGCCAACTACCAAATCTCTCTCACCTTTCATCATGGGATCAAACTATTTGCTCCATTAGCTCAGGGTGGTTAGGTAAACCCTATCCTCAACCCCATCTTTTCCCCTTCAGCACTCAAACATTCTCAGGCACGTCAAATTGGAACGTCCCTAAGGGTCACTAAATGCCATAGGGCTGCAATCTTTGACGGGGCATATGTTGGAGCTCGTGTGAGATATGGATGTGATTCTAGTTCCTATAGGACTATGTTGCAGAGAACTACAATAAGCTCTCTCACTTTTTTGAGATCACACTCCTTTTTCATTTTACAATGCCATTTTGGGTGATGCTAAAACTTGTAGTGTTGGCTAGTACAAAGTTGCCAATTGCCAAATCTCTCTCACCTTTCATTGTGGGATCAAATTGTCTACACTGTTAGCTTTGGGTGGTTGGGTAAACCCTATTGCCAACCTTTTCCTATCCCTTTCAGCGCTTAAATGATCTCGGGCATGCCGAACCAGAAACTCCCTAAGGGTCACTAAATGCCATAGAGCTGTGATCTTTGACATGAGATATCTCAAAGCTCGTGCAAGGTATGGATGTGATTCTAGTTCCTAAAGGACCATGTTGTAGAGACCTACAATAACCTCTCTCACTCTTTTGAGATCACATTTCATTTTCATTTTACGATGCCATCTCAAGTGATGCTGAAACTTGCAAAGTTGCCAACTACCAAATCTCTCTCACCTTTTGTCATGGGATCAAACTATCTACTATGTTAGCTCCAGGTGGTTGGGTAAACCCTTTCCCCAACCTCATCCTATCCTCTTTAATGCTCAAACATTCTCGGGCATGCCAAACTGAAACGTCCCTAAGGGTCAATAAATGCCACAGGGTTGCAATCTTTGAGGGGCATATCTTGGAGCTTGTGCAAGGTATGGATGTGATTCAAGTTCCTATAGGACCATGTTATGGAGACCTACATTATCCTCTCTCACTTTTTGGAGATCACACTTCGTTTTCATTTTTGGATTCCATCTCGGGTGATGCTAAAACTTGTAGTGGTTACTAGTACAAAGTTACCAACTACCAAATCTCTGTCACCTTTTGTCGTGGGATCAAACTCTCTACACTGTTAGGTCTAAGTGGTTGAGTACACCCTATCCCCAACCTCATGTTGTGCCCTTTAGCACTCAAACAATCTCGGTCATGCTAAACTAGAGTGTCCCTAAGGGTCATGAAATGTCATAGGGCTACGATCTTTGATGAGGCATATCTCAGAACTTGCTCAAGGTATGGATGTGATTCTAGTTCCTACAGGACCATGTTGTAGAGACTTACAATAACCTCTCTCACTTTTTGGAGATCACACTCAATTTTCATTTTACGATGCCATCTCGGGTGATGTTGAAACTTGCAGTGTTGGCTAGTACAAAGTTGCCAACTACCAAATCTCTCTCGCCTTTTTTTGTGGGATCAAATTGTCTACTCTATTAGCTCTGGGTGTCCAGGTAAATCCTATCCCCAACCTCATCCTATCCCCTTCAGTGCTCAAACGTTCTCAAGCACGCCAGATCGAAACATCCCTAAGGGTCACTAAAGACTATAGGGCTATGATCTTTGACAAGGTTTATCTTGGAGCTCGTGTGAGGCATGGATGCAATTCTAGTTCCTACAAGACCATGTTGTAGAGACCTACAATAACATCTCTCACTTTTTGGAGATCACACTCTATTTTCATTTTATGATGCCGTCTCAAGTGATGCTAAAACTTGCAGTGTTGGCCAGTACAAAGTTGCCAACTGCCAAATCTCTCTCAACTTTCATTGTGGGATCAAACTGTCTACTCCGTTAGCTCTAGGTGGCTAGGTAAATATGCCTAAATCAATTTGGTCAGGTAAACATGCCAAATCTCTCTAACCTTCAATATATTTTTCTTGATGTGTTCGTAGATTCTAAATATTAATTTGAACTCAGTTGACATGGTTGTAATGATATCTAGGTAGTACTTTACAAAGTGTTTAATGGTTATCTAATTTCAACTTATTATATGATATAGCTGACCTATATGTATACAAAAGTCCTATTATTGGTATCGCCATTGTAGGTAATGAAGATCTACCATAAGACAAGGAGCGAAAAGACCTTCCTCAACCATTAGTACAAGAAATTGAATGCATTCTAGACAAGAGGATAGCTAAACAAACCAAGATGTATACTTACTATGAATACCTAGTAAAATGGAAATACCATTTATTGGAGGATGCTACTTGGTTGAGACTTAAAAACATTAAGAAGACTACTTTCAATTTAGAAGAACTCCTAGCTAAAGAGACTTAAGTTATTTGGTCTTAGGGAGTATGGTTTTAGTTGTGTGATCATAATTATGGTGATTCTTACAAACTAAGTTGATATTTTGAATATCCTTTGTGTTATTGTGATATTTTAAATTGGTTTGAGATGGTTTAATTTTGATTTAAAGTGTTTAAGGCAAGTTTTCTAGAAACAATCTTGGAAAAGGCTTATTAAGAGCTCATTCCACAAATGAAGCCTAACTTGTATTTGAACTAGTGGAATTCTCTAAGATTCTAGAAAATTAAAGTAAGGAGAGTATAATTATAGATTCCTAGAGCTCAAGAAGTGTCTCGATGGAAAAACCATGTTTGCATTAGTCCCTAAGTTGAATAGCTTAGTGTATTCAGGTAGGATTAAGAACAAAAAGATTTAAAAATGTTGAATTAAATTGATGGTGCAGTTTAGTGGTGGATTTGAGTTAATTTTGGTTAGTAGAGGAGGTTTGAGGCCATGCACCAATTATCTAGTAATTACTTTGAAAACCAAACCTAGTGTGACCTTATTAGGTCTATGTACTTTGCATGGGTTAGGTGCTACAGGAATGGAATTGGGAATCTAGGCTTTGGAGTCTTAAATAATTTCCAAAAGGCTATCTTAATCTACCCATAGAATACTTAGATTTCAACCCAAGAAGTATTTAAGTCCAAAAAATTAGAGTAAGAGACCTACAAGGAATTCTATGATAGTCAACATTTTGTACTGTATGAAAATTGGAGGGTTAAACCAAGAGTTGATTCTCAATCAGTTCAACATAAGGAAGGTGTTCCAATAGAAACTTGGGGTTGGTGAAGGCATTGGTAAAGAGTTATAGTTATTGGCTTCCAATAGGGCTAGTGTCCCTAAAAAAAAAAGGTACAAGATCTTGATTGGAGAAATACTCACCTTGGAGGAGTTCACAAATGACCCTATCACTTTGGATAGGCCACAAAAATGATATCCTAAAGGAGTAAGATATTAGGAAGGCCACAAATTTATTTTGGTAGATTAGGAAGAAGAAAGTGCTTAAACCTCACTTCTTGCTCAACATCTCTGCATTAGTGAGGGGGAGATAAAGAGGATAGATGGCTACATAGATATGGAAAAAAAAGAAATATAAAGAGGGGGGAAATAAGAGAGAGTTTGATACAAGGATAGAGAGATATGAAAATAAATAGAGAGATAGAGATAGAGAAGTAGGGAAATATAATTATAAAGGGACAAGGAGAGAGAGAGAGAAGGAAAGATGCATAGAGATAGAGGGAAACAAAAGAAGGTGTAGGTAGACATGAAGATTAAAGGAAATAAAAAGATACTGATAAATGAATAGAGATATAAGAAGAGGATGAATGTGAGATAAAATAGAGAGAGTTAGGGTGATGCAGAGAGACATCTAGATGGTGATATAGATTCATAGAGATCATCATATTAATACTTAGTTTTCTCGAACTCAAAAAATATTGAAGATATCATGTTAGACCTCTCTTATTAATTTTGTATCGACTTCATACTTAATTTGTCTTCTTTAGGTCATCCTTTTTAAGTTTAAGTGTATGTGCATAAATTAATGATTATTAGAAATTGTGAAACTTCATCTTCTTCTTATGTAACAATATTTAAGATTAACTTGAATAATTAAATTTACAATTTTTTTGCATAGACAGAATCATTTATAACCATTGCATTTTACTAAAATGAATCTAATCTACATATTAATCTAGGACAGCTACATGGTTGATTATTGTTTGTATGAATACAAATTGGTGTAGTTGAAGAATTTGACCTTGGATAACACAAGATAACACAACTCTTGTGATCTAGTGATCCCTTGCAAGGTATTTTCCATAACACTAATCCTGATAGAAAACTTAAGACATAAAATATATGGGTGAAATAAAGGGTAGGAGCATAGTTATAATATCACTTTGTGCATTGGGTGAATACTATAAAGGGTAGGATTGGTGCAATGTTGATTTGTAGGTAATACCATTATAGATCTTGCATTTTTACTATGCTTATTGGGACATGTATTATATTATCAGCTATTTTATCTAATGCTCAGTGTATTTTGAATTTGATTGATTCGATTTGGAATAAACTGGTAGCAAATGTTATTTTTGTTAAGGGAAGTGTTAGGTGTATTATAGTAATGGATTTCTTTCCAAGCCATTTGATCCTTTTGTGACTACCTCAAAAACAAGTCAAGCTATCAAGCAGTGCCTCTTAAACTTTGTGAGATTGATCTTGACTGATAAAGTTTATTGCCAATCAATATTGTATCAAAAATTCAAACTAGTTAGGTATTGAATTACACTTGATAAACAAATGACAGAGAAGGAAAACTTTAAACATCAACAAGATCATAAATCATATGATGATGACATATTGAAAATGATTAACTTATGCTTAAATAGTGATAAAGTTTATTGTTAATCAATATTCTATCAAAGTTTCAAACAAATTATGTATTGAATTTAATGTGATACATGAACATATATAATTTAATGTGATACATGCACATATCTAATTTAATGTCATACACGAACATATCTAATTTAATGTCATACATCAACAAACATATAATATAAAATGATAACCAATAATGTCATATATGAACAAACATATCCTATATTAACTAATAATGTCATAAGTCAAATAATGTCATACATCAAATAAATGTCATACATCAAATATAGAATGTCATACACATCAAATGTCTATCAAATATGTCCACTGATGCCTATATATATACATGTCTAGATCAACTATATCTTTTCTTTCCCATGAGGGGAAGGAAACAAATCTCTCGAGGTCTTCTGTCATCATGTGGAAGGAGATGGTGAAGATGATGGGGTCCTTGTAACACACTCACTCGTCCTCTTGTTGAGGCTCTTCTCTAACTTGAGCTGATACAAACAAAGTAGATATGAATAAATATTTATTATACATTGAAATCAAATATATGTACACACAAAGTTAATTATTTTCTTACTGACACCAAATAGTCACTCTGTAAGTCCACCTCAAAGGCTCGTGGACAATCAGGCGTAACGAAACCCTAAAAAAATTTAATCAATATAATCACTTATAAATAAAATTAGAAATTTTTATACTAACTATTATAAACAACAACTAAAACTAAGAAAATTCTTTCATACCTCAGTTAATGGCTGTGAGCTAGCCATAGCTGTAGCCACTCAATGATCGACAAATTGTCGTGGATGAGGAGGAGTGTCTGACATCATGAGCTACATGTCATAAAATACACATTACATGTAACATGAAACATGAAACAAATATAATCAAATAAATTAAACTAACATGAAACAAATGTACCTGTATTTAGCTCATATGATGTCTATGCTCCAAGTCTATAGTAAAGGTTGATGGTCTATAGAGAACTGATGCACATGCATAAATTTTTTCGTAAATACTTAATATGATAATAAATATATGTATTAATTTAAATTATTAAATTGACACATACCTTTGGACTCATGGACAGGACAAAAAATGGGGCCAGAGGATCACTACTAGGCCTGCCAACACTCTATCCTTGAATTTTGAACAATGTCAATAGATGCTAATTAATTAATCATTCACTATACATATGAAATGTGACCAAATTAGTAAATTATAATTTTAATTTACATGTGTGTTAATGCCAAATGTCTTGTTCAGGAACTGATCAGTGATGAGCCCACTATCCACACCATCTCCAACATGAGTGCCAAATGTGCATAAGGATCTGCATGAAGTGGACATGTGACTGTGACACGTGGAAGGCTCCCCCTCAACTAATGGGATCATGCAATGGATGAGGGTCTATGTCAAAGCATTAATGGTCCCTAAAGCACTGGCCTCTACATGTTCCTTTGCAGTTGAAGGAATAGTCACATGCTCGCATTGTGGCTTGACCACAGGTGCCCTAACTACATTAGGGTCATGACATTCTCTTAGCCTCTCAAATGATGACCCCCTACCTCTACCACGGGAGTCTAATATATCAAAATAATTGGGGATCTCCCTAAGGAAAAACTCACAATACAATTTCTTCAAAAAATACATAGGGACCTCGTGATTGTTGTAAGGAGGAGCATCAAAAACCATCCACGCATATCCCAAAAATTATTTCTAATAGCATTGTGTATGCACCAATGGATGGGGAACCATTTAGTACCCTCTCTAACAGTATCTTGCTCACTGGGTTTTCCAAATAATGCACATATTCTACCTTTTAGTATTTCTTTTTTTTTTTTAACATCTTCATATGAAAATTTATTTGCATAAAATCTTTTTTGTTCATCCCTCTTAACCTGCCAAATATCTAACTAACCACTAATTGAGGCTATCTAGGTCTTAATGGATTCGAGAGATGATGCCAATTAAGTAGTCATTAGATTGGTTTGTATATATTCTTTGAACCAACCAATGAGTCCTTCTAATTTAGCTTTGCCTCTTTCTATTTCATTTATTATATTTTGGTGTGCCAGGTGGAGGTCTTGCAATTGGTTTAGGTTACGAAATTTGTTGTTCTTCTTCGGGAGGGTTTTGGTTTTGAGGTTCTTGAGGGCTTTGGGGTTCTTGTGGATTTGTTGGTTGATTATTAACATTTCGTGATAAAAAATCAATTGAAATCTAAATAAAAATTGTTAAAAACCTACAAAACAATATGAAAAATGTATCAAATAATGCAAAATGAAGTTTAGATCACATACGACATGGGCATGGGCGTGCTTGTGATCTTGCATTTCGTCAGCGAGGAGGCATATTGGCAAGGTGGGTGGTGAAAATTTTCATTTTATCCAACTCACATATGCATTGCCATTGGAAGAAGCTAAAAAACTAAGATAAAATAAACCTGTAGCCCATTTATATAATTTCACTTTTTCTAAAGCATGTACACGCTATAGTGCTTAGGCATTATTCAAAAGATGACAAAAAGAAAAAGCTGTCACCTTTTTGGCACCACAATTCGCTGCATATACCCCTCTAACAAATATTATATTGACTAAATAAATTATAGAAACTAAAAAGTAATATTTAAAAAAATAAACATATATATATATATATATATCAATTTCAAAAATCCAAAGTTAAATAAATAGAGCTAATCTAGAGATCATGGAGATTTTAAATATAATCTTATGTGAACAAAATAGATTATTAATAATTTTCAATTTAAATAATATAATATCTCTAAAATTATTTAAATAGATAAATAAATATTATTTATTTAAGTTTAATTTATCAAATATGAAAATATAGCTAAAATATTTTAATTAATTAATAAATATCATTTATTTAAATTTAATTTATCTAATATGAAATTAATCATTTAAAAAACTCCTATCAAAAAATCTATTTAAAAAAATTAATAAGAGAAATACAAAAAAAAGTAACATCTATCAAATATTCTATTGACTAAATAAATTATATAAATTAAAAGCCAATATTTAAAGAAAAACTAGACTAATATCAAAAATAAAATAAAATAATTAAAAAACTAAAATCCAAATCAATTTTAAAAATTAAAACTTAAATAAATAGAGATCACAATATAAGCTAATGTGGAGATCACAACTTTTTTTTTTTTTAAAGTAAATAGAAAAAAGAAAAACAATAGTTAAAAGTAGAGATAATGACTAATAAATATCAAAACAAGAGTTAAAGTGGAGTGAGATAAAAACTGGTCAATAAATAATTAATAGGAAGGATTTACAATTTTTTTGTCAAACTAACAACTTTTCCATCAAAAATTTAATTTCTGGGAACAAAGTTCTCACAAATAGGCTATCGGCTAAATTAAACATTTCTTTGATAGAACTAGTAAGAATGAAACTATTAATTATGAAAAAATTAAATGTGATATAATGGCTTTCACCTTATGATACAAATTTGAAATCTCTCTTATGATACAACTTTTATTGCTTAAAGCATTAATATGTTCCAACTGTACTGCCTAATCTATGTTTCTTTCTCCAACTTTTTTAATTTGGCAGATAACTACTTTTGTAATATTAGATATAATTTTGGTAATCCTCCAAGCTTAGCACACTTCAACTTGAAAAATCAATTACAAGAAGTGATGGCAGGTTGTATTAGTTTATCCCTTTCATTTTGAGTTGCCAACATTTTTTTTGTCACATTTACCTTCATTTCTTGTTGTAATTGCTTAATACAATGAATTATATTCCCATATTATTTAATTTTTTATATCCTCATAATTGAATACCACTACATATCTTATTCTTGTGTGGCTTCCTATGATTTTTGTTTTTAAAAAAGTTATAACTATCAAGTACTATGAGTTGCTTACATGTAAACTAATATAGTAAGATCATAATGGAAGACAAAAATTTGATGTCATAATGAATTTTTTTGGGGAAGATCTATAACTCTATTATTATGATTTGAGTTTATATTTTAAACTATTACAAAATATTTCCTCAACAACAATAGATGAATTTCTCTAAGATTTCATTTGACTTCATGATTTATAGGAGTTGGTTTAGTAACTCACTTATAGCTGATGATTGCATAATAACTTATAATACTTCATTATATGTTGCCTCTAAAATTTAATTTGAGTTCATGATTTATAGAAATTAGTTCACCAACTCACTTATAGACAATATTTGCATAACAACTTCTTATCCTTCATTATATGTTGCCTCTAAAATTGATGCAAGAGCATCCTTGGTTGGTTAGCAATCTTGCATAATGTTGTGGTTTGACCTTGGACTTGGAGGACCCGATCAAACAATGAGGTGTGATTTGATCAATACTAAGTCATTCATGGTTGCTTTGTTAATCGAGTGACTTGGTTAATGAAGACATTCGAGAATACTTATGGTACTTGGTGTACACTAGGAGCTCAATTCATACTATTAGGCTTGACTATGCTTGCTTGTTGTTTTGACCGAGCAGCTCAATCAATGAAGGGGATTGATTTCTTCTATGGACTCATCACACAAGCCAAAAATTACATCTATAGTGTAAAGCTGCATTAAAACAACTTTAAAAACATAGATTATTTTCACCATTTATAAATTTCTCTAATTTTTTAAAAAATATTGAGGCATTATATAGGAAGCTTAGTTAGTGCCTTCCAAAAATAATATCAAGATTATATCATATCCCAAATGAAAATTATTAGTGTATCAAGTTATGGATTATGTTGGAGATACATAACTATTTTACATCTCCAAGTCGACTAGACCTAGTTTGGATCAAGCTGAACTTGTATGGCTCCTCTATGGAAAATCCAAGTCTGGTGGGTCGGGGTGATTCTTTGAGGAACTCAAAAGTGAATTTATTGGCTTCTTATTTTGTCAACTTAGGGGACTAGACTGCTTATATGGTCAAACTACTAACCCTTTACCATGGGGTCTTAGTGTTGACTAGGTAAAATGTGTGCAAGACAATCATCGAAGGGGATGCCTTAAACATCATCGACATCTTGAAAAATGTGGTGCCGATAGAATGGAATGGCAAAGATGTGATTGTTAAAGTTTAACACTTGTTAAGAAACTTAGAGGAGGTGTCATTTCAACACGTATTGAGAGGTTAATCATGCTTCCAATAGGTTCACAAGCATGGTAAAATTTATGAAGGAGTTCAAAATTTGGAATGATCCTCTATCCATCCTTGTAGAAGCATATGATGTGATTTTTTATTATCATGCATTAATGATCTAGTCATTATTATTCCTTATGGGGTTCATTCACCAAAGGATTTTTATGAGTTGGAATTCTGTTTTGATTTTACAGTGAAAAGTAGCTATCACAAAAATCTTGAGTTTGTTGTTATTGTTGTTTGAGGGTTTTTTTGTTGTTGAAGCTATGTGTGTTTTCTTTATACTTCACAATGTAATGATGGGTGGAGACCCTTATCACAATGAGCCCGATGAGTAGGATGAATACCAAAATGATAGGGAACTCTAGGACATCCTTGAAAAAAAGTACACCACAAGTATTAAGGGTTATAATCTAGAACTTTATCAAATATTTATGGAGTCATGGAATGACAAAAAGGTCATGAAGGGTTGTGTTACATTTTTCATCACTCCAAAGTCCATTTCTGCCATCACTAGGTTGAGTATGGAAGGGGCAAAAATAATGAGAAACACATGGATATCATTCAAGCATACTCTAGAGAGATTTAGGGAGTCAAGTGAAAAATCCCAAAATTGCATCATGGGTTTAATAGAGAGGCGATGGATGGGGTTTGGAAGGTCTTGGTAAAGGTTCTTATCCAATTTATCACCATTGAAGGAATGTAAAAAAGGTTTCACTCCCATATTTTTCAGTTTTTGCATGAATGATTTATTCTATTTTTTCATATTGGATTTTATCCTCCCTTTCTCTGTCTATTGAAAAATGTAGAGTAAAAGGTTTCCTATCTACGCATTAAGGGATTTTACTTAGATTCTATGAGTTGTAATTGAACATGACCCTTGAAGCCTCCCCTCAGCTAGCACCTAAGTTAAATAAATAGATTTTCAAGGCTATTTCCTCCTTAGTGAGATAATCCTACACTACTACAACTCCCTCTAATTTTTGGATTAGAAATCTCCCTCCCTATAAAGTCAAGAACAAAAAGGATGAGCTTCTTGACACCAAAGAGGAAACCATGGAAGTCTTGGATGACTCAAAGAAAGGCTCCTCACCCACTAAAATGGATTAAACCTTGAATAATTCTTGCCAATTTTTCCCTCCTCTTTCCTCAGGTTCTACTATGTACCCCCTCTCCCCCACAGTGAATGCAAGCTATCTAGATTATCCAAGGGTGTCTAGAGAGCCTTCACCTGATCTAATTCCTAAGAAAGATGATGAAACCATTGGTTTGGTTACTATAACCCTCCATTCTATAGAGATACCTTGTTATTAAAATAGGTTGAAAGTGGTGACTTGATGACTTCTATTTCAAATGCATATTTCTCATGGAAAAATTAAGAGAGTATAGGCTATTTTGGAAGCAGAGAGAAAGTTTAAGGACTAGACGGGTGGTCATAGGGATGAGGTCTAGTGGGAAATAGGCTAGGACTTGGGTGACAAGCTTGATAGTTGGGAGAAGGTGGAGGAACAAGTAGAGGATATCTAAAGACAAGTGTCTTCAAGCCAATATAACACCTTTTTAGTTGTAGGATTGGACATCCTTTACTACCAAAGTACTATGTTGATCTACATTAAATATCAGTCCGAGAGCGTGAACTTGAGATGATGTTTGCAAAGTATATGCTCTAGTTTTCACTAAAAGTCACTACTACCTTGAATACAATAACCATTTTATCGAAAGGAAAGACAACTATCAAATGCTTGGAAGGAAATTCTAATTACTTAACCATAGATCTATGCACCTACTATTGTAGGAACATTGATTGGCTCTATTTCTAGTGGATGCAAGAACAACAGTTCTAAACTTAACTTAGAAAAACTAAGTCTAATTCCTAATTACTAAAGTAAACTCCACCTTCCGCGTGGGCCCCCACATAAGAATGAAGAAAAGATCAACTTAGACAAAAGTGTAGAAACTTAGCAAAATCATATATTCATTCAAATATGTAGTATTACAATTGCTTAGTGAAACAAGGTGTCTATACACTTAATTAATCTACTTAATACTCAAACTCATAGATATAGATGAGGTTTTATTTTAAAAAAAAGGAAAATAATAGACTCCTACAATTACGACTTCCTCATGAGGAATAGATAGTTGCAGTTCAAGACTTATGCAAGCATGCAATCATAAAGACATTATTTATCTCCTTAAATTCCCATAAATACAAAGCATAGTAGATGCTAGATCTGCTTTTTTATTTGACTTAAACAACTTCTAGGAATCTGGGTATCATGTAACAGTTCCTTGCATGCTCAACCAATCACTTTGATGCTTGCCTTCTCACTTAGCTGCTTTATTAGATCATGCTTGTTATTCATTAAAATAGGTCCCTTCTATCTTTGCCACCAAGTTTCCAACTACAACGGTGCCATAATAGTTTTCTTTAATACCAACAATTCCTCAGTACTAATCCTTCGCAATTTTTTTTGATTAGCTCTAGCTCGGCTTGTATTCCTTTGATCAACATTTAATGAACACAAAACTTCATACAAACATTTATTTATATTTATTAATTTATAAAGAAAAAACATTAATTATTCAACTCACAATTTTTGCAATCTCTTCATCCGCAGGAAGATCTACCCATGTCAAACATTCATGAAGAAATATTTTTACCACATAATGAAGCCTTTTTAGACATAATTTTGATCATCATTCTTATGCCATATGTCCATACCTTATACATAAAAAATTTCAAAATACTATATTTAAAAGATGATAAGGTTCAGTATGTTATAGACAAATGTTCACAAAAAGGGCCAAACAGACATCTATTTCTTCATGTCATCATTTTTTCCCCCAACTGTCCTGATGCTAGTCCCTTTAGCATCTATAGGTATCTAATCCTTATCTATAGCCTAAGATCATTAGCGATCCTCTCACCTAATTCATGAGCTCTATATTTAAAATATCCATGATTCTATTTTAACCTTTCCCATTTATGCTCTTCAATGGCCATGTTATATTTAGCAAATGAATCATATTTTCCAAGCATAGGATGCAAGAGTATTGGTGGTTGGAAATGAAGAGGAACCTAATAACTTTTTTGATTTCTACCTAGCATCATATATTTTTGCATCCTACTAATAATCAACTCCACATTTTGAGGAGAGTGCAATTCCCTTGGTTTTAAATCTTCTAATAATTGGATTCATCTTTGAGTAGAGGCTCATATGGTGTTAGGGGCAATAATAGAAAAATGTTGTTCCCAATCTACAAAAGCTTGTTCTCAGACAGGGTGAATTTTAGTAGCAGCACTTTTATTATTGTTAATAGAGAGCCAATCAAAGAATACCCTATGAGTGTTTTGCACCTTAGGTTGAATGTATAATGGTTTAAACATTTCTTTTTCCCTATAAGGAGTGGCCTGAGTCTCTCAACTGAGCTCATTCTACATTCATGACATAATTGCTCTAAACTGTACATCTCCCACATATAACAATGAATTCCAATTCCTATCATCTAGAACCGCAACGTTATGAACATATAACTTGTAGAGGAGATTCTGCAGAGCCATCAAGACTGATTTGAATGTTGTATAAAATTCTTGGGGAGTGTTCAAAGAAGGGTTCAGTCCTTGAGCAATTTGAGACAATTGAAAATTAATCATTTGTTCTTTTAGGAATATGTATAAACTGGAGATGGTGACCTACAATTAGCATGCTTTGGAATAAGCTCTGTTACCTTCGTGATAGGTTGCTACAGGACCATAATTTCACATTCTTTTTCTTGAATTTGTTGTTCTTGTTCCTTGATAGTTCTGAGCAATTATTTGCTTTCTAGGTCCAATTTTCTTTTTCCCATTAAAACTATTGGTACAAACTAAAGTTGGCTATTAATGGAGTAGAAATGTTCGATGGTGTATGAAAATGGACAACAGGGCTATTATATTCAAGGTGTTGCTTAGGATGATGATGGGTAAAAGGGTTGAGACTTGGACCAGTAGCAATACTGTCATCCTTAGAATGGTGATGTTCAACAAAGCTGTCATTTTGATAGGCAACAGTGCTGTCATCTTCAGGAGGATGATGAGCAATAGGACTATCAACCTTTTTTGAAGGCACAATCGCTTTAGGATAGGGAACAATAGCCATTTTAATTTGAAATGTTTCAACAATTTCCTAAACTATTTCTTGTGCAACTGATGGACATTTCTCTAGTGGTAAATTATCAATTTCTTTTACTCATTGTTCAAACCTAGACACTATTTTCTCTGAGGACTCTGTCTCACTATTAATGTTAATAGGGCTATTTGGCTTTGTGGAAATTTCCTCAAGATCACTTTCATGTTTAGGAGTATGGATTTTATGCTTTGAGGTCTCCATAGGTGTAGGTTCTAGAGCTTCCAAATCAATAGGTCGAATGGGAGGTTCAATTTTCAAGTCCACCCTAGAAAATCTGGTATCTCGTTGTGGGGTAGAGGTTTTTTGCTTACCCTTATAACCAGATTTCCCTTTATTAAGGTTGGGTGCACTTCTTGTGAAACTAGAGATGCTTCTTCTAAACTGTCCTCTACAATAACTATGTGTGATTTTCTCTTTTTAGAGGTTGAGGCTTCTGAGAGCAAAATTTTCCTTTTCGCAGTTTTGGGTGCAGGCGCAAAAGCTGAAGCTTCTTGAGCTATTTTATAAATTACTTTCTTGATTCCTATATCAATTTTCTCTCTTGTCTCCATTCCTTTCCCTTTAGGTCCACCCCTTTGGGGTCCCATTGTCTTGAGTTTTACAAAATCCTCCCATGTCCCCAAATGTTACTTAGTCAATTCCCTTTCAACTATGGCGTATGTGTAGGATCATGGTCAATCAAACTATGCTCTTAAGTGGCAATAAAAAAAAAAAAAAATTAGGGTTATGTCAACTTGACATGCAATTTTCTACTTGTTATTAGCTTTATATCAAAAAGTTGAGAGAAAAGAATCTTTAGGAAATTGAATCTAGTTTCTAAATTACTAGGACTTATCTCAAAAAAATAAAATTGAATGGTCAAATTTTGAATTTTAATGCAATATTACAAAAATTTTAGAACAAAAATAAGAAGTAGACGTATGTCTAACCAAGTTAATCAAAATCAAATAATAATATTTTTTAATAATATTCTAGATATAAGTAGTAGACTCATGCTTGGATGTGACACATTTTTTTGGATATTTTTATTCTAAATAAATAACTAATTATTAATTTTTGACTTTAGTATTTTTGGAATAAAAAAAATCTCGTGTTTGACCACCTTAACTAATTCAAAAATCTACAAAAAATAATTTTTCTTTTATCTTCCTTATAGTGGAAGAAACATAGAATGTGATGCACCTTTTGGATTTGAAACATGTTTTACCATTTGAAAGTTATAGTTGTTTTTCAAGTAGTATGTCAGTCAACACTTTATATGTAACTCCATTAGAAAATAAGTAATAATTACATACTAAACTCATAATTTGACAAATCTTACATTTATGAAAAGAGAAATTTTTTCTTAAGAAACCCTTTTCATTTCATCAAATTTTGGTGAAAAAAAAGTCATCAACTACATGTTAGAAGTATAAATCACATAAAAATAGGCCAAAAACACATTTTAAGGATGTTTTAAAAGTTGACTGTATAGCGTTGGTATCAAAAGATATAATAGACCTTATAAAGATATTAATTGTTTTCATTTAGTATTAGGGTGGGTGGGAAAAATTTTGGAATAGATTTTGAAATGGTTTGAGGCATTTCAGAACTAAATATTTTCTAGATTGCCACTCTTTGGCACACCATGATCCTGCACATACACTATGGCCCTAATTAAGAAATGGTGGGATACCGATTGGGGTTTTCCTTGCTGTACATAGGTAGCTTGCCTTTTGATAATATTATTAAGGGAACTCAAGAGATTTACAAGACAATCACCATGCCACAAACCACTCAAAATTTTGAAATGAAAATCATGTAAATATGAATACCTCTCCTCATAGGTAAAATATCTTATAATAAATTTAGCAGTGTGGATAAATTGATGGGGCAAAGATAACCATAGTATACCTTTCTTTTTGTTTTCTTCTAGCCGAGGATCTCCATGTACTGAAAATTGCTCTTTTACTGCTCGTGCATCCATGTCCTCTATCCATCATTCTCCATTTGTAGGAAAACAAGAAACTTCTACCACCTCCTCCTCTGTGAACTCTATCCAGATACCTTTAATAGTTGCATATCCATCCTTTAGCATATTATGAAATTGGAGCAAATTTTTTTGATCAAACTACTTCAGACTGAGACAGTAAGCCAACCAACCTCATTGTTGAAACAAGTTGCATGTTGCTGGGTTTGCCAGCAAGACTCTATGATCTGCTGGTTCATGCAGTTGAGGTTCTCCACCCATGTTCTCTTTTTAAAAAAATAATGCTATAACTAGAAAATTTACTATAAATGATTGAAAGTATGGGAAAAGATAGCTATAGAGGTTTCAACAATGGCATTTGGAAAAGGAAACAATTTTTTTTAAAAATACTTCAACACTTTCCAAACATCACATTCTTCAGTACTTCATGATGGCATTTTAATCACTAAAACATAATGAGGATAATGATCATGCCAAAAACATATGCCATATTAATGAGGGGTTATGTGCTTGTGAAATCATAATTTAATGGTTGGCTTTTTTTTAATTATTTCACACACACTTTGAAAGTACAAAGGGGTGATAGCTCATTACTGAGATGACCCTATCCCATAAATCCTACATGTCAACTTAAGATTTACCTTGATTTTTATTTATGATTTCAATTTTCCCTCCCCAACCTATCAGAGACTAGGCCCACCAGACCTCAAAGATTGCAAATTTTTAAAATTGAAATAACATGCTTTTCTAAATAAATAATAAATTAAATAAATATAAAGGAGTCAAGTGTAACTAACCTAAGGCATGATAGGAAGGTTTCTCCAAGTAGTATCATACTATAGAAAGAAGATGGGATGGAGTGATGATGGAAAGATAAGAAGACGAGATGGAATGAGGTGGAAAAGAAATGAACTTCACATAAAATGCAAAAAAACTTATTATGAAGGCCTTGAAATAAATTAAAGGGGCTACAGGTGTCTGAGTGGAAGACTTAGATGGAGTGGCTATAGGAAGAGATGCTTCTATTGTGTTTAACTATTGAAGAAATTTCTCACGGGTTGCTAGTTTATGATATAACTTCAAGCAGTGTCCATTAACTAGGAGTTTGAATTTGACCGGATCAATTTTTGATAGTAAAACTACTCCATTGTTAACAATTTCAGTGATTTCATATGGACCAAGCCATCTAGTCTAAAATTTTCCTTGGTGATGCTCATATCGTGAGTCATACAACAATGTCCAATTGCCAACAAAGAATTCTCTATCTTTAATGAATCTTTCATGCCATTGCTTCCTCTAACTCTAAATTAATTCTATGTTATGAAGAGTTGACTTCCTTGATTCATCTAGCTCATTGAGATGCAAAATGTGATCCTTTTGTGTTGTAGGAAGAGTAATATCAAGTTCCAAGGCTGCTCATAGAGTCTTGTATTCAAATTCAATGGGCATGATAGTTGTCTTCCCATATAGGAGCTCAAAAGGTGTAAACACAATAGTGGATTTCCATGTCATTCTATATGCCCATAAGGCTTCAAGAAGTTGAGCTGCCAAATCTTTCCTATGCAAGGACACTATTTTAGTGAATATATTACTTAGCTCTTTATTTGTCACTTCAACCTATCCATTGGCCTGTGGATGATATGGGGAATATTTGCCATGCCACATTTTGTACTCTTCCATGAGGGCAGCTATAAGATTAGATGTAAACTGAGGCCCTTGATCTGATTTTAATTCTCTTGGAATACCAAATCTAGTAAAGATGCATTCGTACAAAAACTTTGCAACAATATTATCACAAGGGTGCTTCATTGGATTTGCTTCTGCCCATTTAGTAACATAATTAGTGCAAACCAGGATGTAACTCTTCCCTTCTGATGGTGGTTCAATAGTGCCAACAAAATCAATCCTCCATTTATCAAATGGTGCTACTATTATATATTTTTGGAGGGGCATTTCATCTATTTTTGTTGGTCAACCCATTCTCTAACATTTGTCACATTTTTTTTGTATATTGAGTTGCATCCTTGTGAAGTGTGGGCCAATAATAACCTATATTTAAAATCTTCAATGTGGTCCTTTTGTTAGAAAAATGGCCACCACAGCGCTCATTGTGAAAAGCATGAAGAATATCCTAAATTTCATCCTCTCTAAGACATCTTCGTGCCACCTGATCTGGTCTAGTATAAAACATGAACCCTTGGATCCATGAAAAGTTAAAACTCTTTTCTGCCAACAACCATTTTTCCTTTGCAAAGAAATGTTGAGGTTTTTTACTAGTGGTTAGGTAGTTGCCAATGTCAGCATACCAAGGGTTTTCTATTGACAAAAGAAAGAGATTTTCATTGGGAAAGCTATCTTCTATGGCTAGAGGATCATTAGGTGTTTGAAGACAAGACAAGAAATCAGCTACAACTTTTTGTTTACTTGGTTTGTTGATAATGTTAATGTCAAATTCTTTCATTAGTAAAAAGAATTGAGCCAATCGTCTAGAGATTGCTAGTTTTTTCATCAAATATTCGATAACAGAGTGGTCTATATGTACAAATATTTGGTATCCTATAATATAATGTCTGAATTTATTCAAAGCATAAATTAGAGCAAGTAGTTCTTTTTGTGTTACAATGTAGTTATACTCGGTTCCTTGAAGATTTTTGTTGATATAGTAAATTGAATGCTCTATTGAATCCATCTTGTAGCCAAGTACTTCTCCAATGGCATCATTTGAAGCATCAATATGTATGTGAAAAGGTAACTCCCAATTTGGTCCTTGGATAACTGGTCTTGTTGAGAGGACTTCCTTAAGTTGCAGGAAGGCCTTTGTACAATCAGAATCCCATACAAACTTTGCATCTTTTTGAAGCAATTTATATAGAGGTGCTCCAATTTGACTAAAATCTTTGATAAAGAACCGATAGTACCCTACATGTCCTAGAAAACTCCTAAATTCTTTCAATTTAGCTAGTATAGACAATGTGTGTATGACCTTTATCTTTGTTGGACCTACTTCAATTCCTTTGGGAGAAATAAAGTGTCCCAACACCACTCCTTCTTGCATCATTATGAAACACTTTTTATTGTTGAAAGACAAGTTGTAGTCTTTTCATCTTTGCAAAAAAATTTCCAAGTTTTCTTTGGCTTCCTCAAAGGTCTACCCATATGTGGTGAAGTCATCCATATACACTTCCAAATAATCTACAAATATGTTAGAAAAATTGCTAATAACAACTCTTTGGAAAGTTGTAGGTGCATTGAACAAACCAAATGGTAGGATGGCATAAGAAAATATTCCCCATGGATATGTGAATATAGTCTTCTCATGGTCCTCTAGTGCTATCTAGATTTGATTGTAGCCACTAAACCCATCCAAGAATGAAAATTACTTCTTTCCTGCAAGATTGTCAAGAATCTGATCAACAAAAAGCAATGGAAAATGATCCTTCTTTGTAGCTGAGTTAAGTTCTCTATAATCTATGTAGACTCTCCATTTTCCCCCCTTCTTGGGAATAATAACCAGTGGTGAAACCCATTGACTATCTAAAATAGGATATATGAAGCCAACATTGAGTAATTTTTGTAGTTCATTTTTGACAATATCCAGTAATGTTGGGTTTATCCTTTGTTGAGTTTGTCTGACAAGTTTTCAATTAGGACTTATATAGATCTTATGAGTATAGAGTGCAAGGTCCAAACCTTTCATATCTTTATACTCCCAAGAAAAAGTATCTTGGTACTTTTGTAATAGTTGTAGGATATTGTGATTTTGTGCTTGAGATAGGGACCTATTTAAGTTTAGTTCTCTCCTTGGAACAATTGCCATTTTGACTATTTTTTCAACCATTGAAATCTAAGCAATTGGTTGTATGTCTATTTCATGTGGTAGGAGTGAATGTAAAAGCTGTGCAGACTTAGAATAATGAAATTTAGATGGTAAAGCCAAAATGTATTCTAAAACACAATTCTATTTAGAAGATGTTTCAAGTTGTGTTCCATACTCATTCAGTATGATAGAGAAAATGACATCATCCTCTTCTTTAATGCTTACAAATGAGTCCCTTGAGATCATCATCAAATTTTTAATAGAATCTATGTCCATATCAGAGTCACCCATATTTGGCCAGACAACTTGGTCATCCTGTGGCAAAGGTTGAGCAGGAAAATACAAGGTTAAGATTTTAGTGTTCATCCCATCTGAAATAGCCATTTTTCCTTATCAGCATGCAATACAACCATCTGTTGTTGCTAACCATGGTCTTCCTAGAATGATAGGATATCCTGCAGTACTTTTTTTTGGAGAGAGTACTACAAAATTAACTGAATAATCCCATGAATGTATTGTGATAGTGACATCTTCTAACATACCATCAGGAATGATGGTAGAACTATCTACTAATTGCAAGATTGTTAGTGTTTCTCTAAGACCAATGACATTTAACTTGGACACTACTTCCTTGGTCATTACATTAATGGATGCTCCTAGGTCTATTAATACATTCTGCACTTGAACTCCTTGAATGACAAGGGTTACTATTGGACTTCTAGGGTCTGCATACTTGGGCATCTTGAGGTTATCAAGCATAAGATTAGACAGCTAGCCAAGGACATGGATAGTCTTTGGGTCTTTCTTTTTCCTTCCTGGATTTTTAATATAGGCTTCTTTGACATCTTTTGAATATATTGGTACTTCCTTTATTGCATTTAGCAAGGGAATTTTTATCATCATATACTTGATTTGTTCAAGAAAATCTAGTGCAGCTTGATTTTCATTTGGTAGAATTTTCTTTGTTAACCTACTAGGAAATGGTGGTTTCTTAGCTGTAGGAAAGACAATGGTGGTAGGTTATTGAACTGACTCAACATTTGTATCATCTACTTCTGTTACAATGGGTTGCTAAGGTGATGTAAGTATTGTGCCAGATCATAGATGAATATCATTCAAGGTGATGGAATAGCATTGTTTATAGGCTGAAGGTTTTGCACTATTGGGATTAGGTGTAGGTTGTGCAAGTAACTGTAATTGTTTTGGAGGGGCTATATTGGCTGTAGGAGGCATTAAGGCTTACTATTGAGGAGGCTGAGTCAAGGCTAGTTGATGTTATTGCTGCTGCCAGTTCTGGGGTTGCTGCTAACCTTGTTGAGGTTGTTGCCAACCCTACTGGATTTGTTGCCATCCTTGGTTAGGTTGTTGCCACCCTTGGTTAGGTTGTTGCCAATTATCATAATTACCATGTTATTGTTTCCATTGACTATTACCACCATAATTATGGAGTGGATCTTGAGGAATACCTAATCTTGGAGCCCATGAACTTCATTAAGAAACATATAGGACTTCCCCATCTTCATCAATTGCCTTCAATTTAGTAGTTACATGCTGTAATTCTAAACTAGCAATAGGCTTGCATCAACAATTGCATTTCTTCTCTTTGCAATGACGACAATATTCTACTAAAATAATATCAGCATCCTCCTGCTTCCTTCATGCTTGCATGGTGTCTAGTTGTGAATCAACATCATTAATCATGTCTTTCTTGAAATTTGATAGGACGTTTGACAATTTTGTCTTAGATACTCCCGCACTAGGGTTTTTTGGAGTAAGTCCCTCAAACCTCTTCTTTTTTTTATTGTTTCTCTGGAATAGTTCAAGCAAATGTTCTAGATTTCAGCCCACATCTTCTATGTAATGTCACCTCCAGCCATTATGTATAAGGCTTTCATACTCTTGTCATGCACTCCTTTCAAAAAGAGAAGCTTTTGGGATTCCTCATTCAGTCGATGATGTGTGTTGCAATGCATGTTAAACATGAACTGGGCAACATAGTTCTGCAAAGTCTCATTCTCCTTTTGTGACATTTTAAAAATGTCATCTCCCTTCAATTCATGTCCTTTACAATATTCCTTATATTTAATAAGGAACAAGTTACTCATAGTTGGTCAATCTATCATAACATTGGCACCTAGACTCATAAACCATTTTAAAGTAGCTTCTTTGAGAGTTGATGAAAACAATTTTAGTTTATGAGCTTTGGTGGTGTAGTCATAACTTTGACAAAGAATGTCAAACTCAAAGAGAAAGGTTTTTGGATCTTCAATAATAAGGCCATAAACTTTGGCAGGGCAGTATAGGGTATGTTCTTCAAATTTTGATTACCCTATTGAGTAGGGATTGGAAAGGGAAAGGTGGGCTATGAAGCTGCCATTTGTGGATGTCCTAGTGGTGGCTAATAAATGACTAGATTTAATGGATTATCTATATATTATGACTCAGCAAAAAGATTATTCAAATGGAAGGATTCTTCAGATGTAGTTGGTGATTGTACTTGATCTTGTACTTCTACAAATACATTCTCAAATAGTTCTTCTTCTTATTCTCTTTCTTCTCCTTCTTCTTCTTTAAGGTTAGGATAAAAAGGATCTTCTTGATTGAAGTTGGGAAGAAATATTCCAAGGTGGTCCCTTCTCCTATGCATGCAAAATACTAAAAATGAAACTAAGTGACTCAATAGTGAATACTAGACTGACACCGTCCCCAAAAATGATGCCAAAAATGTCAAGCCAATATAACAGCTTTTTAGTTGCAAGATTGGACATCCCTTACTACTAAAGTACTATGTTGATCTACATTAAATACCAATTTGGGAGCGTGAAGTTGAGATGATGTTTACAAAGTATATGCTCTAGTTTTCACTGAAAGTCACTACTACCTTGAATGCAATAACCATTATATCAAAAGGAAAGACAACTATCAAATGCTTGGAAAGAAATTCTAATTACTTAACCATACATCTATGTACCTACTACTATAAGAACAATGGCTGGTTCTATTTCTAGTGGTTGGAGGAACAACAGTTCTAAACTTAACTTAGAAAAATTGAGTCTAATTCCTAATTACTAAAGTAAACTCCACCTTCTGCATGGGCCCCCACAGAAGAATGAAGAAAATATCAACTCACACGAAAGTGTAGACACGTAGAAAAGTCATATATTCATTCAAATATGTAATATTGCAATTGATTAGATAAACAAGATGTCTACCAACTCTATTAAACTGCTTACTACTCAACCTCATAGATACAAACAAGGTTTTATTTGAAAAAAGAAGGAAAATAGCAGACTCCTACAATTACAACATTCTCATGAGGAATAATCAATTATAGTTCAAGACTTATGCAAGCATGCAATCATAAAGACATTAGTTAACTCCTTAAATTCCCATAAATATAGAGCATAGTGGATGTTAGATCTGCTCTTTTATCTTACTTAAATAGCTTATAGGAATCTAGGTATCGTGTAACAATTCCTTGCATGCTCAACTGATCACATTGATACTTGCCTTCTGCTCAGCCACTTTATCAGATCTTGCTTGTTATTCATTAAAACAGGTCCCTTCTAACTTTGCCACCAAGTTTCCAGCTGCAATGGTGCCATAATATTTCTCTTTAATACCAATGATTCCTCAGCGCTAATCCTTCACAGTTATTTTTTATTAGCTCTAGCTCAACTTGTATTACTATGAACAACATTTAATGCACACAATAATTCACATTTATTAATTTATAAAGAAAAAAATTTAATTATTCAATTAACAGTTTTTACAATCTCTTTGGCTGCAAGAAGATCTACCCATGTCAAACAGTCATGAAGAAAGATTTTTACCACATAATGAACAATTTTTAGACATAATTTTGATTATCATTCTTATGCCATATGTCCATACCTTATACATTGAAAGTTCAAAATAATATACTTAAAAGATGATAAAGTTGAATGTGTTATAGACAAATGTTCTCAAAAAGGGCCAAAAAGACATCTATTTCTTTATGTCATCAATGTCTCTCAAGGAAGAACATAATGAGGTGCTAAAAGCCTTGGTATCTATCAGTTAGTGCAAGAAGTTGGTTCTCACTTTTGGCCAAAAAAAGGAAGTCTTTTGTTTGTTTTAGAAATATATTGTCAATTGATGCCAAAATTTGAAGCATTTAGAGATTAAAAATAAAAAAATTAGAAATAAAAATTGTAGTGCCTAGAATCTCCCTTTTGAATATGTAATTTATTTGTATAACTTTTCTAGAATAAAAAACTCCTTTGTCTAACCACCTTTACTAATTGAAAACTTTGCCAAATTAATTTAATTTTTTTCCTTATACTAGGCGAAGCATAGAAGGTGACACTACTTTTGGATTTTAAAAATGTTATACCATTCAAATGTTATAGCTATTTTTCAATGAGTATGTCAATCAATACGTTACAATCATCTTAATTTAAAATTAACTAATAAATACTTATCAAACTTAGAATTTGATAGCAATCATATCGATGGAATCTTGAGAGTAAAAAAAAACCCCTTTTATTTTTATTGAATTTCGATAAAAATAATATTGTCAAATGGCTACTCAAAGTCTGAATGTTAGTGAAACCTTTCTCAAACATATTTTTTGAGTTGACCAAAAAGGTTTGCCTAATCGAGTACCCAATTTCAAATTGGGTATCTAATATCAAATCGGATACCCAATATAAAATTGCATACCCAACAAGTGGTGGCATAAATTCTTCCCCAAATTTTCCAAATTTTGAAATTTTGCACGGAAACCATCATTTGGAGGACAACAAAATCAGAACCAAGGAAGTGTACCAACAATATTGAAAAACCCTGCTTGGTCTACTAAAAAGCATAGTGCCATAGAAGACCTAAAATGAACAAAGGCCAACATGTCCATGTTTGACATGTTACAAAATTGTCCACAACAATGAGAAGTGCTCATGAAGACTCTGGATCATATGAAGACCTCCCATAGTATGAATACTACCTCTCAAAAGACAACATCCGAACAAGTTAACATTGCAGAGGCATTGCCCACCATGTTTAAAGACAAGGTAGAGGTACCCCCATTTTTGCTTAACATTAGAATATATGGGAAGAATCTTCACAAATTCCTTATTGACGAAAATGAGAATTTGGGAAGTGTGGGCATTATTAGTACTATTACATATGATTATGATTATTATTATTTACTATTATTATTAGATATGATTATGACTATGATTATTATTATTAAATATATTATAGTAATATATATGGTAATATTTATTATTAAATATATATAGTAATATTGCATGATTATTATTATATATAGTAATATATATGGTTATTATTATTATTAATATAATATTATATTATATATGATTATTATTGTTATATAACCTACTAATATATTATTCTTACATTAAAATATAAAGTATTATATTATTATTAAATATAATATTATAATAAAATGCATTGAAAGGGGTCATAGGTAACCTATAAACCCTTTTGAGGCATTCAAAAAAAATTTGGTCCCTCGAGGTTGTAGGACCACTAGGGACATATGTTGTCATGATATACATCAAAAGGGATCATAAGTTAACCTATGACCCCTTTCGATGCATTTGAACCAACCAAAGGGGTCCCTAGGGGTCCTAGTGCCCCTAGGAACATATGTTGTCATGAAATGAAATGAAAGGGGTCATAGGTTAACCTATGACCCCTATCAATGCATCTGAACCAACCAAATGGGTCCCTAGGGGTCGTATTGCCCCTAGGGACATATGTTGTCTTGAAATGAGTTGAAAGGGGTCAAAGGTTAACCTATGACCCCTTTCAACACATTAAAACTAAACATTTAGGTCCCTAGGGGTATATGTTGCCATAAAATGCATCAAAAATGGTCATAGGTTAACTTATGACCTCTTTTGAAGCATTGGAACCAACCAAATAGGTCCCTAGGGGTCATAGGGCCCCTAAGGACATATATTCTCATGAAATGTGTTGAAAGTGGTTATACGTTAACCTGTGACCCCTTTCAATGCCCCTATAGGTCCTAGGATCCCTAAGGACATATGTTGTCCTGAAATGGATTAAAAGGGGTCATAGGTTATTGTATGACCTCTTTCAATGCATTCAAACCAACTAAATGGGTCCTTAGGGATACTAGGGCCCCTAGGGACACATGTTGTCATGAAATGCATTAAAAGGGTCATAAGTTAACCTATAACCCCTTTCGATGCATTTTAACCTACCAAATAAGTCCCTGGGGGTCCTAGGACCCCTATGAACATATGTTGTCATGAAATGCATCGAAAGGGGTCATAGGTTATCTTAGGGATCATACGACACCTAGGGACATGTTGTCATAAAATACATCAAAAGGGGTCATAGGTTAACATCTTACTCCTTTCAATGCATTTAAACCAACCAAATGGGTCCCTAGGGGTCCTAAGGCCCCTAGAAACATATGTTTTCATGAAATGCGTCGAGCCTTTCAATGCATTGGAACCAACCAAATGGGTCTCTAGAGGTTCTAGGGCCCCTAGGGATATATGTTGTCCATCGAAAGGGTTCATAGGTTAACCTATGACCCCTTTTGACACATTTGAACCAACCAAATGGGTCCCTAGGGTTCCTAGGGCCTCTAGCAATATATGTTGTCATGAAATGCATTGAAAGAGGCTATAGGTTAACCTATGACCCCTTTGAACCAACCAAGTGCATCCCTAGGGGTTGTAGGGCCCATAGGGACATATGTTTTCATGAAATATGACAAAAGGGATCATAGGTTAATCTATGACCCCTTTCAACACATTGGAACCGATTATATGGGTCCCTAGGGGTCGTAGGGACCCTAGGGACATATGTTGTTATGAAATGGGTTGAAAGTGGTCATAGGTTAACCTATGACCCCTTTTGACGCATTCAAACCAACCCAATGGGTCCCTAGGGGTCCTAGGGCTCCTAGGGACATGTGTTGTCATGAAATGAATCGAAAGTGGTCATACATCAGTGCATTGCAACCAATCAGATGAGTTCCTATGGGTCTTAGGGCCCTTAGGGACATATGTTGTCATGAAATGTGTTGAAAGGGGCCATAGGTTAACCTTTCAACACATTGGAACCAACCAAATGGATCCCTAGAGGTCCTAGGGCCATTAAAGACATGTGTTGTCATGAAATGCATCTTAACACATTAGAACCAACCAAATGGGTCCCTAGGGGTCCTAGGGCCCCAAGGGACATATGTTGTCATGAAATGGATTGGAAGGGGTCATAGGTTACCCATTCAAACCAAACAAATGGGTCTCTAGGGGTCCTAGACCCCCTAAGGACATATGTTGTCATCAAATAGGTCGAAAGGGGTCATAGGTTAACCTATGACCCCTTTCAATGCATTCAAACCAACCAAATGGGTCCTTAAGGTTCTTAGGGCCCCTAGGGACATATGTTGTCATCAAATGGGTCAAAAGGGTTCATTGCTTAACCTATGATCCCTTTTGAAACATTCAAACCAACTGAATGGGTCCCTAGGAGTTTTAGGGCCCCTAGGGACATATGTTGACATAAAATGTGTCTTTTGATGCATTGGAACCAACCAAATGGGTCCTTAGGGGTCGTGGGGCTCCTAGGGATATATGTTTTCATAAAATGTGTCGAAAGGAACCTATGATCCCTTTTGATGCATTGGAACAAACCAAATGGGTCTTAAGGGGTTGTAGGGCCCTTAGGGACATGTGTTGTCATGAAATGGGTCGAAAGGGGCCATAGGATAACCTATGACCCCTTTCGACAAATTGAAACCAACCAAATGGGTCCCTAGGGGTTATAAGGCCCCTAAGGACATATGTTGCCATGAAATGTGTCGAAAAGCATCATAGGTTAACCTATGACCCCTTTCAACACATTCAGACCAACTAAATTGGTCCCTAGGTGTCCTAGGGCCCTTAAGGACATATGTTGTCATGAAATGTGTCGAAAGGGGTCATAGGTTAACCTATAAGCCCTTTCAACTTCCCTAGGAGTCCTACGTCCTCTAGGAACATATGTTGTCATAAAATGCGTTAAAAGGGGTCATAGGTTTGACACATTCAAACCAACCAAATGGGTCCCTAGGGGTCGCAGGGCCACTAGAGACACATATTTTCATGAAATGGGTAGAAAGGGGTCATAGATTAACCTATAACCCCTTTCGATGAATTCAAACCAACCAAATGGCTCCCTAGGTGTCCTAGGGCCCCTAGGGACATATGTTGTCATGAAATTCATTGAACATATGACCCTTTTCAATGCATTTGAACCAAACAAATGGGTCCCTAAGGCTTGTAGAGCTAATAGGGACATATGTTGTCATGAAATGAGTAGAAAGGGGTCACAGGTTAACCTATGACCCCTTTCAATGCATTTGAACAAACCATATGGTTACCTAGGTGTCCTAGGGCCCCTAGGCACATATGTTGTCATGAAATGCATTAAAAAGGGCCATAGGTTAACCTATGACCCTTTTCCATGCATTTGAACCAACCAAATGGGTCCCTAGGGGTCCTAGGGCCCCTAGGGACACATGCTGTCATGAAATCCATCAAAACGGGTCATAGGTTAATCTATGATCTCTTTTGACACATTGGAACCAGCCAAATGGTCCTTAGGGGTCATAGGGCTCCTAGGAACATATGTTGTTATGAAATGCATCCAAACCTATGACCCCTTTCGATGCATTGGAACCAACCAAATGGGTCCCTAGGGTTTGTAGGGCCCCTAGGGACATATGTTGTCATGAAATGGGTTGAAAGGGTTCATAATTTAACTTATGACACCTTTCAACACATTGGAACAAACCAAATGGGTCCCTAGGAACATATGTTACCATGAAATGCATTAAAAGGGGTCATAGGTTAACCTATGACCCCTTTTAATGCATTAGAACCAACCAAATGGGTCCCTAGGGGCCCTAGGATGCCTAGGGACATATGTCGTCATGAAATGCGTCGAAAAGGGTCATAGGCCTCTTTTGATGCATTGGAACTAACCAAATGTGTCCCTAGGGGTCTTAGGGCCCCTAGGGACACATGTCATGAAATGTGTTGAAAGGTATCATAGGTTAAACCTATGACCCCTTTCGATGTATTCAAACAAACCAAATGGGTCCCTAGTGGTTCTAGGATCCCTAGGGACATATGTTGTCATTGAATGCATCAAGATGGGTCATAGGTTAACTTATGGCCCATTTTGACGCATTTGAACCAACCAAATGGGTCCCTAGGGGCCCATATGTTGTCATGAAATGTGTCTAAAGGAGTCATGGGTTAACCTATAGTGCCTTTCAATGCATTCGAACCAACCAAATGTGTTCCTATATATATTAATATGTTATATTTATAAGTCATAATAATAATAATAGTAACAATAATAATATATATTACTATATTATATTTAATAATAATAGTAAAAATCATATTAATATAATATAATAATCATATATATATATATATTAATATATTATATTTATAGGTCATAATAATAATAATAACAATAATAATATATATTATTATATTATATTTAATAATTATCTAGTAAAAATATAATAATATAATATAATAATCATATATAAATATATTAATATATTATATTTATAGTTCATAATAATAATAATCATATATAATAGTCATATATAATAGTCAGATTTGTTCACATTGCCCACATTTCCCAAATTTTGACTTCTCTCCAAAATTTGGGCATCCATTTCGGGTACCCAATATCATATCGAGTATCCAATTTGGGATAAGATAATTGATATGAAATTGAGTACCGAAAATACTGGCATGCTTTTTCCAACATGTTCCTTGTCATTGTAGACATGACAATCACGGTTTTTACTGGCCATTTTCATGGATTTAGAGAAAATTGATGTTTTGGAGTCCATACGATCAAAAAAGGTTCTATAATGTATGATTAGGTGTCTGATATTATTTTTTGAATGGAGAGGAGTAATCGTCAAAAGGCTAAACACAAAAGGAAGTTATCAAATAAAGACATTGAGATATATAGCGAAAGGGACAAGCCAAATCACTGAAGGAAGAGACAAGGTATGGTAAATGTGAGTCAAGTTGATGATGTATTGATTGAAGTGAAATCATAGAGTCAGATAATGAATATGTGTAGTTGGGGAATGAAAATGTACCAATTAATAACGATAATGTTAGGATTAAAAATTTAGAGAATGAAAAACTGGAGAATGAAATGCTACCAGGTCATAATATAAATTGCATGATTCACTATGTTGAAAATGAGAATTCACAAGAATGTTACATATCTCCTAATTATAATTGACATGAAGGTTCTAGAACACCAAAATGGATAATTGAAATTGATGAAATGACTATTAACAATTTGGAAGGAAAAATATCAGAAAGAACCATTCGGTTGTGGGCTTCCAGACTATATAAGATGTTTTTTAACAACAAGATAGTGGTGAAGCAATGTCAACTTTTTATGCACTTATTAAAGATGCAAAAGATGAGACCTATGCTTTCCAAATTGAAGATTCATGTCAATCAAAAATTGGAAAGAAATGTCATTATTGTGAAAAATCTTTTCTATGCTCTCAATAGCATTGGGAAAAATAGTAGGGAGAAGGATAAGAGAACTACTCAAAGAGTTATTACAACCTCTTTGGTAAGTCATCATTTGAGAGAGGGTAGATATATGAGACAAACTTGTATTTACTCGAACCTAAATTGTACTACTTTGAGAAGAGCACTTAGTAGATAAGAGAGAATTGATGTTCCTCTTCAAAATGAAACATTGACTTTTGGTGGGAGACTTTCATGTTTTGATAAGAAGCTAACTGATGATGTGAAGGAAGAAATTAAAAAATTTTAGCACTCTAGCTCAAGAGTATCACCCAATGCTAAAGATGTGTTGAAGTTGGAAATCGGCATCAAAGACCACATGCCACATCCTAAACATTAGTTGGAAGTAAGTCAAACTATATTATTCAAGCAATTTAGAGAGAGTCATCCAAGATTACATATATCACAAAGGGCTTTTGAATCTTTGAAGCCATTTTAGAGTGTGCTGCTTAAAATTTGAAATACATGTTGTTACAAATATCATGTCAATTTTTCTATGCGCGATGAACTATTACAATCCATTTGTTCCACTTTGCATAGTAAAGAAATGTTGGAGAATTGTGGTACTAGTGGTCTTCCAAAATTGTCAAGATACTTGCTAGATAAATTTTCATGTCATAGAGTTGATGGTTGTTTCTTTTATAGAAATGCTTGCTTAAATGAGAAGTGTTTAGAATGTGGCAGCTTATCCAAGTTCAACAAATGTTTCCACGAGGGGTGCGAAAAAGATCTTGGGAAGAAAATAGTAAAGAAATGGTATATGAAACAGTGAAATATATATTGAAGAGTGGGGGTGAGGGTTCTAGATGTGAATTGGTTATAAAAAAATTAGTGTAGCTAGTTTTATTTCAGATTTCAAGACAAATCTTTTCTACAAGTATGCAAGACATAGTCATAGGTGTCAGTAGTTGGATCAACAATTTAGAATGTGTAAGGAGACATTTTCCATTGGTACTATTATATCAATTTTTGACTTTGCTAAGAACTACACATTGTAGCCTCAAAATGAGACACAATCTCAGTATTACAACTCCATTCAGATTACTATTTTTGTTCACATAACATATAGACATGCCCCTAATAGTGCAAAAGATTATTAGAGAGTACCATTTTTTATGAGTGATGATAGATCTCACTCTCATGTGTCTGTACAACATTTTTTTGAGACTTATTTTGATTTCTTATAGGAATATGCAATTGCTATGGATAGACATATTATTTGGTTAGATAAGTGCATAGGTAAACTCAAGAATGCTCTCATGTTTTATTGGTTGTGTAGGATGCACGTAGAGAGGGGGTGCCTCATATTTGGATTATTTTTGAGTCTAGCCATGGGAAAGGGGAACATGATGGAGTAGGGGCATGTGTGAAGAGAGCTCTAGTTAAGGAGCAATAGAAGATTTTAAGAGCAGAGCTTCTTGATGCTTGTAGCATTGTTGTTTGGTGTAGTTCAACATTATCACAAATGGGGATGCTTGATTTAGTAGTACACAAGTTCTTTCCGTTGGTTGAGGAAGGGTCCATATGTGATAGATCAGATTGTGCTACACTGAGAGACTCATAAAAAATGCATTAATTGTAGAGCTCTAATTCTAGTACATGAACAATTTGGTCATGACAACTAGCTTGCTTTTGTCCTAGTTATTTTCAGTGCAACTGGGATTAGTATGAGTGGAGTGAGTGGGTGAACACATGGGATCCACATTATCTTATTATATTTTCTATCATACCCTTTATCAAAAATGATGACATGGAAAGTTCACTTGAGCATAACCATCTATCAGATCTTCTTCAACTAGGACATGTCTTTGCATTGGTTGTACCATAGCAGAATGATGAGAAATCCAATAATTAATTTGCACATTGTGTAAGAGGTAAAAAAAATATTTCACAACTAATCACAAATGATGATGGATTTACATATCCTACCAGTTCAGTGGTTGTCACTAGAACATGGTTGTGGACATACATGCTTAGAAGTAATAAAATTTCTTTATTTGAAGACTATCAAAAGTATAAAAAAATTCTTATATATTCACATCTTATTATAGAAAAAAATATAAAGTTATTGAAGCATTAGAAAGACCAAAATTAAAAGAATTTTTGCTATTACTAATGTTGATCATGAAGCCGTATTGGAGACCCTAAAACAAAGAGATGACCCTACTAGAACACTTAACTAGGGGGTAGAAGCAAGGAGTTGGGTCTCAATTTTGTGGAAGTCCATGGATTGAGATCATGCTCTTTTAGAAATAGGTACTTTTTAAAAAAAAAAATGAGTACCCATTTTAGGATTGGGCGCCTGATCTGAAATTTAAAAATAGGCACCCATTTTTTATTTTCAAAAAATGGGTACCCGTTTTTGAAAATATTAAAAATTTGTATTTTTAAGAAACGGGTACTCGTTTTTAACTTTTCGTGGGGATTTTCAAAAATAGGTACCCATTTTTTATTTTTAAAAAATGGGTACCTATTTCTAAAAATTTAAAATTTTGCTTTTTAGTGGTAATTTTATATGCCGATTTGACCTTTTCAAAATGGGTACCCATTTTTTGAATTTAAATAACATGTACCTATTTCTTACAACATTGGGTGGAATTTCTTTCTCCTACCTTAGATTTTGGTTTGGGATAGGCCTTGTGAGACCAAGCCTATGCCTTGACTTCTCAAGATTTGGCTAAGACATTGAACTAACAAATTCATGCCTTGCCATAATTTTTTGTGGGTTTTCCGATCAAATTTTTTTATGAAACAAAAACCCATTAGAGCTCTCACTATCCTAATTTTAGAAATATAAATTTTATAGTGCTATGATTTTATTTACTTTTTTTGCATTATTTTTTAACAAAATATGGTACCTAAATGTAAAATAGTGAAGTTCACTAAAAGTTTAATAATTTTTTTATTTTATAGTTTTTATTAAATTAATTTATGTCATCAATCTACATATAGTTCTTTTCAAGTTAAAATTTTTGATGAAATTATGGTGTTCGTACATGAGAGGGTTTAAAATTTACCTTTATAGTGAATTAATAATTAATAAAAAAAAAATTATTCAATAAAAAATCAAGAAAAAATTATTTCATCAATCTTAGGTGTATTAGGTAACTCCCTTTAAAAGGATTTATGAAAATTCATTTGTTCATGTCAAATTATGGTGTTCGTACACGAGTGTAGTATGGTCCTAAAATAGACATTTTGAAAAAGTGCTTTTTAAAGATCTATATCAAAAACAAAATCTATCATATGGGTATACAAATAAATTACATATTCAAAAACTAGATTCCGAACACAAATTTTTTAAAGTTTTTTATTATTCAATCTCTCAATGCCTCAAATTTTGACATCAATTAACAAGAAATTTCAAAAATAGGAAAAACACTTCTACTTTTTGCCCAAAAGTGAGACCCAACTTGTTGCACTTACCCTAGGTATATTTACTTCTTATGTTATTTTGTTCATAATGATTCAATGAACCAATGATTATCTTGTTTAATACGATAAGTTACTAATATTTTTTATGATATTGGAATGTAGGTACATCATAAAGAGTAGCCATGCATGAAGATAGAAAACTAAATAAGGAGAAGAACTCAGAAAAATCTCATTTATTTTTGACACTATGATTTTTTGTAGTTGTTTATTGATGTAATAATGATAAAACACTTGAGATATTGTAAATGTAAACTTGTTGGTCTAATGTAAGAAACAAAGATGATTTTACTTAATGTAATTTATGTGGAGGGACCTAAACAATGATGATTTTAATACATACTAACACCAAACTTGCATTGTGCCCAATGCCAAAAACTTGAGAGAGGTAAAAAAATAATGTTTTTACTTAATGCTGACCTAGTGACACCCGTTTTATAGCCGTAAAGAGCCTCCATCTTTCACGGCCACCCCATACTGAAGAGTTTCCAAGGTGCTTTAAGTGCATGTCAAGGTCGATCTTCTAAGGGTCATAACTCAGAGCTTGTGAGGACTATCAATGAAATGTTGAATGTTATAGGAAAGTCATGCTAAGGCCTAAAAATACCTATCTCATTTTTTGGGGGATCACATTCCATTTGGATTTATCATAGTGATCTCACTCGATGCCAAAACTTGTAGTGTGCCTTAGTTTATAGGTGCGTCATAGCATAATTTTGAAACCATTGATCTTGGCATCGAATTATTAGTGTCATTATCCTTGAATGGGAGTGAACCCTAGTGACACCCTTGTTCCAACCATGAAGAGCCTCCGTCATCTATGGCCACCCCATACCAAAGAGTCTCCAAGGTGCTTTAATTGTGTGTCGAGGTCAATCTTCCAAGGGTCATAACTCTGAGCTCATGGTAGATATTGATAAAATTTTGAATGTTACAAGATGGTTATGTTGAGGCCTAAAAAAACTTATCTCATTTTGGAGAGATCACATTAAATTTGGTTTTGGCACAACAATCTCAGTCGATGTCAAAACTCATAGTGTGCCTCAATTCATAGGTGTATCACAGCGTAACTTTGAAACCACTGATCTTGGCATCGAATTGTTAGTGCTATTAGCTTTGGATGGGTAGGTGAACCTTAGTGACACCCTTGTTCTAGCTGTAGAGATCCTCCATTGTCTACAACCACCCTGTACCAAAGAGTCTCCAAGGTGCTCTAAGTGCGTATCGAGGTCGATCTTTCAAGGGTCATTACTTGGAGCTCATGTAGGTTATTGATGAAACATTTAATGTTATAGGATGGTCATGTTGAGGCTTAAAATAACCTATGTCATTTTTGAGAGATCACATTTGGTTTGGATTCGGCACAGTAACCTCGCTTAATGCCAAAACTTGCAGTGTGGCTCAATTCATAGGTACATTATAGCATAACTTTAAAACCAATAATCTTGGCATCAAATTTTCAATTCCATTAGTTTAGAATGGGTAGGTGAACCCTAGTTACACCCTTATTCTAGCTGTAGAGAGCCTCCATCGTCTATGGACACCCCATACCAAAGAGTCTCCAAAGTGCTCTAAGAGTGTGTTGAGGTTGAGTTATTGAGGGTCGTAACTTGGAGGTTGTTAGGGATATTGGTCAAATTTAAAATGCTATAGGTTGTTCATGCTGAGATCTAAAATAACCTATCTCATTTTTGAGAGATCACATTCCACTTGGATTCAACACAGTGATCTCGCTCGATGCCAAAACTCGTAGTGTGTCTCAATTCATAGATGCATCACAGTGTAACTTTGAAACTATTGATTTTGAAATTGAATTATCAATGCCATTAGCTCTGAATTGGTAGGTGAACCCTACTGACACCCCTTTTTTGGCCATGGAGAACCTCCATCTTTCGTGGCCACCCCATACTAAAGAGTCTCCAAGGTGCTCTAAGTTTGTGTCGAGGTTGATCTTTTGAGGGTCATAAATCATAGCTCATGGGGGCTATTAATGAAATGTTAAATACTACATGATAGGCATGTTGAGTCATAAAATAAGCTATCTCATTTTCAAGAGATCGCATTCCATTTGGATTCAGCACAACGATCTCACTTGATGCCAAAACTCGCAGTGTGCCTCAGTTCATAAGTGCATCATAGCATAACTTTGAAACTACTAACCTTAGCACTGAATCATCAATTCCATTAGCTTCAGATGTGTAGGTAAACCCTAGTGACATCCTTTTTCCAGCCACGAAGAGCCTCCATCATCCACGATCACCTTGGTGCAGGAGCACTTGGGTAGTCTAGTTTGTAGCCAGTGCTTCTTTCCTATCATTTTGGCTTGTAGTGATGCTAGAAACATCACTAGTGGTTTAATAAGACCTACCATGTCCTTAGGTAAGGTTAACTTAGTTGCTAATTAGGTTTTTGCTCCTAAGTAATTGTTGTGCTTATAAGTTTCTCAATAGGGATTAGGTTAACCAAAGTGTTAGAAATATTGACCAAGGGTCAACAACCATCTTGGAAGGTTTAAATCAACCTAATAGGACCCCTTAACAAGTTTGGTGAACTTGTCTAATTAAGAATTTTAAGTTATAACAAAAATTGCTCAAAATTGCAAAAGTTGCAAAATTATAATTTTGCAACTTTTTCTTGCAAAGTTGAAAATGAGTGCAAAGAGTTAGTTAGGGGTTTGAGCATGACCATAAAAGGTTAGAAACACCTATATAAGCTGTGAAATTACCTTGCTATGACTGTGATTTTAATGTGCTAACAACAACAACTAGTTGAAATTTGTCTGAGATATTGATTTTTAGTTATTATAGAGATGTTGATTGATCCAAAATCATACATATCAATGTCATGATGCTTATGGAAGCCTTGAATCTTTCTTGCATTGCAAAAATTTCATGTGGGCTTAGTAAGTTGAATGTATAGTAAAGTCTCATAATAGCACTTGTTCTCATTTTTCTTTGTATAGTTGATGTACCAGGGTGAATGAGGTGGATCTTAGTTGGATCCAAAGTTTAAGAAGCAAGAAGAAAACAAAAAGGTCTTGAATTTGACCTTTGGAAGTCCTAATAAGGACTAGTCAATGTGAGCAAGCCTTGTAGTACATCAGACCCCGTACCAAAGAGTCTTCAAGGTGCTCTAAGTGTGTCTTGAGGTTGATCTTTTAAGGGTCCTAACTCAGAGCTTGGGGGAGCTATCGATGAAACATTAAATGCTACAAGACGGTCATAATGAGTCCCACAATAACATATCTCATTTTTGAGAGATCATATTATGTTTCAATTCAGCACAGTGATCTCACTTGATGTCAAAAATCGTAGTGTGCCTCAGTTCATAGGTGCATCACAATGTAACTTTGAAACTATTGATCTTGGCATTGAATCATCAGTGCCATTAGCTCTGGATGGGTGGGTGAACCCTAGTGACACCCTTGTTCCATCCATAGAGAGCTTCCATTGTTAGTGGCCACCTCGTACCGAAGAGTCTCCAAGGTGCTTTAAGTGCATCTCAAGGTCAATCTTCCAAGGGTCATAACTTAGAGCTCATGGGGGTTATTGATGAAATGACGAATACTACAAGATGATCATATCAAGGCCTACAATAACCTATCTCATTTCCAAGGTGTTCTAAGTGTGTTTGGGCAGGTCAACCATAGTGACATCATAAGGGATTACAAAGATTATTTCAAATTAAATATATATGATAGCTTTTACAATTAAACATTGCATCAAAATTTTATAATAAAGGTTGTTAAAATTTTATTCACAAGTTATTACATTTGAATCAAATATAACAAACAAGATCAAAATGAACGATATTCCATAAACATGAACAATACACATGATCCACGGTAAATTGAACAATGGTATACTAAATTAATATGTATATCATTGTGCACATAAATGACAAAAATATATATCAAAATACATGTATCCATAAAAAAATACACAAATATGTGTGTGTGTGTGTGTGTGTGTGTGTGTGTGTGTGTGTGTGTGTGTGTGTGTGTGTGTGTGTGTATATGTATATATGTATATGTATATATATATATATATATATATATATATATATATATATATATATATATATATATGTATATATGTATATAAATATATGTGTGTGTGTGTGTATATGTATATATATATATATATATATGTATATATGTATATATGTATATATATATGTATATGCATATATATATATATATATATATATATATATATCAAAGTTCATGTATCCATAAACAAATTACACGCATATATATTAAAATACATAGATCCATATACAAAATGTGGCTGATCATGCCATAAGAATGTGTATAATATCAATGTTTCTATAAATAATGTGACATATGCCATCTCAAAATGTCTCATGACGCATCCTATGAAAATTATACTATCCTAAGCTATTGGTGGATGATCAAAATGTAGCCTCTTCACTACACTAAGTGGATTAGATGCCTCCTACATAAACAAAAAAAGAAAACCTAAAGTTAGATTACTAAATTTATATGTTTCTATGTATCTAACATTGAATTACTCAAATGCATAATGATCTTTTTTTTAATGAAGATTTATAGTATTAAACTTTCATCATAAATACCTCTCTTATTGACCTCCCGCGCCAGTCATGAGTCCTCTCATATGTCTTCAGCAATGCTTGAACCTCATTAATTGTGGCCTATGTATATTCAAGTATGTTTGTCAGATGAATCTACACCTTAAACTATAACATTATAATTCATAGCATGCTAAATTTATAACATATAATCAAGAATTCAATCTACAACTTACCTGTGTTGACTCCTCCTCTGGATATAATGGCTACATCAGCAAAGATACAAAACTCTAATGTCCAACCTCTTGTGCACTAGGCGTTTCCTATGAGATACAAAATAATAGTTCTTAATATCACAAAAATCAATTTTAAATTTATTTATGAAAATAAGGAAAATAAAAAGTAAATGATATTTATACATACGATGGGAATCTCACTATGAATGGAAGTGCCAGAGGGTCTATGACATGGAATTTTCCTAGACTCATCACCAGTAGCCACGCCTTATACAATAAAGAATGTAAATTAAATTTCATTACTGCAAACATTTTACAAGAATGCATTGATATTTAATCAAATAGAAAGCGCCTAATTACCTTTCCCTTGTTAATGGGTCATGCCTCATTGTCTGCACTCTACCCACATTAATAGGTGATACTTGCAAGAGAAAAGAAAGATTAGAAACCATATATGCTACAATATCAAATAGAAAAAATAATGAGAAAATAACATAATGTACCATGGATGTCTCAAGGCCAAATGAAATAGCCAAGAGTGTAATATTATCAACCTGTTTGAGCTCCTCCTCAATCATCAACTAAACATGAATGAAGATCACATATATGTGTAAGTCAGTATGAGTTAAAAATTGAAATTACTCTATTATAAATATTAACTTTAAATCACATATGTCATAACAAAAACTTTATACACGTACCAACACTACAGGACTCCATGCCTCTGCATGCCCCTCCTCTCTCACATTAGGTGTGTAGCCTCTATACATGCATCTAGTGTATCCTCCTCAAATACAAATTGATACTCAAAAAGATCACCTATGAGACCCAGACAAATTTTCTTGCATGCTATGCAAGTATGGGGCACACAAACATGTAATGAGCTCGCAGATGATGAACTTGCACTAGCATCATCAACATGGGGAGGCAACACTAACCTAGCCTAGGATATCAATAGGCTACTCAATCTATGGATGGATCTAATAGTTTGAGAGCTAGCCTCTACAATGATATCATAGTGTTGCACTTGAAGAAGGGGGGAGACATCAATAGGGGGGACAGAAGTGCCAGCTTTCTTTTCCTAGGCAAAGGGTTTCTCCTGAGGAGCTCCTCCTCCTAATGTTGGGCTTCATGCTTCAATAGTTCACTTTGAGGCCCAACACAAATTCTTTGTACAATTTTTTAATAAAATAAAATGACACCTCTAAATTTTTGTGGAGAGGGATGCCAAAAACCATCCACCAACAATCCCAAAAGTTTGTATGCATAGCCTCATTTGTGCACCATTTAATTGATGGTTTGGGATTTGTGCATTTGACTTGTTTACGAGTTTTTGGGTCCACAAAAGGCTAAACATATCATCTTTAGTTATATTTAGGGTTGCAACCTCATCATAGTCCAACCCATCATCATACATGGCATGCATTTGGTCACACCAGCGAAGAGCAACATTTTGTTCATTGTTAAGTATTTCAATATTATTCACTATGATGTTTAACGTGGATAACGTGGGAGCCAATGTGGGTATAGTATTATATGTGGTTCGCAAAACCCTTAATTCGACAAGATTTTGAAATATCTAATCTTCAATTCAAGGAGGGTTTTGAGGGGGTGGGGGATCATTTGGTGGATGGTTTTGAGGAGGCACTGGATCGTTTGGTGGAGGGTTATGAGGAACATTATTTCTTGCCTCATCATCATCATTTGGGTCAACCATAATTATTAATTTGCAAAATATAATTTCTATTAAAAACAACCTAAAATCAACAATTTCTATTAAAAAAACCTATTTTTTAACAAATTAATTAAAAATAACTAATTTATGATAATATTCATTCAAAATATTTATATATAAAAAAAAACCCTTATCATATACCCATTTTGAAATCGAATATCTTAATAGAGGTCAACTCTCAAACAAAAAAATGCAATATGAAAATAGCTCTCGGGTTTTTTTTTAAATCAATGTTATAGGTTTTGGGTATCCGATTTCATATTGGATACCTAATATAATATCAAGTATCCGATATGAAATCAGATACCTAATAAGGCTTGGTCTTAACTTTTTAGCTTTGGTATTAGGATGGGTGAAAAAAAATCAAAGCAAATTTTGAAATGCTTATAAACATTTGGAAACTCTATTTTTTTCACATCACCACTTTTTGACACACCATGATCCTACACATACCCTGTACATAAATGTTACTTTCAAACTTATAGATCTACAAAATATGCCACAGTGCAAAAGAAAAAATTGTTGGCTTATAAGATATCTACTTATACTTGGAAGAATTTGACGTGAATTTTCTTACCTTTGTAGTGCTTGTTGAGCATGGTGCAAAGAGTAGTGAGATGAGTATTGAACATCTTGCATCATCAAATTTTTTCTTCCCTATGGCTCTACATAAATGATTTCCTCCACCTTTAAGCAACAATTAAATTTGTAAAGAATGATTGAGATTTAAAAAAAAACATTTAATTTAAAAGGACATACATATTTCCATGATATAGATGACCAAATTATTCCACTATGCTCTGATTTTTTAATTCCTCTCTAATTTCTACTTGGAAAAATTATTCATCTCCTTTCCTTTTTTCCCTATCACAACTAATAGGCACGAACTTAAATAAAATTTTCCCATTTCAAAAAATATGAAACAAATAATTAAAATGTAATAGACTCTAGAGTTGGAAAGAGTCTAAAACCCTACGTAGGAAACTAAAAGCATATTAACATCTAAAAGTTGCATAGCTACTCATTGATTTGAATTGACATTTGACCAATGTCCTAGAAGACAAGCCAATGGAGCATCCTCAATCAAGACAGAAGACTGCATGGTATTCTACTTAACTCTCAAGGTTGCCACATTGTATGTAGTGGTTATAGTTGATCTAAACCATTGGAGTTTTCTTTACACATTTTTGTATAAACTTCTACAATATTTTTCAATTTTCTTGAATGAGTAAGTAAGGAATTTATTTAAGTCTATATGCTTTGTGTGGAAGCTTTGCTTCTAGGGCTTGTATTTTTGACATAGAAGTTGTCAACCTATCAGAAAAGTTGTCAGTCCTCTATTTCTTTCTAATAATACTCCTAAAACTATAGTTCACGATTTAAGATGCATATTGTCAAGTTTATAATGCAGAGTTTATAATTATTTTTAATGGGCAATTTCAAGCTGTTAAATAATTAAAGTCTTTTAATAGTTAACTGCATATGTTTGGGAGTTAAGTATTTTCATTACGAATTATAATTATTTAAACACTTTCTTTTTAAGAATGTTGTTTAAGTTTGTTTATGGCTATTGGCTCTTATATAGTTTATTAATCTTTAAAATATGGTTTACCATTTTCTGAATATAGATTATGTAGGATTTTTTTGATGAATAGTCCTTTTTTATTAATAAATAATATACTTTGTTACAATTCACAAAAAAAGTCCAGGGGATAAAAAAGTATGGATTATATAAGATTTGAATAAGCTAAGTTGTGTATAATTGAAAGTTGTCTAGTTCATTATTTTGAGTTACTTCTTTTATGATTATTTTCAGCTCTTAGATTAAAAATGATATATATTGAAGAATGATGAAAGGAATATGAATGGAGGAATACTCACTATAAGAATTTTATGAATGATAGATGGAAAATATCTTATGTATATTCTTAATTGATGAAAATATCTTTGATCTAGGAATAAATCAACATTCATTTCTATACAATTATTTAAAAGCAATTAATATTGGATGTTCTATTTTCAATGTTCAGCTAAACTGTCACATATATTAAAACTTTTAATTTCTCCATACTTGTTAAGATTTTCAAATAAATCCTCACAGAAATATGTGCGCGAGTGCTCTGTTTTCTATTTTCGATCACTGGCAATGACTACAATTTTCCATAGCCAGCATGCAAATTTCATTTTTCTGAAAGAATGACTCAACAAGTTCGGTCTAATCTTCTATTACAGATCGATGATGTTTTCAGGTCATTATTATCAAGTTGGATGTTTTTATTTTTTCATATTAGATTCATGCATTTTTAGATTAAAGTCTGTACCATTTTCCACTATTAATCTTTCATCAAGATGAGCAATAGTTTGAGAGAAAGACTCAATGCTTTTATTCTCTTGATTGTTTTGGGCAAGTGCTCTGTTTTCTATTTACTGTCATTGGGAAAAGATTAGAAGGTTCCATAGCTGCCATGCAAATTTCAGTTTTTGTTAAACAACAACTTGGGAAGTTCAACCTAATAATTAAATTAGAGATCAATGTTGTTTCGGGGGTCATCCTCCAAGATTCTTGAAATTTAGCACGTATTATTAAGTTTGATATTTATTTTTATTTCAGATTAGATTCTAGCATTTATATTTGTATATTATATTGTGTACCATTTTTCATCTTTAATTTTTCAGACTATTGTATCACGAGGATGAGCAATCTTGAGGGAAAAACTCAATACTCTTATTCTCTTGATTTTTTTGGGCATCAATGCTCTCTTGATTTTTTTGGGCATCAATGCTCTGTTTCCTATTTGCTATCACTAGGAAAAGATTAGAAGCTTCCATAGCCACCATGTCAATTTTCCTGAAACAACGGCCCAACAAGTTTAACCTAATCTTCCATCACAGACCGATACTGTTTGGGGTCATCTTCCAAGAACCTTGAAATTTAGTAGGTATTATTAAGTTTGGTGTTTTTATTTCACATTAGATTCTTTTGCATTTCTAGATGAAATTGTGTACCATTTTTCATCACTAATTTTCAATTATAGTATCGTCACGATGAGCAATAGCTTGAGAGAAAAAAATCCTCGAATCTGTTTTGAAAGATATCAATAAGGTTCACGTTATTTCCACATTCCATCGCATTAGATTCTCGTATCTTTCTAATTAAATCGTGTACACTTTTCGTCATCGACGTTTGGGATCGTAGTAAATGATTTGTCGTTGGATTTACAGAGCAGAAAAAATCTGTCTATCTTATGTATTTCGATTTGAAAAATTGATCTTTCACATGAAAGGTATTAATTAGATTGATCTAATTTCTACAGTCCACTATATTAGATTCTCGCATGTTTTAATTAAATTGTATATGATTTGTCATCGTGAATATATTTTCATATTTTGTTCCTCTTGTGAAAAGTCTTTTTTTTTTTCCTAATTTCTTATGGCTACTGAGTTTAGGAAATGGTTGTTTCAGTTGCAAAGCTTGCTTCTTGTGGTACCTGGAGATGAGATCCCAAGTTCATTGCCTAACCCTCTCTTTATGTTTCAGAAAAATGATTACAGACATAAAGTGATGTGTCTCAATGTGTTGTTTTGTCAATGCAAAATGGGATCTTACTAAGTTTCAAGCTCACACACTAGGTTTTTTTTGGTCTTCTTTCCTCCATAAGAGAGATGGTGATGAGTATTGATAGCTTATGAATTTAAATTTTGATGTAACTGCAATTTTTGTATGGAACCTGTAAGATGTAGTTTAATTTTTGTATGGAACTAATAAGATTAAGTTTGTTTGACTACTTTAATGACAATTGTTACATAGCCAAGTTTATTTAGCGATATGATGATCAAGGTTTCATTTTGAATAAATGGAAAAAGGTTTTCACTAATGCTGATAAGTTCAAACAGTCTATGAAATTGACTGATACGAACCAACCATTCAATAAGCACAAAAATTCAATCAAATAGAATGTCCAAATAACATCTACTTAATCTCACTTTATTTTTAGACGCTAAATATCCTATTGTAAATTATTTTAATGACATTGTGACACTATTTTGAATTCATTGTCGGGAAAAATTCTTACCCAGCTTCACAGTTGATGAAGATGTCTTGGATTTGAGAATAAATGAACATTCATTCCTCTGCAACTACTTAACAACAGTTAATTTTGGAAGCTATATGTTCTTATATTCAGCTAAATTGTCACATATATTTAAACTATCAATTTCTCCATGCTTAGTTTTTCAAATAAATCCTCATAGAAATCGTGCATTTAAATTCAGATCAATTTCTCCATAATTAGCTTTTCAAATAAATCCTCATAGAAATCGTGCATTTACATTCAGATGAGGCCACTCTAAGCCATACTTGATCAATAAAATATGTACACACAAGCTAGATACAAAAGTTGCGATGAAAGTTGAATATATGACATGGAATTTTAATATTTTATCAATAGGAACAATATGACAACAATTGTTATCTATCAAAAAGAATTGGGATTACATTCAATATATGAGCATGTAAGAAATGTAAGTTGAGGATGTTAGTTGACAACTGGCTATGTCTTAATCAGACTCTTTTCTTTTGTATCTTTCTAGATGTTTACTTACATTCTTCATAAATGGAACAGAGTTGCTGATTGTTTGGCCAAATGGGCTTTTGTTCATAGACTGGGCTGAAATATTATAGATAGCGGGCAGCTACCCCTTGATCTGTTACGAGAACTTGATGGACTTGTTGATCAGGACAAAATTTCTTGTTGAGCACACCTTGTTGTAATCATTTATTTCTTAATAAATTTTTACCCCTCTTTTTTCAGAACATGTAAGAAATGTAAGTTATATTCTCCTTTTTATTCACACTTCATCTCCAACAAATATAATACATCTGAACAATTTTCTTCAAAGTTCAATGCAAAACACTCCTATTGATTGCTGGTTGCACATGCATAAACACAGAACTGCTAGTTTAATTGTGTTTCTTACAGTCATGGTCAATATAACTTCTTCAGCAATATAATTATATTCACGTTTAAGTGTCTAAATGGACATTGGATATTTAGTGCATACAATATATGGATTAATTTGTCTAGGAAATTTATCACCCATTTAAGAAATTTTGTATGTTTGCGGTATGAAACCAATACACTAGCTCAAGCCCACAAGAATTAAAGTGCAGTATGTCCCTGGTCAAAGACAACAAACAGGAGAAGAAGACACGGAGAAAAGCCTACAGTTAAGTATGGGTGTTTTCTGTTATGCCATTAACGAGGAATGCCATCCTCACTCTTCATTTATCAAGTCTGCAAGAAGGGAGAGTGGGGAAGCTGGTGAATGGATTAAGGTTTTGTTAAACACACAGTGGAGAGTTGAAGATGAATTCCTTCATTAAGGGCTTCCTTGGAAAACTCAAACAGGGTTAAAATCTCCTTAAGGCATGATCTTTGCAATATTATTAAGGAGAAACTAAAATTTCTTTGTCTACATATCTTGTATTTTAAGGTTTATTGCTTTGCAAACAGATACTATATAGTTGCATTAAGGTATTTTACAAAGCGCTTGTATCATATATTCAAATAGAAATTACATAAAGTAGTACCTATTTAGAACTTAGTCTGATAGTGGAGTTGTAAGTAGGTTGTTGTTGATTCATGCCAATGAAATTGTCTAGATTGAATGTTGTATTTTATGAAATAATTTGACAATCTTTGATAAAATTGATAGTTGTAATGAACTTAAAAAAAAAAAAACATTAGCAACCAATGGGTAGTTTCTGCATGGGTGGTTGCTACATGTAATAGTCAAATACAATAAAATAATTTCTATAATTTGTACTTATAAGATACATCAAAAAAATTGGAAATTGTAACTAAATTGTAATTTATGTGTATTTGGATTAATCTACATGTCACATTTACAGAAAATGAGCACTCTAATTTCTTGAGAGTCACTACAATGTGATGCTCAGCAGATGCCGAGTGTTCTGAATCACAAACTTAATATTTTTACTATTTAAACAAGAGAGCCAAAGTATGAAACTTCCAAATAAATTTCTCAAATGCAATGAATAGAAGAAGAATAATGGATTTAAGTTTACCTACTTGCTTTCTATTCAACTTTGATTAAACCATTACAAAATCTGGGAGCATTTGGCTTCAACTAGAAAATTCTAAAATAACCCTGAAACTTAAAACTGGAAAAACACTAAACTTTAAACTTCCAGCTCTAATGGCTGCATACAATAGTGCCTGGAGTAATCACTTCTTCAACAGAACAAATCTAACAATAAACTACAAACTTATAGAATGACACAAAGAAATAGGTGCAAAGTCACGTAACAAGCTTCCTTCTGTCTCTGCAACGATTGGATTTGATGATCACTTTCTTTCTACTTTGCTCTGCTCTACAACTTCTCTCTGATCTGCTGAACTTGCTGAATGAATCTAAAACATTCCTTTTGTCATTCTTCCAAAATCATTTTCCTCCTCTTTTCAAATTTCAAAACTCACCTACCACATTCATTGTTTATGACTGTTGTGTAGGTCATCAGGTATGGTAGGTGGGCATTTGACTTCAGGAATAAACAACCTTTGCATTTAATATTCTAACATATTTGTGTTGGAATATTAATTATGGTTGGTTGTTTCTCCCTAGAGCCAAACGCCCACCTACCTCCTTGACGGTTTGCAGAATGATCAAATAAATTTATTACAAATATAACAAAAGGAATGATCAGATTCATTTTGACCAAAGTAGACAGAAGAGTAGACAGACATGAAGTTGCAGAGCAGAGAAGGCAGAGCGAAAAGTGATCAGCAAATCAGTCATTGTAGAGAAAGAAGGAATCATTGTAGTGCCTGCAGTTGCACATGGTTCTACCAGTCATTCTGTAAGTTCATAGTTCATAGTTTATTGTTTTCATTCGTCCTGTTGAAGCAGTGATTGCTCTAGGCATTATTGTATGTAGCCATTAGAGCTGCAAGTTTAAAGTTTATGAAGTTTGAAGTTTTAGGGTTATATTAGGGTTTTCTGGTTGAAGCTGAATGCTCCTAGATTTGTAATATTTTAAATCAGAGTTGAATAGTAAGCAAGCAGGCATACACGATTCCATTGCTTCTTGTTCATTGTATTTGTGAAGTTTATTTGAAAGTTTGAAGCTTTGGGTCTCTAGTTTTAATGGTAGAAATATTCACATCATAAGTCTACACTCGGTTTTTTGTCTTTGGTAGAAGTCTTTTTCTGCAGTGGCTACCAAGTACACTCGGTGCCCTCTTCTACTGAGCTCCATTCTCATGTGGCTACCGAGTACACTCGATGCCTTCTTCTACCGAGTTCACTCGGTAATCACTCTTCTACCGAGTTCACTCAGTAATCATATTGTCTACTGAGTTCACTCGGTAATCTCTTTGTCTACCGAGCTCACTTGGTATCCTTTGGTTACCGAGTTGTGTGTCCTTTATTTACTGAGCTCACTTGGTAAACACTCCTGCGAGTTGGTTTCTTTGGTTACCGAGCAATTTTTTGGCACTCGGTAATAGTTGTTCCCGGGCAATTATTTTTAGGGTTAGGTTGTGAGTTTTGTTTGTTTTCATATTTCTCACATGATATCAGAGCTTTGAGGCCCCACATCCAAAGTGAGTTAGGGCATTTGTTTTCTGAGATATTTATCATGGCAGGAGATGCAGGATAGATTTGGCAGCAACCACCGTCATTTAATGGACATAATTATGATATGTTTGCAAAGAAGATGAAAACTATTATGGTTGCAAATGATTTATGGGAGTTTGTGGTAAATGGGTTCAATGATGTGACTGATCCAACACAGTATGCTGCTCTCACAAATGCACAGAAGACTCATTTGAAAGAGTCAAGGAGGAAGGATGCTAAGGCATTAAGTTTGATTGAAGTAGCAATGAAAGAAACTATTTTTCCTAAGATTGCAGCAACAAATTATGCAAAGGAAGCATGGGATATACTTGAGACAAACTTCAAGGGGATTGGTAAAGTCCGTACAGTAAAGCTGCAGAATATAAGGAGGGAGTTTGAGAACCTTCAAATGAAGGAGAATGAATCAGTTGCAAACTTCAGTTCAAGGACCTCCAATGTGATTAACCAGCTGAAGTCAAATGGAGAAGACTATCAAGAGTAGAGGATAGTGGAAAAGATATTGAGGAGTTTACCTCATAAATATGACAATTTGGTCATGACCATAGAAGAGGCAAAAGACCTCACTATTTTGACAATGGATGAGTTGATGGGTACACTTCAAACTCATGAGCATAGGATCAATGGATCCACATCTTCTTCTATCCAAGAGCAAGCATTCAAGGCTCTGTCAAATCCAAGAGGAAGGGGGAGAGGAAGAAATGGCTTAGGCAGAAACTCTAGAGGCAGAGGCCAAGGTAATGGAGGACAATGGAATGTTGCAGCAGAAAGCTCAAGAAGAGAAGATGGAGCAAGTAGCTCGCAAAATACTTCAAGAGGAGGTAAGAAAAACTACAACTCAAATAAGATTAATGTAGAATGTTACTATTGTCATAAATATGGGCATTATGCAAATGAATGTTGGAAGAAGTAGAAAGATCAGTCAGGAAAAGAAAATGTGGCTGATGTGAATATGGGAAGTGAAAACAATGCCTTCATCATGTGTAATGTTGGTGAAGAAGGAAGCCATGAGGTCTGGTACCTTGATAGTGGATGTAGAAACCACATGAGTGGTAATGAAACCTTGTTTTCATTCATTGACAAGAGTTTCAAATCAGAAATTAAAATGGGTAACAATGGAACCCTACCAGTTGTGGGCAAAGGATCTATTATGGTCCGCACCAAGAAAGGTGAGAAAAGGGAAATACAAAATGTATATTTTGCCCCTAGTATGAAGCACAATTTGATGAGCATTGGTCAGCTCATTCAAAATGGATACAAAGTGCTGATGGAGAATGACATGTGTGTCATTCAAGAAAAGGATGGGAGCAAGAATTTACTTGCAGCAGTTCAAATGACCAAGAATAGAATGTTTCCCTTGAGGATTGAGACATGTTTCTCATATCAAGTTAGTGCTGCACCTCCCACACAATCAGCTCTAAGGAGTGTGATTGAAGACCCCTCACGGCTATGGCACCTCAAGTATGGTCATCTTGGCTATGCTGGTTTAAATTTGTTGTCGAATAAAAGAATGGTAGAAGGTTTTCCACGTATAGAAAATTCATGTGACAAGTGTGAGGCTTGTATTTTGGGTAAGCAACATAGGCTTCCCTTTAATTTTGAAAATTCTAGGAGGGCTAGATATCAATTAGAGTTAGTGCATACTGACCTAGTCAGTCCTATGCAAGTTACTTCCATTAGGGGGAGTACATATTTTATGACATTCATTAATGATTTCAGTCGTAGAACATGGGTGTATTTCTTAAAGAATAAATCTGAAGCATTTGATAAATTTGTAGAATTTAAAGCCTAGGCTGAAAGAGAATGTGGATATTATATCAAGGTCCTTAGATCAGATAGAGGAGGGGAGTATACCTCCAATTCTTTTGTAAATTTTTGCAAGAAACATGGCATAAAAAAAGAGCTCACAGCCAGCTATACACCACAGCAGAATGGAGTGGCTGAAAGAAAGAACAGAACCATTGTTGAAATGGCAAGGAGCACGATGAAAGAGAAAGGTCTCCCAACTGAATTTTGGGGAGAGGCTGTGGCAACAACAGTTTACCTAATTAATAGGTGTCCTACAAAGGCAATCCGTGACAGAATTCCAATGGAAGCTTGGTCATGAATAAGATGGACAGTTGAGCACCTAAGGGTGTTTGGATGTGTTGCATATGCACATGTGCCTAAAGAGCAAAGACAGAAATTGGATGACAAAGGTGTGAAGTGCATTTTCATAGGGTACAGCCCAGAATCAAAGGCATACAGATTGTATGAGCCATTGAACAACAAGATGATGCTTTCAAGAGATGTGGAATTTCTTGAAAATCAGTCTTGGTATGGTTCAACTGATGAGTCACCAAACACTTCTAGTAAAGTGCCATTTATGAATGAAGAGGATGTTGATGAACAACAAGAAGAAGGAGTAGATAGAAGAAAAGGCAAACAGCCTCAGTCATTACCATGCTCCTCTAGGCATGACCGAGTGTCAGGGCCAAGCAGCAACAGCAAAGATTCTAATCCCACACTCTCCTCCCTGTTACCAAGAAAGACCAAGAGTCTTAGGAAGATATACCAAGATGAAAGGTATGAAGATTATGATGAGAGTGTTAATTTTGCATTATTTTCTCATAGTGATCCAATATATTTTGAGGAAGCTATTAAGGAAAAGAAATGGTGTAAGGCCATGGATGAGGAAATAGATGCTATACAAAAGAATTGGACATGGGAGCTAACTGATTTGCCTCCCAAGAAGCATGTGATTGGAGTGAAATGGGTCTATAAGACCAAATGCAATGCTGAAGGCAATATTGATAGGCATAAGGAAAGGTTGGTAGTCAAGGGCTACAAACAACAATATGGAAGAGACTATGATGAGACATATGCCCCTGTTGCAAGAATGGAAACTGTGCGTGCTGTCATAGCAATTGCAGCTCAGCACAAGTGGAAGGTATTTCAAATGGATGTGAAGTCTGCCTTCTTGAATGGTGTATTGAAGAAAGAAGTGTATGTGGAACAACCACCTGGTTATGAAGTTGCAGGTGAAGAGAACAAAGTATATAGGTTGAAGAGAGCTCTTTATGGGCTCAAGCAAGCTCCATGAGCATGGTACAGTAGGATTGACTCATATTTGATGAGTAACGGCTTTAGCAAAAGCAATGGTGAGCCTACTCTCTATATCAAGGCAGCAAATGGTAATGTATTGATTGTTGTCTTGTATGTAGATGATTTGATTTTTGCTGAAAATGACAAGGCTCTAATTGGTGAGTTCAAAGAGGCCATGAAAAGTGAATTTGAAATGACAGACCTAGGTCTCTTGAAGTATTTTTTAGGCATAGAAGTAAAATAAATCCATGATGGCATCTTCATCTCTCAAGAAAAGTATGCAGGGCAGATCTTGGAGAGATTCAAAATGCAGAACAGTAAGGCAGCCCCCACACCAACAATAGTAGGTCTGAAGTTGAGCAAGGAAGACTCTAGCAAGAGAGTGGATCCAACACTATACAAGAGTATGGTTGGAAGTCTGATGTATTTGACTGCAACTCGGCCAGACCTAATGCATGTAGTTAGTTTGATTTCCAGATTTCTGGAAACACCAAAGGATTCCCATTGGCAAGCAGGAAAGAGGATCCTAAGGTATATGAAAGGTACCAAGGGATTTGAGATTTTGTATACTGCAAATAATAATTTCAAGTTGGTGAGATACACAGATAGTGATTGGGCTGGAAGTATATATGATAGGAAGAACACTTCCGGATACATGTTTCATATGGGATTGGGTGCAATTTTATGGGCATCCAAGAAGAAACCTATTGTTTCTCAATCTACAGCAGAGGCTGAATACATAGTAGCAAATGCAGCAGCATGTCAGGCTATTTGGCTAAGGAGGATCTTGACAGATTTGAATGAAAGGCAAGAGGATGGAACCACAATTTATTGTGACAACATCTCATCAATTGCATTGTCCAAGAATCCAGTCTTCCATGGGAGAAGCAAACACATAGAAATCAGATATCACTTCATCAGAGAGTTGGTGGAGAATGGGGATATCAAAATAGAATTTTGTAAGTCTGAGCAGCAGCTAGCAGACATTTTTACCAAGGCATTAGGCATTGGGACTTTTGTACACCTAAGAGAGTGTCTTGGTGTAGTTGATTTGGATCAGTAGTGATCCTTGTTTGTTTGGCTCGGGATAAAGGGGGAGTGTTGGAATATTAATTATGGTTGGTTGTTTCTCCCTGTAGCTAAATGCCCACCTACCTCCCTGACGGTTTGTAGAATGATCAAATAAATTTATTACGGGCAGGTGAGGTTTTGAAATTCAGAAATGGGGGGAAATTTTTTTGCAAATATAACAAAAGAAATGATCAAATTCATTTTGACCAGAGTAGACAGAAGAGTAGACAGAGAAGAAGTTGCAGAGCAGAGAAGGTAGAGCGAAAAGTGATTAGCAGATCAGTCGTTGCAGAGACAGAAGGAATCATTGTCGTGCCTGCAATTGCACATGGTTCTACCAGTCATTCTGTAAGTTCATAGTTCATAGTTTATTTTTTTCATTCATCCTATTGAAGCAGTGATTGCTCTAGGCGTTATTCTATGCAGCCATTAGAGCTGCAAGTTTAAAGTTTATGAAGTTTGAAGTTTTAGGGTTATATTAGGGTTTTCTGGTTGAAGCTGAATGCTCCCAGATTTGTAATATTTTAAATCAGAGTTGAATAGTAAGTAAGCAGGCATATATGATTCCATTTCTTCTTGTTCATTGTATTTGCGAAGTTTATTTGAAATTTTGAAGCTTTGGGTCTCTCGTTTTAATGGTGAAAATATTCAAGTCATAAGTCTGCACTCGGTTTTTTGTCTTTGGTAGAAGTCTTTTTCTGCAGTGGCTACCGAGTACACTCGGTGCCCTCTTCTACTGAGCTCCATTCTCCTATGGCTACCGAGTACATTCGGTGCCTTCTTCTACCGAATTCATTCGGTAATCACTCTTCTACCGAGTTCACTCGGTAATCATATTGTCTACCGAGTTCACTCGGTAATCTCTTTGTCTACTGAGCTCACTCAGTATCCTTTGGTTACCGAGTTGTGTGTCCTTCAGGTAAACACTCCTGCCAGTTGGTTTCTTTGGTTACCGAGCAATTTTTTGGCACTCGGTAATAGTTGTTCCCGCGCAATTATTTTTAGGGTTAGGTTGTGAGTTTTGTTTGTTTTAATATTTCTCACAATCTGACACTGCACAACAAATTTTCTTGTCCTCTAGATATAACACTTAGTCTAAGAAATATTATTTTTTTCATTATCTAAGGAATCAATACTGGCCTAAAGCAATCCATATAGGCTTTCTGTGTGATAATTTGTTGTGTACTATCCTTTAGAAATCTTGATTTTTGCTTCTTTCCAATCCTCTAAGATTCCCCAGTAGACAAGCCCCAAATCATCTACAGCAAAGGTGGGACACCAAATATTCACACCTCGTTGTGGAACTAAATTCCCTCCAAATCCTATACAATATCAATGCTATCCGTATACAAATCTCACTCCCATTTTTTTTCCTTTGCAACACTATCATCTACACCTCTTCCTTATAGACGGGCACATACCAAACTACTCGGTTTTACTGAAGTTTCCAGGGAATCAGCATTGTCAGCGTTTACGCACATTAATTTACTTATGTCTTTCTACCTACCACCAACATAGTTTGATTTCATTCATAGAACGAGTTAATTCCAATCAGACTTAGGTGGGGTTTTTCAGCTAGTCTATTCCTTCAAATCCTGCTACCACGAAGCTGAGATTTTTACATGTTTGTTGTAGTCGTCGAAAATATTGTTTATGAACGTTTTAGTGCCTTCTTATAATCAGAAGACTCAGAAGAAGATCACAGCAATTCAACGGAACTTGAATTTTTCTGTTTTCGGGAATACAATGCAGGGGCATCCAGCAGTTAACAATATTTTAATGAGTTTGGACCATACATTGTTATTATGCATTATAATGTGGCTTTATATCTTATTGATTTGGGGCTTCGAAGGTTAAGTTGAAGTAGTCTAAGATATAATAAATTGCCAAATAATTACTTAACTCCGTCATGAGATAGATTAGTTTGGGGAAGTTATAAACTTAGTCGTTTTAGAGTTGGTTATATGATTTATCAGTTTTTGAAAATCTATTTATATTTACCATGTAAAGCCGAGGGGAGAGTATGGGATGGAAACATAGAGAAACGAGAACGAAACAATGTAATAGAGAAAGGAATAATGGAAAGAAAGGATCAAATTTCCTATTAAAGAACTGTACGAGACTGTTTGTGCTTGGAATCAATGGTGTTTTTCGATCAAGGTATCATGTTTTAATATTATTTTGTAATTATTCACCCTTCTGTTGTGTGCTCCGCATCCAACTGTCCTTCGCAATTATTGTGCAAATGGGACCATCCTTGAACTAATGCAATTTGGAATGTTTTCCTTATCAAACAAAAGTGAATTTGTTACAAAATAATTATTCTTATTTAAAAGGGCTAAAGAGGAAATAACATTTGACATATGTTTTCGATCAGCTACTTTTCATCTAAATTTAGAGGTATGATAGGTTCACAATACAAGTTTGTTATATGAGAATTATATAGATTTATTCCTTTGGACATTCTTTATTTTTAAGTGATCAAGGTGGTTGGTTTCCTGCTTCCCAACATGTGTCATTTCTACGGTGAACTGGTTTTAGTTTAAAACCATGTGCAAGGCTTTGGTGATGTGGTGATAGTTGTGGTCCTACAAATTAATAAACCCGTGAAGTCATATGGCTATGACACTTGTAAGAAGGCTTTGAGGGCGATGTTCAAATACATGGCCTTTGGGATTGTCAAACCCATTTTTCGAATTATGTAGTTGAGATTCTTTAAGCCTTACATAAGATGACTTGAGGCCTACTGTATCTTTGATGGAAACATAATATGATTCTGGTAGTATCTAAGAAGAATTACACATCCGACAGAGGTTGGATTTTTTATGTTTAATAAATTTAGCTTCAACGGGACCATCTTGTCTTCCAAATTATTAATGATACCTTTGAATATTTCTTTCAATTTCATTGATATTCTTTTGCATTCTAATTCTTGTCTTGACTAGGAACGCATTCACAATTTTTCTTTATGTTTATTTATGGTTTCTATCTTATTTACGAAGATTTTCTTGAATTCTTAATGTTTGAACATTTTCTAACATAGAGAATCTTTTATTTTCTTATATCAAATATTTATTAATTGAAAATTAAATTGATTGATTTGATACCCTATAAATGTTGAATCATATCTAACTTATCTTATGTTTTTTCATAAATATCTATAAGAAAAAGGAAGATAGAGAATTTAGAAAAATGAAATTCAATATTTTAATTCTCACATCACATTTTAAAACTTTTATCTTTACATTAATTTTTATCTTTCTCCATATCTATTTAAATTCTTAAATTGAATATATAACACTTAAATATTCTAGCATCTTTGTTTGTTTACTTGGTTTTGTATTTGTGATACTTAATTTGAGATTTGGCCTATTTGACAGCCAACTAACATAAACACAGCATGATTGAATTAACTATTAATCTTAACAAACATTGCAGTATGATACATTCTAGAAAGTATTTTCTTATTATAAATTTTGACTAATTTGTGCATACAACACACTACTTAAAAATTCCGATGACTTAAAAATCACAGACTAAGGCTTGATTCTTAGGCTAAAATTTATTTTGATTCCAAAGACATCCCCACATAGATTATGATAGAATTCAAATTTATGTAAAAATCTGTCTATAATAGAGATGAGACTCCTGTAGAAAATTGTTCACTCCACTAAACTGCCATTAAAATTGATCATAATATAGGCTGAAAACTAAGAGGGCCTTATATTCTCTTTTGTGCCAATGAACATGAAAATAATGAACTAGAGCGTTTACAAATGATGTCAATAGCCTTAGCTTATATTCTTCAAGATAAGAGATGAAAATTAATCGTCAAGCCAATCTACACTAAACTGTTCTTCCACAATTTGAATTCTAAGCTCAAGAATACATGTGGCGTTCACCACAACAACTGCTTCCCAATCGTCTCATCACAGGTAATGATCATCACAGATAACGATCTTCAATCAACTCAGTTCACAAACAGTTGCAGGTAACATTGTTAGATGGGAAAATTCTCTCCTATCAAGCTCCCTCAATTTCTTGAGTTCAAACAGTTGTAGGTAACATTGTCAGACGGGAACATTCTCTCATATCAAGCTCCCTCAATTTCTTGAGTTGTCCTATTTCCTTTGGAACTTCTTTCAACTCCTCACATAGTGAAATGTCTAGATATTCCAACCATTCAAGTTTCCCAATTGATGCAGGACGCTGTTCCAGGCGTGGTAATGTCGATAACCTTAAAATTCTTAGACTTTTCATATTTCCAAAAATATATGGTAAATTTTGAAGCTAGTGGTAGTTGGTGATAGAGCATGATTGAGTGGAGGGTACATTGCAGATACTAGGAAGTAATTCCTCCAAATCATTGTTGTGATCGAGGTTAAAATCTTGTAGCTTGGTGAATGTGGTAATATTTTCAAATCCTTCACATAAGCCCTAAGATATCTTCTCTATATTCTGTTGGATCACGTGGCTTAGCCTAACACATTTTAATCTCCCCTACCAAACATTCGTTCAACTACCCCGACTACCTCTTTATTGCCTTCATCGTGCATCTTGCCAGACTTCCCATTTTTGTGAATCGTGCATCTAAAATCTTTAATAACTAGCAGCTGCACGTTTATGTGTGTGCCACGAGTAGCTGATAGGAGTTATTTGTGAAAATGAATGTAAACAAAAGAAGGGGTTTTCAAAACTATTAGAATGCTTCTTTAAATATGAAGTTAGAAACCCTTATAATGAAAAGTCTATGTATATAGAGTGGAAGGAATTAATGCATTTGATGGAGTGTGAGAATGAAGTAGTTACAACAACATAAAAGATCAAATGTTCTAATTGTATGTCAACCATCAATTACTAGTCTTTCATGGCTGACATTGTTATCATGTCGATTTCTCCTTTATTCCGATCATAAGAAATGCATTATTTGTTAAAGAATTGTCCTAATTCTATGTTGTATTAAGCTTATATATTTAATTTATTTTAGATTATTTTTATTCCATTTGAGCATTTCAGACTTATATATGGTACTTCCAGAGACAAAAAGGCAAGATCATGGGAATGTATTTTGCTTGGCCAACTTGGTTTGAAGGGGGAACTATTTAAGAGAAAATCAAAGAGTATTCCAAAATAACTTAGTAATTAACATTTTTGCAGTCACTAAATTAGTCGACTAAATGAGGCAGATAAGAAAAATAGTGGAGAGATGAACTTACTAAAAAGTCCATGTAATAATTTATAAAACCGCAAAGTAATTTTTTATGACAAATCCCCATATGGGTTTTCACAACCAATAAAATCTATAGAGATAATTGAGTTGCTTGCAACTTGCAAGTATCTCATCTCTTATTTCATCACCAGATAGTAAAATCACAACAGCAAGATGCAAAACATATCAGATTTTTCATTTTATTAAAAATGTGTTTCACTCAACATGTTGAATATTCCATACTCTAAATCTAACTAAAACAAATCTTGGGATCAAAAAGAAAATCTAAATCTAGAACCAAAACTACTGTAGAAGTCTAAACTTATTATTTTATACAAGAAAATTTTCTTACGAATATATCAAAGAGACAAACTTGTTCCCTCATAATTATTTTGAAAAAGAATGGAACTTCTAGCCAAGTAACTATTTAAATATCTATCTATTTTTCTATATCTAAAATCAATACTGCAATATGAAATTTAATAAAAAGAACAATAGACATCAAAGAATTAATACAAGTATTACAATGTCATTTTCATGTCTCATATGCTTAGTCAATGCAAAGCATTCCAATGCATTTTTTAATGGAAACATAGGAACTACCTTTTCCACACCCAACTTGTTTTTTACTTAAATCACTTCTCAAAATTAAAACATATAAAATGGTTTGCTCATATAATTAAAAAAATTCACGTATAAGAGGGAAATTTAATTTACACCAAAAGTTGTTCCAAGGGCATTTAATCTTTAACAGTGAAGGACAGAGTGCCATTCAACAAAAAAGGTTGTAGGCAGTATAATTATTTATTTTCAAATACATCAAAATGCATATGAGCGAATGGCCACAATGAAACTTAAATATATTTTTTTAATGAAACCTATTTCATATAAAAATACTTAACAAAGTTCAATAAAAGCTATAAATATTAACAAAAAGAATAACCAGATATTTACTCAAATTGAAGCACCCAAAAACCCAACTCTAAGCATATGCATTAGCTCTTAAGTCAGCTATATATATAACCAAATTTAACCCAACAAAACATTACTAAAAATGGCTATAGCTGAATGTACCCGAACCAATAGATTACAAAAAATTGGAATTAGCCAAAAAGTATAAGATTAATAGAGGAGGCGCTATTATTCCATATCATCACCCCCGATGAAATCCATATCATCAACACTTGGCTATCGATCATAGTTTACATAAACCTTGACCAAGATACATAAATGTCCAAAAGTATAACAATAGATGAAACCTTGCAATGAATACCGTCGGCCAATATTTCATCCCCCATTGCCAAGAAATCACTATCACGATCATTGTTTGCAGAGAAGAGAAGTGCCTCAATAGTCTTACTTTTATTTAGTGAAATTGTAGAAGGCTATTTTTCAGCTATCAAATGTGTAATACAGATCAAATTTGAATTGAAAGATATGATACTAATTAATTTATGGAAATAGCAATTTAGAAATTTAAACTAAACAAAGGAAATTTTTTAATTTTTGCTTGTTTTCCAATGTGGAGAAAAAGGAAATTTTTATTTTGTTTCATCTGAAAATCATAAATCTGATAAGTCTTACGAAATTTTCAACATAAAAAATAAAATCTGGGAGCAAAGCTCCCACAATAAGCCTATCAACTTAATTATCTTTTGGAAGTTTCTTTTCTATTTTGGAGAAGACCTTTTAATGAAAATGCTCTGTTTTTGGACAGTATAAAAGAAGAATAAGCATGATTGAAAGCTGGTTGTAATAGAGAGATCTAATGCTTACTATAATAGAAGAATCTTGGCATATGTTGTAACAGAGAGATCTAATGCTTACTATAATCGAAGAATCTTGGCATATATTCATGAAACTAAAGTTTTAATTTTCTCTATAATGCTGGCACCACTGTTTTATTAAAAAGTTAATGGTTGTATGTTGTGTTTCTGTTATTGTTATTGTGTGAGCATGCATTTTTTAAATCTATGACTTTATTTTTATTGTTTATGTTCTCTACTCCAAGAAAGTGGTATCAGAGCTTGTAGAAGATCTAGGCATTGTTTTTATGGGCAGATGTCATTGTAGGTGAAGGACAAATGAGAACAAAGTTGAAGATCTAAGGAGGAGATTATAGTTGCTATTTGAGGAAGGAAGAGAAAGGGTCTGTAATTTTACAAGAGAGAAAGTATTTACTGTTAAATCATGGCAAGAACTAGTGGAAGTATTTCACAGCCACAAATTTCAACTTTTAATGGCAAAAATTATGATTATTGGAGCATCAAAATGAAAACTCTTTTTCGTTCTCAGGATGTTTGAGATTCAGTTGAAAGTGGGTTCCCTGAACCAACACACTAGCAGGCATATCAAACTCTTTCACAAGTTGAAAATGATTTATTAAAGAAAAATAGGAAAAAGAATGCTAAGGCATTGTTCTTTATTCAACAAATAGTGGAGGAAGCAATATTTGCAAAGGTAATTGTTGCCACAACCTCAAAGCAAACATGGGACAACTTTCAATCAACATACCAAGGCACAAGCAAGGTGAAAACTTCCAAGTCACAAAATCTTAGAAGAGATTTTGAAAAATTTCAAATGAAAAATTCAGATTCAATAAATTCATTCTTCACTCATGCAATGGGGATAATAAATCAAATTAGATCTTATGGAAAATCCCTTGGGGATCAACAAGTTGTAGTGAAAATACTTAGAAGTCTACTAGATAAGTTTGATTCAAGAGTTGTAGCCATTGAAGAATCTAAGGATCTCTCCCAGCTATCAATAGATGGTTTAATGGGTTATCTCTTATCACATGAACAAAGGTTAAATCATTCGGGAACTTCATCATTGGAAAATGCTTTGAAGACTCAACTTTCATTTGGAAGAACAAGAGGAAGATCAAATTACAATAGAGGTAGAGGACATTTTACACCAAGAGGAGGAAGATGAAATCCATAGTTTGAGATTAGAAGACCAACATCAAGCTCACAAACCCATTTCACATCAACAAGAGGAAGAGGGAGCAACCATCCTCACAACCATCATCAAGAAGAAATGTGTGACAAATCTAACATCCAATGTCATTATTGTAATACATTTGGACACTTTGCATCTGAGTGTAGAAAAAGACAATATGACATGAATAGGCAAAAGACACATTTTAAAAATAAAAATCAGCTCAACAACAGTGAGAAAAACACCATCTTGATAACATGCAATATTGCACAAGAGAGTTCTAAAGAAGTCTAGTTCTTAGATAGTGGTCGTATTAACAATATGAGTGGGACTAAAGAGATATTCTCAACAATAGATGAATTATTAAAATCAAAGGTTAATGAATTAGTAAAATCAGAGGTTAAGTTGGGGAATGATCATCGAATTTTAGTCATGGGAAAAGGATCGATTAGCATAAGAACTAAGAAAGGTGAAGAAAATAAATTTTTTGATGAATATTATGATTTTGGATTGTAACACAATCTCATAAGAATTGGGCAACTAGTACAAAAGGGATATGGAATACATTTTGAAAATGGTGAATGTGTGATTCTAGATAAAACACCAAGCAATAGGCTGATTGTAAAAGATGAAATGACCCAAAATAGAATGTTCCGACTTAAAATCCAAAGTGAACTATTCTTAGAGCCAAAAGAATTGCAAAAGGTAGCCGAATCAGCTTTTAAAGCTTCATACAAAAATGAATCTTGGCTATGACATTTAAGATTTGAGCATTATACTTGAAGGGGTTACAACTCTTATATAAGAAACAAATGGTCCATGGTTTGCCATCAATAGAGCCACTTAAGACAACATGTGAGAATTGCATTTTGGCAAAGCAACATAGAGAAAAAAGTTCAGTTGGAAAGTCTTATAGAGCAAAGCATCCACTTGAAATAGTACATTCAGATCTTTGTGGGCTGCAAACACCATCCTTAAGTGGAAAACTTTATTTCTTGACATTTATTGATAACTTCAACATAAAAGTTTGGGTGTATTTTGTGAAGTATAAATCAAATGTATTTGTTGTTTGTAAAGAATTTCAGGCAAAAGTTGAGAAAGAAAGTGGATACTCTATCAAAATATTAAGAACCAATCAAGGTGGAGAATACATATCAAATTATTTTTTGAATTTTTGCAAATAAAATGACATACAAAAACAATTTACAGCAACATACACTCCACAAAAAAAATGGAGTAGTGGAAAGAAAAAATAAAACAATTATGGAGGTGACAAGAAGTATGTTAAAGGAGAAACACTTACCAAATGAGTATTGGGCTAAAGCAGTTGTATGTTCAACATACATACTAAATAGATGTCCAACAAAAGTAGTAATAAATAAAACATTGCAAGAAGCTTGGAGCAAAAGGAAGCACAATATAACACATTTGTGAGTATTTGGTTGTGTGGCATACTCATTAGTACCTCAAGAAGTGAGACAAAAATTGGATGATAGAGGAGAGAAGTATTAGAAATAATAGTCCACCAAGATAACTGGAGGGAGTGGGTGAATCAGTTATTCAACAATTAAACATTTATCCTCTTTAAACAAACTTAACCATTCAACCAAAGTAAATAACAATCATAAAGATGGACACAACAATTATGGGTAAAAGTATGAAGTTGTATCACTTTTCAAGCTGACTTATTAGAACGACTAAATTTGAGTATTTTTATCAAAAAATAATTTTTTTCAAACATATGATCTTGATAAAATTATTCTAGCTAAGTTACATACGATCTCACACTTTTCCAATCGGAAATATCTATTAAATGCATGTTTTATACTAGCTAGTATCCAATTACTAAAAAAATACAATTATTTCAGAAAACTAATGTTTCAATAACTCTTACTATTTTTTTTTAATAACATATAGCAACCATTTTATAGAGCTCAAAGTCTAGAATATTCTCATATAGACTTCATAGTGTTTTAACTAGATATAGTATATTGTAATTAAAAAATTCTACAAGTGCTATTTTAACACTTGAGAAGATGTCAATTTTGAGAAACAATAAAATATTAAACAATATAAAAAAAAATTAAAAAATTATATGATGATCTAGAGGAGAGAGTCATCTTCCAGAATCTATAATTTTTCTTTTGGTTGGAATGAATTTATTTTTAAAAATTTGGTGGGAGATGAAAACTATCAATTTGAATAAGTTGGAATTTGAGTCATTATAAAGGGAAAATATAGGTCTAAAGCCCATTTTTATTTTTGATTGTTCTAGCTACATATATTATGAATAACATAATCTAGAATCAAAGGGAAATGAGTTTATTTCCATATAGTTTTGTGGTGGGAACTAGACCCCTAATTTCCAGCATTTTTTAGCAATTAAAATTTATCTTTAAAAAATAGGAAAATATATAATTTCTTATTCCAAATAATTAGTAAAAATTAGAATCCTAAAATTTATCTATTTCTACACATTTCATTAGTTTACTTCATTTTAAAACTCTAAATAATAATACTAGTTTTATGTCATTAGATGTGAACAACTACACTTTTGTTAGTCTTTTTCTTTATGAAAGGGTGACACAAGTTTGTGTTTTGACTCTTACACCAGATGTGTTGACTAGGGAAACCGTTGATCAGAGGGAAAACTCTAGTGGGAACGATGCCCACAAGATGATGTACTAATATAAATATTCCTTGCTAGAGGATGGACCCTATTAGGAGTCTATTACAATATTTAGTACAAAGAGTCTGTGTTAGGAGACTTTGAATCCCTGTTAGGAGATTGCAACCTTGTTAGGAGTTGTGGAAGGTAGTTGAACCCACTATCCAAATAGCTTCAGGATCAAATCAATGAACCCACTATCCAATTGATCTCAACAATATTCCTTTCAGAATAATAGGTGTGAAACAAGCTTTACTTCTTCCTCTATCCAATACGTTAGACTTCTTCTCCTTCAGACCATGCAATCATATATGAAACTCTGTACTCGGTAACAATAACCTTTAAGGTGACTTACATGCATTGGTAAGTTGCTTTTCTCTACTGCTTAATAATTCACAAGTCTTCTCTCTTCACTCTATATGTAAAACACAAAAAACATCTTTCCTTTATACCATACTCAATAATAAATTCTTGAGTCGGCTTCATACTTCATTATCATACATTAATTAAATGAAATACACATTTAATTAATACTTTCAACTCACAGTTATACACAAACTTTCACACATGCGACTTCCATACATGCACGCTCTCTGACGTCATCAATGGTTGATAAACTATCTCTAGTTCACGGCATAACCCTTCACTGTAGTTGTAACAAGCTATAGAAATCATGCAATAGAAATTGCTTTCTTGATATTCTATTTCTATATAGTTCTCTGTAATTCAATCATATCTTCTGTGCACTGTCAATTCAAGTTTTGCGCACTTGCCCATGTAGGCAATACATAATGTAGTATGTGCTCGTAACTGCACAACATTAGATAAGTAATATACTGTCCTCAATACTAAAATCATAGTCTGTTGCTCTATTAGTCTTTTACAAAGTTCATACTATGTTGTCATCAATAGCAAACACAGTTATAAATACAGCATAGCAATGTTCTGCAATGCTCCCCCATAGCATCAGCATTCATGCTGACAATCTCCCCCTTTGGCATTAATGGCAAGATAGATGAAAAACATCTAGTTCCAAGAATACCAACAAGTCTCTTCATCAATCAAATCTTTTTTCATGCAAATCCTTTATTGAAACACTTCTCCTCCATAGTACAATGTTTTTTATGCCATACTTCTCCCCCATTGACATCAATGTCAAAGATAGTATAAAAATGGTCTTTGAACATTTAATCAACACAACCACAAGCCCATCTATTGCTTTACAATTTTTTATATAAATTCATAAAAAACTCAAGTGTCTAAAGACATTGTTGTATATTAATTATCAAATACCAATTATCAAGAGTCCTTTGTTGACTTTGTTCACCATAGACACTCTCCCATAGAGGAAGCATTATCATTCAATCCAGTCTAATAATGATGTTATGTACCCTAGACTGATGCACTTTTGAATCATTTATTCTGAAATAGGCAAGGGCATAACCCCTAGCATGCTTCTTAGGCACTCAAACGTATCCTTTGGTAAGGCCTTTTTGAAAATGTTAGCAATCTATTCCTTAGTGTTAATGTACTCCAGTCTGGTTTCTTTCTCTACAACTTTCACTTTCAACACATGATACTTTATAACAATGTGCTTAGTCTTAGAATACAAAACAAGATTCTTAGACATGTTAACTATCCTTGTATTATCATATAATGTAATTCCAATATCCTTCATCATCTACTTCATCCATATGACTTGATTATAGTTATTTACTACTACAACATATTCTACCTCTGCAGTACTCTGCGAGGTGCAATCTTGCTTCTTGGTGAGCCAAGAAACCAATCTTCCACCAAAAAAGAATGCTCCTCCACTGGTGCTTTTTCTATCATCCCTATCTCCAACCCAATCAGCATCAGTATAAGAGTAAAGTCATTACTTCTATCATACCAAATGGTATAAATAGATTTCCCTTTCAGATATATGAATATCCTTTTTAATGCTGTGTAGTGATATTCTTTAGGATCAACATAGAATCTTGCCACAATTCCAACCACATTTGCTATATCATCTCTACTATGAGTTATATACTACAATCCTCCAATCATAGATCTGATGTCAATTTCTTTAGGATTAGCCTCTGGTTCAACAATAGTTACGAAAGCATTCTCTTCTACTACTTCCTTTTCCTTGATCTCATCACAATCATTCATTATTTCTTTGTCTTTATTAGAATGTAAATTCTTCCAAGATTTTCTCAACCTCTTAAGACATTTACTTGAAAAGTGACCAAACTCCTCACATGTCCAACAAACAAGAAACTTCATAGCTTCAGGTTCTCTCCTTGACAGTAGATTAGTACCGTCTTTTATCTTAATATCTTTTTTTGTTTTGGATATATCTTTTCTTGTTCTACTCCTCCTTTGTATGCAATAGAAAGATTTTGTATTTGCAAACTCAACATTTTTTTCTTTACACGAATATGATAACTCACCAAAAATTTCCATAACTTGTGTGTCTAGATTTCTTTTGTTAGAAGCAAAATTTCCTTCTTTGAATATGTTTAGCATGTTCTTCTTAGTAGATATTCAATTCTCTAGAGGTGAATTTTCCTCCTCTATCAGATCTTAAGCTCTTGATTTTAACTCCAAATTCATTCTCAACTTTGTTCTTAAATATCCTAAATTTCTCAAATGCCTTTGACTTTTCCTTAAGAAAAGCTACCCAGATCATTCTAGTAAAATCATCAACAAAAATCATAAAATACCCTTCTCCATAGAATCCTCTTGTTTTCGCAGGACCACTCAAATCTATCTGACCTAATTCCAACTTTTATGTAGTACCAAACTGCTTTCTAGGAAATGAGACTTTCTTCTACTTAGCCAAGATACATTCCTTACACATAATATTAGTGGCTTACTGATCTTGGGTAAATCTCTCATAGCAAATGTATTACTAGCTCTCACAATGTTATCAAAGTTAATGTGACAAAATCTTCTGTGTCATAACCAACTATTGTCATCTTTAGCTACTAAACATGTAATTCTAGTGGTGTTTAACTAAAATACACTACCTTGGTCTATGTGCTAGTGCCAAGAAATTTTCCTTCCTTGTCTTTGATGATACATACATGTCATTACCAAATTGTAATTGGTAACCCTTGTCCATAAGCTGTCCAACACTCAACAAATTATGTTTTAGTCCATCAACAAAATAAACATCATTAGTATTTGTTTTAGCATCAAGTGTAATAGATCCAATTCGTATAATGTGACTAGCTACTTAGTTCCCTACTCTGACAATTCCTCCATCATGGCTTCTAAATTTGACAAATTTGCTCATATCACCAGTCATGTTGTGTGAACAACCACTATCAATGATCCAATCTTTCCTTTCAACTTGGTAAATCATCGCACTTTCTTCTCTAATTTCTCTATCAAGATCATCCTCCTTTGTAGCTATGAATCTTAATTCATCTTCACTTTTGTTTTGATCAGATTCTTCTTCTTCTTCTTCATTAGCATATAGGAAATTTCTAAGTCTTCTAGATTTGAATCTTCTCTTAAACTTCCTTTCTTTTTTAGGACACTTAGATGCATAATGAACATAATCATTACATGTCCAATATTTAAAGATATTCTTACCATCTTTTTATCTTTCTACAAGAGCCACTCCTTCCTGGATCTTTTTCTCAATAGACTTGCTGTTGCTAGCAATGTCTCCTTGTGCTTTTGTGCTCCTTGCTAGACTAGGTTTAATTCTTAATGCACTAAATGTTGTCTCAACTTTTTCTAATTCTCTAGATTGTTTTAAATCAAATTATGCAACTTCCAATCTACTGGGCAATGTTTCCTTGGTGAAATTTGCAGTACAAGGTAACATCAACTGAATAATCTGTGTTATGGTCTTGAAAGGTGGTGTCCGATTTTTCAAGATTTTCCATATTATTTCATCATCAGATTTCTTTCCACTATGAGATATGTTTTCTACAACAATCTCATATATTCTTCCAATATAACTTCTTATAGATTCATCTTCCATCATTCTAGCATCTTGGAATACACAATGCAAATTTTGTAATCTAACTCTTTTTGCATGTGTATCACCTTCATAGTTAGCTTCTAAAGTTTTCCAAATTTCATGAGATGTTTTGAGTAGTTTTACCTGACTATACTCACTTTCTAGTAGAGCTGACAATATTGCTTCTCTTGCCCTTATGTTGCACATAAATATTTCTCTCTGTTCCTTGATATAGTTTTCAAGATTATCTTCTTCCACAATATTCTTAGATGCCTTGGTTACAAACCAATATCCTTGACCCATGCATAAAAGACGAGTCTTCATCTTATTCTTCTAGCTATCGTAATTAGTGCCATCAAATCTTGGACTTTCCTTTCTGAACATGTTCACCATGGATCTCCCAAAGTTGTTAAACTTTTTCTTCAAGGACCTGAACCTCTGATAGCAATTGTTAGAAATGATAGTCCACCAAGATATCTGAGTAGATGGGGTACGGCGGGGGGGGGGGGGGGGGGTTTGGGGTTGTGAATCAATTATTCAAAAATTAAACATTTATCATCTTTAAACAAACTTAACCATTCAACTAAAGTAAACAACAATCATAAAGATGCACACAACAATTACACCAAATGTGTTGACTAGGGAAACCCTTGATCAAAGGGAAAACCCCAGTGGGAATGATGCCCACAAGATGATGTACTACTATAAATATTCCTTGTTAGAGGATGGACCCTGTTAGGAGTCTATTACAACAACATTTAGTACAAAGAGTCCCTGTTAGGAGATTCCAACCCTCTTAGGAGTTGTCCAATTCTTGTTAGGAGTTGTGGAAGGCAACTAAACCCATTGTCCAATTGATCTCAATACTATTCATTTCAAAATAATAGATGTGAAACAAGCTTTACTTCTTTCTCTATCCAGTACATTGAACTTCTTCTCATTCAGACCATGCAATCAGATCTGGAACTTTGTACTCAGTAACAATAACCCTTAAGGTCACTTACACAGATTGGTAAGTTGATCTACTTTGCTTCTTAGTAATTTGCAAGTCTTCTCTCTTCACTCTATATGTAAACTATGGAAAACATCTTTCCTTTATACCATGCTCAATAATTAATCTTTGAGTCGGCTTCATACTTCATTATCATACATTAATTAAATGAAATATGCATTTAATTAATGTTTTCAGTTCATAGTTATACACAAACTTTCACACGTGCAACTTCCATACATGTGCACTTTATGATGTCATCAATGGTTAATAAACTATCTCTAGTTCACTGCGCAACCCTTCGTTTCAGTTGTGACGAGCTATAGAAATCATGCAATAGAAACTTCTTTCCTAGTACTTTGTTTCCATACGGTTCTCTATAATTCAATCATATTTTTCATACACTATCGATTCAAGTTCTATGCACTTTCCCATGTAGCATATACACAATGTAGTATGTGCTAGTAACTACACATGTAGTGCCTGCCCCTAGTTTGTATTTTATTATTTTCAGAAAACTCTTTTAGACCAGCTTATGCTTGATGATTAGTAGCATTATATTTCAGATTATCAGATATTATTTCATATTCAGTTAATTTTATGATGAAACTACTTGGTACTAGTTATTTCATGTATGCATGATGATTATTATAGTTATTTTAGATATTCATGATGATTAGTTAGATGGATTATTATACATATTTTCTTATGAATACTTACCCCATACTATATGTGTATGGTGTGTGTGTATGTTTTCTTTACGTATGACATTTCTGGTGTGGTTAAGGAAGTGAGTCGTAATCACCTACTGGATGAGATCTACATGATGCACCACTTCCTACCATTGCTTGTTTAGTTTAGAATATTGTGTTTGTACATGCATGAATTTTATGCAGATTGTAGGTACCGGGTATTAACTTCCTTGAATTGCCATGATGAGGATACCCTATCACATTATCTCAATGGTAAGAGAGGGAAGATAAATTCTTAAGTCCAAATCTTAACCTTTAAACCCATTTGTCCTAGAATATTAGGACAAGTATCTATGTTGTTTACTTTTTGAATGTATCGTATGACATAAATTCATGATTATAACCCTTTAGTTTGATCTTGTATGTGTTTTTTAATGATGGTTTCTCGTATTTCATTCTATAAGTCTGTGGTGATTTTTCTATTAATTAAGTCCAATTTAATGATTAAATTAATGATTTAATTTAATGGAAAATTATTAAGATATTTAAATATTTAATTATATTTAATTAATTTATAGAAGTAATTAAATAAAAGGAATTAAATTTAAGGATAAAAGTTATAAGTTTAGTTTTAGAACGTGATAATATTTATTTAATTTAATAATAATATATTTAGAGTTCATTTTTAAATAAATGTTAAATATTATTATTATTTAAGTTAATAAATATTTTATCAATTAACATTTCGAGAACGCATTAAAAAGTGAAAAAAATATTAAATTATTAAAAGTTTTAAGATTGCATAATGTGTGCATGAGATTAAAATTTAATAGATTAATTAAAAAAGAGAAGCAAGTAAATTTAATAAAGATATTTTAATTGCATAAAGTGTGTATAAAAACATAAAAGAAAATTTAATTAGTATTTAAAGAGATGTAATCAAGATGTTTTCCTGGGGTGATCAAACAATCAATGCCCCAAATTTAGGAGAGAACTCCTTATCAACATTTGAGGGTTCATTTTCTAGGGATAGATGTTTTGGGAGAGACCTTAAATTTTGGAGAAGGAAATTTTGGAGAAAGAAGGTTTCAAGAGAAGAAATTTTGCTCATAAATCTTTTGGGTGTGTGCAATTTTCGCATCAGAATCAGGTAGATTCTTGTGTTTTGATTCACACGGTTTATTTCATTGTTCCATAATTTTGTCTTCTTTGTGGCTATGGATTGTAAATCCAAATTTCTTATTGATGAAGCCTTGAATATTTCAATATTGTAAATTACTAATATGCATGTCAATATCTTCTATATACATGAGGATTAAATTATCAGTAGAACCCTTGTCCAGTAGATTAATAATTAGAATTTAAATCAGAAAGGGTTTTTGAATTAAAAAAGGATATTTTAGATTGGAAATTCAAATGGTTTATTGTATTTTACATATCAGACTAAAATTGCAAATGTTTATAATTTTGTTTAAAAATATATATATTTTAAAAATTTAAACTAGGTGGTGGTTGGTTTTAAAACAAATTTTATTAAAAAATTTATTAAATAAAATATTAAATAAAAAAAGAGGTGGCTTTTACCCCACCCCCCTTACCTTTCCGTGGCCTGACCATTGTCTGCATACACAGATTGTGATTGCTATATGTGGCAATAGTTAATACAACAGTAATCCAGCCTACAACTACATGACTGTTAAAAGTTGGCGAACTTTCAAAACATATGCTATTTGTTTTATATTAAATTAAATTTTATTATTATATTTATTATTATTATTTAATAAATTTTATTAATAAATTTTTAATATTAATTGTATTATTATTTAATAATGTTTATTAATAAATTTTAATTATTAATGTATTTATTAATAGTTTTATTAATTATTAATTAATAATAATTAATAAAATATTAATATATATATTTTATATAATTATTAATTAATTTAATTAAATATAATTAAGTTTAATTGATAACTGAGGTTAATCAATAGAGTTGTAAATTTATTTAATTATTACTAATCATTTTTATTTTAATGAAATTGTAAATTATTTTATTTAAATCAATGAACATTATTTTAATATTTAAAATAAATAATTACTCTTAGAGTATTTTATAAAATTGACTTATAACTGAATAAGTGTAATTGTGCACTTTATTGAAATATAAGAACGGGTTAATTTGTAAGGGTAAATTGTGAGTTTTATCTACTTGAAACATACATTAAAATGGAAATTGAAACCTTACTGTTAACTCAACTATATGTTTTTAGATCAAACAAAACTATGAGACTACTCTGTTTTCTGTGTGTTGTCTATGTTTTGGGTTTGGGTTGACTTAGCTTTGACCAATCTTAGGATGTTACTAAAGGCTTGGAAATTTTGTGTTTGTGATGTCATGACAATGTTTTGATCTCAATATTTTATACTCAACCATGGTAATGTGTCTAGTATGCTCTATGATGTGTGTTGATCTATTGATTGTTATTGCTTTCCAGTGTTCTTTTGTGAGACTGAGGTGAATGATGTGACCTATCTAATATAACCTTTGAGTCTTTGATTAGTCATATTTGGATTTCTTTCTAGTCACTTTGATAGGATTGAGCTATTTGTATGATTTTTTCTTGGTGATGTCATGTTATGACATATTTGACTTAATCATTTTGAGTCTTCGATTAGTATTTTTGGGATGCTTTCTAGTTGCTCGTAGAGAACTGATGTGTTATTGTGAATTATATTTTGATAGTTTTTAGTCACTTGTATAGGACTAAGGTAATTTAATATGATTCTTTGATTTATACTTTTATGAGCCTAGGGTAGGTTATCTACATGTAATGTTGGGAAGTGGCTTGCAATGGAGGTCAGGGCCCTAAGTGGTTGCTAGGGTAACCCATTGTAAGTTGTTTAATAAGTGAAAAAAGTACACTAAATGAGACTAAAATGAACCTAATAAGAGTCTTTGTATGTTCTCTCCCATGCTTCAAGTGCTAGTACAGACTAAGATGGGAGTAGAGAGAACACTTGGTTGTGACCATGCACCGTTGGTATGCCTTGTTAGTACGAGAGGATACTAGTGCTGCATAGGGTCACTAGGGGGCCAGGGTCCTGAGAGATTTCCAAGGCAAGTCTAGCATTGATTGATGTGATGACACTTGTCCACTTACATATTAGGTTTCCTATGTGTCTTTGTGTGCCTCTAGGTCTAGATGTTGATTTATCTTGGAACCTTTGAGTTAGATTACTTTTAGGGTTTCCTAGATTTAGAGAGTATTTTTGGAAATGGATTGATATTCTATTTGGGACTTGAAATTATCTCCTCAATGGACTAAGAGTGGGCCTTTTTGGGTTACCACGCGGTGAGGTGGTAGTGCTTTTCACTCTTACCTTTGAGATTTGTCCATTGTTGCCATGGTTGGAGTTCGTTGTCTTCATTTCTTTTCATTCTATCTCTATGTATTATGATGGATGGTTGTATCTTTATGATGGATGGTTTTATTTATTATATTGTAGTTTCTATCAGGGATCCAAAAGGGATGATGTAATCAATTTTTATAAATGTATATTCTTTTAGCCTTTCATACCCTGTAGCATGTAGAGTGGATGATTAGGCATTCCAAATTTTATTGCCAAGTGGCATTTAGAACAAATGTATATTATTTAAATGGACTTTGGACTTATAATTATTCTTTCATGTGGATGTGGTATTTATTAGACTTGGTATTAATTAAAATTAAATGTGACTCAACTTCTTGGGATTCTTAAGGAATGTAATCTATTATGTTTGCTTATGTATGATTGGATGTTGTTGCTTCCACTACTTTATGATTGATGTGTATGTTATTCTTTCTTTAAAATAAAAAGTTTGGCAAACTTAGTAAAACTATAGGTTTATTCTTTTGGATCCCTTTGTAGGGCATTACATCTAGTATCAGAGCCTAGTTCTACATTGGGAGCTCTAGGCATATTGGAATGCAACTAGTTGTTAATTAGTTGAACTAAAATGAAATTTAAACTATTATGTATATCTGTTTCAAATTGGAAACTTGAACCTAGTTGAACTGAAATAAAACTTTAAATATTAGTTATATGGGTGACCGCAAGAAGTTGGGTCGCAATTCCGCGGAAGTCAGATCTGCGGAAGTGTACTTCTCAGAAACGGGTACCCAATTTTTTAAAAATTAGGTACCCATTTCTAAAATTAGGCTTTGGGCACCTGACCCGAATTTTAAAAATTGGGTACCTAATATTTAAAAGGATCGGGTGCCCGAGCCGCTTAACCGTCGGGCACCCACATTTTTAAAAATTGGGTACCCAATTTCTTAAAAATCGAGTACCCGATTTGTAAAAATTTTATAACCCACTTTTTTGGTGTTTTAGAGGTCATTTTCATGACCTCAAAAATGGGACCCCGCTTAGAGACGCATACGGGAGCTCGTTTCTCAGCCTTACCGACTACCCCCTTCCTACTAGTTTTTGATACATAGGTATTTTAATATGTTTTATACTATTTTCCTTTATTTTTTTCAATTTTTAATTTAATATGTATGTTAATTTATTGTTTTTTCACTTTTCATATGTACGTAAAATTGTAAATTTACATTGTTAATGAACTTAAATGTTTAAATTTTTGTATTTGTTAATTAAAATATAGTTTCGTAAATGTTTACTTAAAAAATTATTATTTTAGATGTTTTGAAATGTATTTAATTTATGTATTTATTACAATGTTGAATGATTAGATTAGATGTAAATTTATTGTTTAAACATGTAATTTTACAAATAAATATAACCTCGACCTAAAACCATATAACCTTGACCTTGTTTTAACTATAACCTCGACCTAAAACCATATAACTTCGACCTTGTTTTAACTATGTAACCTTGACCTAAAACCATATAACCTTGACCTTGTTTTAACTATAACCTCGACCTAAATTTATTGTTTAAACTATAATATCGACCTAACCATATAAATAAAACCCTAAACATATTATAAAATACTTAATCACATAACAACCGGCCAAGGGATCCAAACAAAAAACTTATAGTATTTAAAATGATTTTACTTTTAAATTGTATTGTACATTGTTTCATGGATCAAAAATGGATGATGTAAACTATTTTATAAATGTATATTCTTTCAGCCTTTCATACCCTGTGACATGTACAGTGGATGATTGTGCATTCCGAATTAATTTGCCAAGTGGCATTCGGAACAAATGTATATAAATTATTTAAATGGATTGAACAGAAGTAGTTAATATGAAATTTCATGTGGACACATTATTTATTTTACTTTTAACTTAGTTTATAATTATTTAAAAATGAAATGTAAATGTGCTCATTAAGGAATGCAATCTCTTATATTTTTTATAAATGTAAATTATTGTGTGTATGCTATTGCTTGCTTGGTAAAACTTTTGATTAGTTCTTTGAATCCCTTGGCTGGGCATCATTTATGATTAGTTCTATAATGTCAATTTGTATTGAATTTAACTCTAATCATAACCCTTACTATCTTCTTAACCTAAGTAATCTTAATTTGCTAAAACCTACACCAGGTAATATATAAATAATTAAATAACTTTCCTATCTTACCTTGAGTACTAATTTTATAAATGTCAAACCCTAAGATTGAAAGGTAACCCTGACCCTTAACTAATTAATATTATACTTTTAAACCAAATTGAATTAAACCATGATCATAAACCTAATTATATATCCCAACTTAAGAGTAGAAACCTTGAATTTAACCTTAAAAATCCTTTCCCCAACCATTAACCAAATTGAACCATTACCCTAGAATATTGAACCAAGTTAAACGTTGACCTTAAGACTAAACCAAATCACCCTAAACTAGAACTCAATAATATATTGAACACTTTAAAACAAAATTCAAACCTAACTTTTTTGAATTAATGTTGGTTTTTAATCTAAAAGCTTTAACTATAATTCTATATCTAAAACCAAATTTAGCACTTTAAAACTTAATTCAATTTATTAACTCTTGTCCTAATTGAAACCTAAGCATTTAAACCTAATCAAACAGTACAAACCAAATTGAACCCTAATCCTAAAACTAATTAAACATTGATATCAAGGTCTCAAAATGATACATCATAAAAAAATTAGAAGAGACTTGAACGAATCAAGCATCTAATTAAGTAACCCTCCCTGACCATCAAGAGGTGGAGGTGTTCACATCAGTGTGAGTACGAGCTCAGACTAGACCCTTAGATGGGTAGCCTAAATGTTTATTACCTTTGCAGAATGGAAGGCCACATAACAAAATATTGCCTTATTCTATAAAAAGAAATACCCACCCCCTAGTGATATATATAGTAAGATCTTTTTCCTAATTTTACTATCAATCTTTTTGGTTAGAAGACGATGATAGTTCAAAATGATTTAGAAGATAGGGATAAAATAAGAACCATCATTCCTAGAATGAAGATGCATTATTCCAAGTGATAAACCCATTTCTATCATAAATCAACTCCTCCATCCAAAAAATTAGTAATGAGAAATCCCTACGTCAAATAATCAATGGAGGGCTCATAAAATTGATCAAGTGATCAACAGAGGGCTCATAAAATCCCTAGGTCAAGTAATCAATTGATCCCCAAGGGGAGATAAGAATCTCATTAAAAATTAGAGACAGGACACTCCTAAATGTGTATCATACAAAATAATTATTGCCAAGGTCTTAGCCTCTAGCCTAGAAGATATCCTACCCAAGATCATTAACCCTACACAAAAGTGTTTTGTTAAGGATATTTATGCATATTGGAGAACTTGATAACCTATTGGAAGACTTTGGATTGAGAAACATTTCTAGGATAGAGTGTAGGCATGCTCAAGTAATTGATTATGAAAATGTCTACAAAAAGGTGGAATGCAGTTTCACTATGATGATGTTGCAAGCCCTCCATCCAATATTAAATGTCAAATGGTGTCCTCTCTTATGATTGGTGTCAAGGTTTTAGTAAAGAATTAATGGGGTTAGATCATAATTTTTAGGACTCTCTAGATCAATTATCAAAGGGTGTCCTCTTCCATCCTCTTTATTTTTTATTGTTGAACATTGACTCATTACATTATCTCCTTAGAGATAACCAGTTGTCTCTAAAAGTTAGAGGATCTACTCTCCAAATAATTAATAAGTATCTAATGTACATAGTTTATTGATAATATATTTGTATTCTTTTTAAGCTAGAAGAGTGCAACAAGAGTCATTTAATGATCAAATTGGACCTCTTTTCTTTGTATCTAGTAGTAAGACTTATGTCTCTACATCTATCTTATTGGGGCTAAATATTGAGTCCCCTACCTTGTGTAGTAAATATGGTATTGGATGGAGATTCATAATTAAGTGGTTAGGTACCTAGGGATTCCATCTATAGTAAACCCTAACATATAAATGAAATGTGTCTTTATATCAACAAGAAAATCTTTGGAAAACTCAACAACTGGAACTCTAATTATCTCACTTTGGTTGGTAGAATTCAAGTATGTTAAAAGATTCTCTCCTTGAATATTGGGTGTAAGTTTGTCTTCTTCCTGCTCATTTTATTTAAATCAATTTGGTCTTCCATATAAATCTATTAGGACCATTTCGTGGATAGCCAAGGGATTACTTTGGCAATAAAATGGATAGCCAAAGCTTCATAAGGTAATGAATTATGGATTATGAAATTTCCCTTTTCTGATTTTTTATGATATTTCCAACCTTTAATCAGATCTTTAAGATCAAACAACTAATATCACAAAGATCCTCCAAATTTCTCAAGAAAGCCAAAATCGGGTATGCCAGAAATGGTGCCAAAAGCTTCAAAGCTTCACCTATTATTAATAAATCTGAAAATGGACATTTTTACAGAAATATCAGCAGCATAAAAGCCTACAAAATGACATTTCTAGACCTATATAGCCTTTACACAACAGCTCACAAATGTAGGACAAAAACTATGCTCATCGGGCTCCCGAAATTAACACAAAAATGTCCAAAAACCCACAAATCTACACTGTTCAGCACAAAGGCAAACTCTGTATGAGCATGCACATGGAATGGCTTCAAACTCCCATCCTTATCCTTCTTGGAAACCTGCAAACTCTCGTTCTTGGGTCTCCCTGGAAACCTGCAAACTCCCGTTCTTGGGTCTCCTTCTCCACAGGTTTGGCAGCCTCTGAAGAATAACAAAGAAATCAGCAAAATCAAGTTCTGGAATCAGCCCAAAATGCCTCCAAAACCCCTTAAAAGAGGGCATAACTGTAACTCACGTCCAAGAGAGGTTAATGAAACATATTTTAATAATAATTTTCATTTATTAGTCCAACGGTTTCCAAAGATTAACCCCCTTTTTTTGAAACTTCACTTTCTTGGGCCTGCATGCCTTAGCAAAGATTATTATTTTTTAATTATTTGAAAAGGGGACATGACAAGTCCTCCCTCCCAAACATTGCTTGTCCTCAAGCAATGGCTGAACAATAAACCAATCAATCCACCTGGATCCCAAATGTAGTCATGAACTATACTACTACCAATTAACACAGGCTCCTGCAATATCCTCTGCAATATGACCAAGATGAATCCATAATCAAACTAACAATTATAGCTCAACCAAACTCCAAAATCACCACTACCACAGTCAAAAACCCATGAGCCACAAACTCTTAGAACATTAGAACCCAAGTAAAGTGGACAAATCAAACTGCCGACACCATAAATACCATCAATGCATCCCACTGGCCTATACAGAATGTACAATCCAACTCTGCAACAATGGTGAATGCTCTCAAATGAAACTATACCAAGTATGGAGAATCCACAGACTGTACAACTCCTATAGTCAACACAACTCTGTAGATCATCGGCCACTGTCTCATAACCATAACTCCCATGCACCCCTGATGGTGAAAAGCCATCACAAGATAAACAACAAGAAATGGAACCCAAACCAAATTTTCCTGCCATCAACTCCTCAACACAAGGATCATTTGCTAACTTATGTACATACCCTGCTAAAGCATCACTCCAAAACTCCTTCTCTAAGTCATGTATTATCAAGCTATCAACTGTAGGACCTATCGCCATGTCGTGCCCATCACAACTCTCATCTTGAGGCATCAAACTCACAGTGTAATGCCGATAGAATGCACCAATCTCAGTCAGTGGCTCAGACTGTAATCCAGATGAAACTAACTGCAATTGATCATTAACCATTTTGGAACTGACTACTAACTCTGAAGATATCACCAAGGGAGTAGTATTACTAGTAGCAACCATGCCAACTATTGACTCACCAACATCACACATGATCTTTGATACATCTCTAGTCTCTGTGCCATTATTACTAGAGGCCACCACCATGTTAGGCATACAACAATCTGCTACAACACCCAACTCAACTGAACCTGACTCTAGTGGGAATGAACCTGATATGCCAATGTTAGTATCAAGGATGGATGCATCCCCATCTCTACTGTCTCTGACAATCTCGGCCATGGACATCCTCGAATCACCAAACACCATAGCTTGTGACTGTATAGAATTAGGTAAAGATTGTAGTCGCTCTAACTCCATGGTCACCTTAGCCAAATGAAACTGTGACTCCTTGAAAGCCAACTGTGTACTCTCAAGAATCTCAGAAGTCACCTCAAGCTGCTCAGTAAGATCACTCACCTCATCTTCCTTGGCAAACAATGCATCATATGCTGTACTACCCCACTCCATAAGATAATCTCTGTCGGCTACCAACTACATATAATTCTGTCTCAAAATCCGAATAGCCTCCCATAAAGAGTGGATCTCTGTCAAGGAAAGATAACTGCCTTCCTGCTCATCACTAGTAAGAGAACCCCATCCATAAACTGCTAACAATTGACGAGCAACATCGAAATGATGGCAAGTGATAGCAATGTCTCAGTCATTAATTCTCAACTGATTAGACATATGATGGCACTGGCTTGACTGTCTCCTACAAACCTCCTCTGATGCACTGTCTAAAGGAGTATCCTCAAAGTTACTAGTCTCTAGAGTATTACCATCAATGTCCTGTGAATCAACTCTAAAGCTCATATCAACATACGGAGTATCAAAAACATTAGCATTGCTATCCAACTCCTCTATACCCAAGGAAACTAAGTCTTCAAAACTGCACGCTGCATCCTCCTGGATGTCATCAATGCCAATATGATCCTGGGACTCATCTATACACTCTTCCAAATATGAAATATCATCAACACATTCCAGCAAGTATGGCCGACTAGATATATGAACAAAGCCCAACATTGGTGTATAAAAACTAATACCAACATCAGACAAGATACTGGCACAAGAAAAGACAACACCGTGTAATCTGCTAATCAAATCCATGATAGCACCCAAACAAACACTGCTACCAAAAAGTGTTAAAGATCTCCAATCAACTGAATTCCAAACACCACTATAACAATCTCGAGTCCATATTCGTAAACTAGAATCAACTGGTAACTCAAGAAAACTCCTCACCTGAGTAATATAACCAATACCAACTAACTCCACATAGCTGTCATGATGAGATAATGAAGTCACAATGCTATCTTTGTTCACCTTCAACTGGCTGGACAAATCATGTGAAGTACTTCCAGCCTCAACCTCATGTGGTGAAGCATCTAACTGTGCCTGGTACTCTTTCTCAGAAAAATCATGAATGCTCAATGTCTGCTCATCTCTACCAGGTATCTCACCATTTAGCACAACAACATCCTCATAATCATCATCTGAACCCACTACACTGTAGTCACTACCTGTTGTAACTATATCATCCTGAATACCTGTGGCATCACCCTTTGACGACCTGTAAACAATTGTCTCAATTTGAGTATCAACTTGACCATTACTATCAATCTGTGTAATATCCTTTCCCACTACCTCCTGTGGCAGAGTAGAATCTGAGACCTCTACCTGGCTATCAGCTAGTTTCTCAAACTCTTCATGCAAGTTCTTGGTAATTGTGTCATTTTCCCTGTGAGAAAATCTGCCAAATAGAAATCCAATCAACTTATCCACCTTAGCTGGGTCGGACAACATGTCATTCATTATACGGTGGTGCTCAACCAACTGTTCAGACATATCATGGCTTATTTTTATAGGTTTATCTCGAATGTCTAAATAACCATCCATTATACTATTTTGACTCTGGATATCAATTGTCCAAGATCATGTCCTCTAAGACTCTGTACTATACCTGTCCATTCTGGATAAAATAGAGTGTAACCCAATAGGATATAACTTCTTCAAACACCAAGAACTGACATGCGAATGATTAGAAGTAGCATTCAACCATAGATTTTGACATGCAACTGATTAGAAGCAGCATGCAACCACCAAACTATGACATGCAAGATCTGGATAGTTGTCAAAACTGACATGCAAGATCTGGGTAGTTGTCAAAACTGACATGCAAGATCTGGGTAGTTGTCAAAACTGACATGCAAACTTCTACAACCACCAAATTCACCAAGAACTAACATGCAAATAATTAGAAGTAGCATGCAACCATAAATTTTGACACGTAGCTGATTAGAAGCAACATGCAACCATAAATTATGACATGCAAGATTTGGGTAGTTCTCAAAATTGAAATGCAAGATTTGGGTAGTTGTCAAAACTAATATGCAAACTTCTACAACCACCAAATTCACTAAGAACTAACATGAAAATGATTAGAAGTAGCATGCAACCATAAATTTTGACATGCAGCTGATTAGAAGCAACATGCAATCATAAATTATGACATGCAAGATCTGGGTAGTTGTCAAAACTGACATGCAAGATCTGGGTAGTTGTCAAAACTGACATGCAACTTTTACAAACCCTCAGGCTGACAAGATCATGGCTCTGATACCACTAAAATGTCCCTTTTCTGATTTTGTATGATATTTCCAACCTTTAATCAGATCTTTAAGATCAAACAACTAATATCACAAAGATCCTCCAAATTTCTCAAGAAATCCCAAATCGGGTATGCCATAAATGGTGCCAAAAGCTTCACAGCTTCACCTATTATTAATAAATCTGAAAATGGACATTTTTACAGAAATTTCAGCAGCATAAAAGCCTAAAAAATGAAATTTTCAGACCTTTATAGCCTTTACACAGTAGCTCACAAATGTAGGACAAAAACTATGCTCATCGGGCTCCCGAAATTAACACAAAAATGCCCAAAAACCCACAAATCTACACTATTCAGCACAAAGGCAAACTCTGTATGAGCATGCACATGGAATGACTTCAAACTCCCATGCTTAGCCTTCTTGGAAACCTGCAAACTCCCGTTCTTGGGTCTCCCTGGAAACCTGCAAACTCCCGTTCTTGGGTCTCCTTCTCCACAGGTTTGGCAGCCTTTGAAGAATAACAAAGAAATCAGCAAAATCAAGTTCTAGAATCAGCCCAAAATGCCTCCAAAACCCCTTAAAAGAGGGCATAACTGTAACTCACGTCCAAGAGAGGTTAATGAAACATATTTTAATAATAATTTTCATTTATTAGTCCAACGGTTTCCAAAGATTAACCCCCTTTTTCCGAAACTTCACTTTCTTGGGCCTGCCTGCCTTAGCAAAGATTATTATTTTTTAATTATTTGAAAAGGGGACATGACAGATTATGATTAGAATTAGGATTATTATACATGGTTAGGGATAGGGTTCACATGTAAATTAGTTCATTACCTGACATGATCTACACTTATAGTTTGCAAGAAGGTTTTCAACTTGGTGCCATATTCTATTTTTTAGATCTTCTGAAATTGCTTTTGTAAGAGATGTTTATCTCAATACCTGTATATGTACATAATATGATGGTGCTTCCCCATGTACATATATACTCAATATACTTTACACATTATATGCAACTTCTTATATTTTCACCTTTACATCTTTTCCCCCTTTCTAATGTAAATGCCAAAGGTGAATTTTACATGGTTATTCCAAAATGTGACAAGAAGTCAGAACATACCTTTAGAATTAGTGCCATTGTCTTGTCCCAGTTTTCTTGTAACATCTCAAGTGTTTGTGCGCAATGTAATCTAAACTTCTGCTGATAATTCTATCATCTGATCAACAATGGAGAAATTGTTAGCATGTGCTCTATGACATGAGTGTTTTTGACACCTTTCTAGAGAATACTTTTTATTAGCCAACTACTTTTTGTAGAACTAAGTGGATAATAGTTAGGATTCAAACTACAATCATAAATATTTTTTAATCAATTCATAATTCTATCTCTAAGATTTCATTAGATAATTGTAACCTTAACTCTCGTCTTAGGACCATAATAAATATCCGATATAGGTAAATATAATTGTAACTAAAACCATAATCCTAGGTAAGTTCCCTAACATTAAAGGATCACAATCATTATAATAATCTTAAGCTTAGCCATCATGAAAACTGTTAACATAACAAAATTGTAAACCATAACCTTGTCATAATCTTAACTTTGTTTCATCCTGAGACATGAACATGTATAATCCATAATGAGTTCATACTTCAAAATTTAGTATTTAATGTTTAATTTGACTTAAGTGTTTAACTTTATTTATAATTTAATTGATATAATTTTAATAAAGATATACGCATTTATATAGATCTAGTTGATAAATTTTAGATTTAAATTTTATTAAATAGTAATTTTGTCATACATGTATTATGTTGTGATGCATTTTTGATGTGTTTTATGTTTTATGTTGTTTAAATATATATGCAGATTATATTTGATGGACCCACTACCCACCCCTGCCCCTCCCATACCCCCACCTCCGCCACCTCCATCTCCAGCTCCAGCTCCAGCTCCAGCTCCACCCCCACCCACACCTCCACCACCCACTGCGGATGAGCTCCGCGAGACCATGAGGCGTAACCTCAACAACCTCATGAGTGATATAGAGGCTATCCGACGTGAGAGGCACCCCCCCCTCACCTACTATGTCTTGCAGATAGCATGCAAGGCGTGGTTGAATCCATTCATCATTTTGATGTAGACATCGATTCATTTAGATCATGGAGGGAAAGCATGCGTGCCTTCTACTCTGATGGCTTATCATATATAGAGGTTTATAACCTACATATAGGTAAAGGAAATTTTCAACATTATTTTGTAAACCCTAAGAGAGGTGAACCAATTAGTCACATTTCTATTAGGTGGTGTACACATCTATGCATAGCAGCACATTTTTGGGAGCGGTGGTGGATGGTATTTGACCATCCACCACACGCTAATCATGAGGTGCCCATGTACTTCCTTAGGAATTTATGGGCTGAGTTTGAGTTGGGTTTGAAACCCAACTATTTTGATATGAAAGCATTTCAAGGGGTTGGTAGAGGGATGCCTCAGGATAGGCCTGGGGCAAAGCTGAGTGACAGAATGAGAAACCGCAGGCGAGCTGAGCCCCTTGTACCTCTTCCTGCACCTGTTGTACCTACTCCTCACCATCATCATGCAATTTCATATGCTTTTACCCATTTTAGTGCCCTTTTGAGCAATTTAGTATAGCAGTGGACGTAGGCGGTACATGCTCCTCCACTTGGACATGTTTGTACTAGTTGTGGAGGCATATGCATAGGCCCCTAGAGCGATCCTGATGTAGCATAGGATGGCCATTATGCTGAGGGTGCAGATTTTGATGATGATGTATACGTTGCCCGTGGTGATGGTAGTGACAAGATAGATGTGTCATCATTTGTTGACCTCATGCAGCAGGGAGAGCCTGGAGAGAGTCAAGAGTAGCAGGTAAAATTTTAATTTCAATATAAATATAAAGTGCACATAATTATTTACTTTCTACATATATTTGTAATTTTATTAACTATATTAATTTGTACTTTTCAAATAACAAAGGATGGATGACACTGTTCCTCCCAGGAGGCAGTATAGTCTTTTTCCAAGACCTACAGATGTTGGCGTCCCTTATACGGTATGCACTTTCAATTACATTGTAAAAATGTACATTCAAATTCAAATTTAATAACATGTGCTCATATGTTCTTTTTATTTGATTTTGTAGGGATTGTCTGCATCTACACATACTGATGTTAGTACAAGTCCTACTCCAGTTACCACTGAGGCACAGCCTCAAATACATGCAGTATGAACTTTTGACTGAAGACAAATAATTTGTATTATTTTTATGTATGTACATTATTATAAACTTATAATCTGAAAAATTTTGTCTCACATGTATATATATTTTATGTGTTTTGATTTTACGAACAGGAGCATGGATATCATACTCATCCATACAGGCCTCGGTATAGTCTATTTTTGACTCCATCTTATGATTATCATGGTAGCATACCTGTAGACACATCTGTGACATTGGCTACCACTCAGGTATGATATATACATTATATATACATGTTTAATTTATAGTGTATAAAAAATGTAGTGTACAAATTATGTACTTTGTAATTATATTCATGTATATTTAATTTTGACTAAATGTTTATGTATCCATAATTTTAGGAGTACGTCACCACGAGTGTTGCTGAGAGCACAGGACTTAGCCAGATGGAGGTACCTACATTGTCATTTGAGGTCAGTATTGTGATTTATGTACATAATGTATAGTTTATTATGCTCTAAAATCAAATTAAAAAAATGTATGTATTGTAAATTATAGGACCTCACCACTGCTGCATTTGGTAGTTTTGATAGTGTACCTCCTCCTGTTACTGAGGGACACCCATCTCATGTGGTATAATTTATTTTATTATGTAGTGAATATTTAATTTATTTGCAAGCTAGATTTTGAGACCCATTTCAATTAAGCAAGTACATGATGAGACGTGCCTCCTGTTACACAGGGTGATACATCTACCTCACAGGGTGTTCAACATGATGAGATGACTCATATTACACATGATGATCCATCTGAGTCCTCTTCACGTGGAGCAAAGAGGACATATATATATATATAATTTATGATGTATGTACACTTTGTGTTAGGATAGTTAAAACTGTATGTTAGACCATGTATTTTTTCACTTCATAGATCATGCTATGATGTATGTTAGACCATGTACTATTTTTTCACGATTTCTTATCATGCTTGTGTATGTAGTAGATATATTACTATGTTTCACCATGTTTTAAGTATATTCAAACCATTTTATTTATTCTGACATATTTTATTCATGAACATATGACACATTTTATAAGTATATATATGCAAGATGAGTTATTTTAACTATCTATAGAGCATTATTGGATAAATATCACATCAAATTTATGCATTGAGATAATTCATACAAATAAAATTGACCTACTTGATTAAAAAATGTATTGATAACGTACCTAACAATGTATCATAAGTGATCTTAATGTGTTGTGTGGTAATGTAAGACTCATTATCACCTAATAAGACCTATTATGTGGTAGTAAACATATGAATACCTATCATAACGTATAACAGACAAAATGACTTATTAGGACTCCCATGTCCCCTTAAGACACACATGCATGGATATAATCAATACAATGAATACAATGAGTAATGATCTTTAAATTATCATGTGCAAGTCACTTGTTTTTAATATTACAATCAATAGTAATTTGAAACTTCAAACAAACATTAATTTAAACATGCTTGAATGTAAAAGTAATAGAACAAAATAGGAGGTCATTACTTGAATTGACAATTAATTTATAATAATTTATCAAGTGCACATACCCTTAACTTTCAAATAGAAGTAAACTCTCATTTTTGAATTAGTTTGTACAACATATTCCACAATATATTTAAGACAATGTCAATGATATATTTATAGTTCACTGAACTCATTTGAAACATAAAATTGGTTGAACACATCTCTTCAAATGAGGTCCTGTAAAATAAAAATGTAAAACAAAAACACACATGTTAATAAACACATAAATTAATATTCAAGGTATCTGAACTATGTAAATATATATGTGTAATTTGTATGTACTTACTATGTGAAATTGCACAAGATGTTGATATTTGATCCACTTTAACACTTAAATTTGCATAAATTGTAATTGAGACTTGAATAAGACGTATATAAGTTCTCTAAATTGGTATTGACAACACAAACATACATGTAATTAAATTATATAAGTACATATATATAAAAATAATACAATAATGAAAAAACTTACATGTGTTTGATTTAAATGTAGTCATCCCACTATACCATTTGCATCCTCTCTCTTTTGCAATGCATCTATGGTTGTCTCGTGCTCGTCCATTGAAATTGTCCATAATACCTTATTGGCGGGTCTCCCTTTGTACCTTTCTAATTTGATATTTGTTTCCACAACCAAATGAGAATAGTGTAAAATCTTCTTTTCGGTTTGGTAGTCTTCAAATGCTAGCAAACCATTTCTTCTTGTTAGGTATCTACGTAGCCAGGTGCCAGCTACAACAAAAGACCTGATTGGATACTCAAAACCATCATCGTCCACTTGATGACATGTCATTTTTTTCTTAGGTTCCACACATCTAGGTAGCCAATACTCAGTCTGTTCATCATTATCACTAGGTGCAATAACAGCATAAACATGTCCTACAAGATAAGATAAAGTATAGAAACACTTTAATCACTCATTTACATATGCAAATTATATAAATTGAAGCATGAGATTGCAAAAAAATCTAATTAAATTGTGCATACCAGGTTCTATGAGGTCTGAAATACGATCATAGTCTTCTGATGCAAAAGTAACATTCTGGCTTTCATTTACTATATCATCTTCAAAATGCGTGTCAGTAGGTGCTAATGATCTTTGTTTCCAATCTTCAACCCATTCTGTATTCTCACATTCTTCCCATTCACCTGCAAGACAAAATTGACAAAAACAAGCAAGCTCCCTAATCCATATAGTCCAAGTGTTAGAATCTGAACTCCTAAATGAGTGCCATTTAGCTGAACCACTAATTGTATCACAATCATATCTTGAAGGGATATTATTTTCTTCAATTAGGTAAAAGAAACGTTTGATTGTAGAGTTTTGACTTGATCCCGTGTATAAATACTTGTTACACCATTCGACAATCTCATGTGCATTTTTTAATTTAGCTCTTTCCTCAAATTTTAATTGCTCTTTACTAAGGGCTCTCTTCACACATGCACCAGCACCATCATGTTCTCCTTTACCATGTCTAGCCTGAAAAAACTCCACACATGTTGGATGCTAGTTTGCTTATGTGTCCTACTCAACCAATAGAACATTCTAGCATTCTTGAATTGTCTTGTACAATTATCTAACCATATCCAATGTTGTGTCATTTGAATTTTTCTCTCTTTTAAATTATCATAAAAGACCTTGAAACAATATTGGACAAACTCAAATGAATGGAGTTTATTGTCACTTAAATAAAAATGGTACTCTCTCAATATTTTTTGATCCTCCTCTGTACTATCAGGTGCATGCCTATAAACTATATGAACATAAATTGTTACTTGCACTAAATTGTAATATTGTGGTTGTACCTCTTCTTGCGGTGCAAGCGTGTAGTTCTCTGCAAAGTCAACAACTGAAAGTATAGTACCAATTGGAAATGTATTTTTACATATGCAAAATTATCCATCAAGCCATCTAGAATATTGAGAGTGTTTAACATATTTTGGTATGATCACACTCTTAAACTCATCCATAAATGCATGACAACTAACTTTATCTGTAACTAGATCACACCTTCTTCCAAACTTCCCATCCTTCAATGGATATTCAATAGTTTTGAATCCTTTTACCTCAACTAATTGTTGTCCAAAAGTAGTCAAAGCATTTTCATGCAAACATTCATCTAACAAAGAAAGATTGCCGCACATATCACATGTACTAGAAAGACATGCATTGAAAAGAAAGTATTGATCATTAGGTGGCTTACAAAACAAACCTGATATGAAATCTTTTATAGCTTGAGGTGGTATTTTTATACCACATTCTTGCAACATTTCTTTACTATGCATGGTACCATGTATAAATTGAAATACATCATAATGGTAACGAAATTGAATATGAGTTTTACAACAACATGTGATGCTTTCCTTGTTAATCCTTACATACCATGGTTTACACTTTTCAAAAGATCTTTGACTAATGGTAATATTTAATACCTTACCATCTACAAATTTTTTAAACAATTCAGTTTGAGTCATGTCCAAAAGGTGTTTAGGATGTGGATCACGTATTTTTGACCCAATTCTCAATTTAAGAACATCTCTTGAATTAGGTGATACTCTTGTATTATCATGCCAAAAATTTTCAATCAAACTTTTGATTTCACTAGTAAGTTTCATATCACATCTCGGGAGTCTACCACTAGAAGTCCATAAAATATTTGCTGGATCACATTCAAATTTAACCCTTCTCTTTACAGCTCTTTCTAAAGTCTTACGATTCACATTAAGATATCCACTTATGTTGGTAATCAATCTTTTGTCAGATGTTGATTTGTTAACTAAAGTTGTTGTTATTGCTCATCGTGCTGCATTCTTATCTTTAGACCGACTTCTCTTTCCGATAACATCAAAGGCACTAGCAAAAGTGGATACAGCTTGTTTTAAAGAATCATTTTTATTCTTGGGTTTTGCATACATTCTCAACCTTCTCATTACTTTTCGCATTTTAGACATTTTAATTAGTTGCAAACATTAGCTGACATTGAAACCCAAATTTCTTATTATAAAAAAAAATGCCTATACAATCTATTAGCATGTGTCCTAATTTGTCTCCATGAAACCAATCCCTCAAGATTATCTAACACATCATTAGGAATATGAAAATTATGTTCAGACACTTTACTATCATCTGGACATGTTTGTTCAGTAGTTGGTGTTTCTATGTTTACATTCATGCAATTTTTATTTTCAGACACTTTACTATTTTCACTGTTATTTGGAATTTGAATATCATTTTCAAATTTTCTTGGCATTTCTTTTGGGGCAGGCATTTCAATTGGAGTGTTTTGTGCATGATCATTTGACAATTGCTTCTCATGAAGAAAATCTAAATCGTTTAAATCATAACCTGCTTCTAAAAAATCACCAATTTTATCATGAGAGAAAAATCGAGGGTTTGGAGACACACCTGTATTGAACGCATAATTAGAATGTGCACCTGAATTTTCTTGTATTGGGTTCTCTTGTTTGACTTCTTCATCCATCATGGTATCTTCAATGTCTTTCTCCTTTGAAACATTGTTCAAGTCTCTAATTCTTTGTCTTCTCTCTCATTGACGTTGTTCTTTATTCTCTTTATTTGCTGCAATCTCCTCATCTGTCAGAACTCTTTCTTTCTTCTTTCTTCGTTGTTTTGATCCCATGTTTGCACCAGTTTTGAATTTGAATTAGTAGCCTGCAAATTCTATAAGAAGACAAGAAAATAGAATAAGCGTGACAAAATTTGGTGTTGCAGGTCGAAACTGTTGTTCAATCATTTCAATCATTGAAATTGGGTCGGTGGGGCAGCTTTTGGGACCCAACGGGTACATCAAAAATGGGTACCCGATTTCTTAAAAATTGGGCACCTGATTTTTTAAAACTCGAGTACCCGTTTACAAATCGGGTAACCGATTTTTAAAAAATCGGCTGCCTGATTTTAAAAAAGTCAGTATAACGGTTTAAAGAAATTGAGCACTCGATTTTTGAATTACAAATCGGGTGCCCGATTCGTGAGACATGAGCGGGAATTTGGCATGGCTCCCGACTTTTGCATGGGGTTTTGCCTTGGGGAAAGGCATGGCATAGGCTTGGTCCCACCAAGCTATGCCTTTGTACTCTTTTTTTTTTCTAAGGCATTTAATTGACAATTTCTAATATTGTCATAATTTTTTTATAGTCATTCCTATTGAATTTTTTAATGAGACAAAAACCCATTATAGGTCTTGCTGTTCTGATTTCAAAAATGTAAATTTTATAGTGTTATTAGTTTATTTTCTATTTTTCCATTATTTATTAATCAAAACTATCTCCTAAACGTTAAAAAGTGACATTCACTAAAACTTTAATAAATTTTTTATTTTATAATTTTTCTTAAATTAATTTATATGTCATCAATATACATACAATTCTTTTGATGTTAAAAAAAAAAAAATTGAAAAAAGTGAGATTTTGAACAAATTATGTGGTCCGTACACGAGAGGTTTTAAAATTTACCTTTATAGCCAATTAATAATTAATAATAAAAAAATTATTCAATAAAAAATTAAGAAAAAATATTGTCATCAATCTTAGGTGTATTAGGTAACTCCCTTTAAAAGGATTTGCAATATTTGTGTCAAATTATGGTGTCCGTACACGAGCATGGTATGGTCCTGAAATAGGCATTTTGAAAAAGTGGTTTTTAAAGATCCATACCAAAAAAATAATCTATCATATGGTTGCAAAAATAAATTACATATTCAAAAACTAGATTATGAACACTAAAAATTTTATTTCTAGAGTTTTTTAATATTCAATCTCTAAATACCTCAAATTTTGACATCAATTGACAAAAACTTTTAAAAACAGGAAAAACACTTCCACTTTTTGGCCAAAAGTGAGACCCAACTTGTTGCACTGACCCATATATTCTCAAACTTGAAGCTTAAACTTCAGAACTAAAATATACTTAAACATAAAAATAGGCAAAACTTAAAATTGAACTTATACTATTCTTAAAATAGATGTCTTCTGTGTGTGCTTTACAATAGTATGTCTCATGTTTATTATAGCATCTTGTTATCTTGGATATTATTGAGAGTGTTCTCACAGAGTCATATCCTCCTACAGGGGGAAAGGGTCCAATGGGACTTGCACAATAAGTTCTTGAGCTTTACCATTCTTGTAGGCTTCTAGGGGTAAGCCTAAGTTTGGGGGGGTGGATGTAGTGTTTGCCCCTAGTTTGCATTTTATTATTTTCACCGAATTCTTTTAGGTTAGTTTATGCTTGATGATTAGTAGTATTATCTTTTAGATTATCAGATATTGTTTCATATTCAGTTGATTTTATGATGAAACTACTTGGTACTAGTTATTTCATGTATGCATCATGATTTTTATAGTGATTTTAGTTATTGATTATGATTAGTTAGATGGATTATTATAGTGTTTTCTTATGGATACTTACCCCATACTACATATGTATGGTGTGCATGCATGTTTTCTTTATGTATGACATTTTTTATGTGGATAAGGAAGGGAGTCGTAGTCTCCTACTAGCTGGAATCTATACGAGCACCACTTCCTACCATTTCCTATTTAGTTTAAAATATTGTGTTTGTATATGTGTGGATTTTATGTAGATTGCAGGTAACGGGTATCACCTTCCCTAAATTGCCAAGATGAGCATACCCTATCACATTATCCAAATCCTAACCTTTAAACTCATTTGTCCTAGAAAATTAAAACAAGTATCTATCTTCTTTACCTTCTGACTGCATCGTATGACATAAATTCATGAATATAAAGAGTTTGATCTTGTATGTATTTTTCTATGATGAGTTTTCGTATTTCGTCCTATAAGTCTGTGGTGATTTTTCAATTAATTAAGTCAAATGAAATGATTAAATTTAATAGAAAATTATTAAGATATTTTAATATTTAATTATATTTAATTAATTTGAAGAATTAATTAAATAAAAAGAATTAAATTTAAAGATAAAAGTTATGAGTTTAGTTTTAGAATGTGATAATATTTATTTAATTTACTAATAATATATTTAGAGTTTATTTTTAAATAAATGCTAAATAATATTATTATTAAAGTTAATAAATATTTTATCAATTAACATTTTGAAAATAAATTAAAAAGTGAAAATAATATTAAATTATTAAATGTTTTAAGATTGCATAAAGTGTGCATGAGATTAAAATATAATAGATTAATTAAAAAAGAGGAGCAAGTAAATTTAATAAAGATATTTTAATTGCATAAAGCATGCATGAAAACATAAACTAAAAGTTAATTAGGAGTTAAAAGAGATGTGATCAAGGAGTTTTCTTGGGGTGATTGCACAATCAATGCCCCAAATTTAGGAGAGAAGTCATTATCAACATTTGAGGGTTCATTTTCTAGGGATCGAAGTTTTGGGAGAGACTGTGAATTTTGGAGAAAGAAGGCTTTGAGAGAAGAAATTTCTCTCACGAATCTTTTGGGCTTGTGCAATTTTAGCATCAAAACGAGGTAGATTCTTGTGTTTTGATTCACCTAGTTTATTGTGTTGTTCAATAATTTTGTCTTCTTCATAATTGTGGATTGTAAATCCAAATTTTTCTGTGATGAATCTTTGAATATTTCAATATTGTAAATTGTTGATATGCATGTCAATGTCTTCTATATATGTGAGGATTAAATTATTAGTAGATCCCTTATCCAGTAGATTAAAAATTACAATTTAAATCAAAAAGAGTTTTGGAATTAAAAAATGAAATTTTAGATTGGAATTTCAAATGGTTTATTGCATTTTTCCTATCATACTAAAATTGCAAATGGTTATTAAAAAATAAATTAAAAATATATTTTTAAAAAATTTAAACTAGGTGGGGGTTGGTTTTAAAATAAATTTTATTAAAAAAATAATTAAATAAAAAAAAATCTTAAATAAAAAAAGAGGTGGGTTTTACCCCACCCCCCTTACCTTTCTGTAGCCTGGCCATTGTCTGCGTATGCAAATTATGATTGTTGCATGTGACAAGAGTTAATACTATTGCTAGTGACAATAATCCAGCTTGTAGTCGCACGACTATTAAAAGTTGACGAGTTTTCAAAACATATGATGTTTGTTTTATATTAAATTAAACTTTATTATTATATTTATTATTGTTTAATAATTTTTTATTAATAAGTTTTGTTGAAATTTAATTTTATTATTATTTACTAATGTTTATTAGTAAGTTTTAATTATTAATTTAATTAGTAATGTATTTATTAATTATTTATAATTCATAATTAATAAAACATTAATATATTTATTTTATATAATTATTAATTAATTTAATTAAATATAATTTAATTAAGTTCAATTGATAATAGAGTTTAATTAATAGAGTTGTAAATTTATTTAATTATTATTAATAATTCTAATCTTAATGAAATTGTAAATTATTTTATTTAAATCAATGAGTATTATTTTAATATTTTAAATAAATAATTACTCTTAGGAATATTCTATTAAATTGACTTATAATTGAATAAGGGTATTTGTGCCTTGTATTCAAATATAAGAACAGGTTGATTTGTAAGGGTAAACTGTGACTTTTATCTACTTGAAACATACATTAAAATAGAAACTAAAACCTTACTATTAATTCAACTATATATTTTCAAATCAAACCAAATTATGAGACTACTCTATTTTTTGTGTTCTGTCTATATTTTGGGTTTGGGTTGACCTAGCTTTGACCAGTCTTAGGATGTTATTAGAGGCTCGAGAGTTCTGTGTTTGTGATGTCATGACAATGTTTTGATCTCAATGTTTTGTACTCAACCATAGTAACGTGTTTGGTATACTCTATGATGTGTGATGATCTATTGATTGTTATTATTTTCCAATGTTCTTTTGTGAAACTAAGGTGAATGATGTGACGTATCTGATATAACCTTTGAGTCTTTGATCAGTCATATTTGAATTATTTTTTATTCACTTATATATTACTAAGGTGTTTGTATGATTTGTTCTTGGTGATGTCATGTTATGACATATTTGGCTTAACCATTTTGAGTCTTCGATCAATATTTTTGGGATGCTTTTTAGTTGCTCGTAGAGAACTAATGTGTTATTGTGAATTATCTTTTGATGCTTTCTTGTTACTTGTATAGGACTGAGGTGATTTTATATGATTCTTTGATTTATACTTTATGAGCTTAGGGTAGGTTATCTACATGTAATGTCAGGAAGTGGCTTGCAATGGAGACCAAGGGCCTAAGTGGCTGGCAGGGTAACCCATTATAAGTTGTTTAATAAGTGAAAATACTATACTAAATGAGAATAAAATAAACTTAATAAGAGTCTTTGTATGTTCTCACCCATGCCTCGAGTGCTGGTATAGATAGGATGGGAGTAGAGAGAACACTTGGTTGAAACAATGTATTGTTAGTATGCCTTGTCAGTACTAGAGGATACTAGTGCTGCATAGGGTCACTAGGGGGCCGAGGTCCTGAGAGATTGCCAGGGTAACTCTAGTGTTGATTTATGTGATGACACTTGCCCACTTACATAGTACATTTCCTACGTGTCTTTGTGTGCCTCTGGGTCTAGATGTTGATTTATCTTGGAATGTTTGAGTTAGATTACTTTTAGGGTTTCTTGGACTTAGAGTGTACTTTTGATATTTAGATTGATATCTTGTTTGGGACTTGAGACTATCTTCTCGGCACAGTGGTAGTGGGCCTTTTTGGATTACCACACGGTTGAGTGGTAGTGCTTTTTACTCTTACCTTTGAGATCCGTCCATTGCTCATGTGGCTGGAGTTCATTCTCTGCATTTCTTTTCATTCTATCTCTTTGTATTATGATGGATGGTTTTATCTTTATGATTGATAGTTATATCTTAGTGATGGATGGTTTCATTTATTATATTGTACTTTGTATCATGGATCTGAAAGGGATGATGTAATCTATTTTTATAAATGCATATTCTTTTAGTCTTACATACCCTATGACATGTACAGCAGATGATTGAGCATTCCAAATTTTATTGCCAAGTAGCATTCAAAACAAATGAATATTTATTTAAATGGACTTTGGACTTATAATTATTCTTTCATGTGGATTTTGTATTTATTAGACTTGGTATTAATTAAAATTAAATGTGACTCAACATCTTGGGATCCTCAAGGAATGTAATCTATTATGTTTTCTTATGTATGATTGGATGTTATTGCTTCCACTAATTTATGATTGATGTGTATGTTATTCTTTCTTTAAAAGACAAAAAAATAAAAATCTATTTGGCAATCTTAGTAAAACTTTAGGTTAATTCTTTTGGATCCCTTAGTGGGACTTTATAGTGCAACATCATATAAGTATTATAATGTCCTCAATATTGAAATCACAATTTGTTGTTATGTCAGTCTTTTACAAACTCAATACTATGTTGTCATCAATGATAAACACAATTATAAATAGATCATAACAATGTTTTACAATGCTCCCCCATAGCATTGACATTCATGCTAACAAGAAGTGCATATTTGTGGGACATAGTGAATAATCCAAGGCATAGAGGCTATACAATCCCATCACAAAGAAGTTAATAATAAGTTGTGATGTTGAGTTTGTAGATGAAGAAGCATGGGATGATAGCATGGATAAGTCAACTATGATTGTACCTAGTGTTCCATAAGAAAATGAAGAAAATGAAACTCAAGATGTGCATTCTACAACACAAACAAATGTTCCTAAAACACCTATAAGGGCACCTAGTGAATGGCGTGGATGGATTGGATCCACAATGATAATTAAACAAAAAATACACTCTATAGACACTTATATAGAAATTATAGAATCATTTCATTGCCTGATTATAAAAAAAATTACATTGTGCCTCTTTTATAGAGGTCTTCAATTGTATCCAAAAACATCTAAATTAACTGACATAAGACAAATAGACTTTTCTAGAACTATCCAAAAATAAATGACTTCTAGAACTTTACAAACCTATATATTAATTTCACCTAACCCTGTTAGTTAATCCAATCGAAGTTTCTAGAATTCTCTAATATGATTTTACATTTCATTTGAGGGGGAAATTACATATTCCAATACTCCCCCTTAATTTCAACTTACCTTGATACGTGTCAACATTCTGGTGACTACCTCGACAATTATTCTTCCTTCAAGAAATGTTGGCCGAAATAAAACCTCAACCATTGATCTTGGATCATTAGATGGTCTGAGTTCTCAAATAATACATTTAACATAATTACATTTCAAAACATAATTCACCATCAATATTAATAATTTTATAAAAAATAAAAATTATAATCGCCATTGTTTTATAAAAATTGTCTAAACTATTAAAATTTTTTCCACCAAATATCCATCGATTGACGCATAATTCACCAACACTATTAATTTTTTTTCACCCAAATGACATGTGATTCGCCACAATTTTATAAATTTTGGGAGGGGGAGGGTTCTTTAAAGTTGTCCTTGATATGTAGATGATTTGATATTCATCGGTAATATGTTAGTTAACAATTTCAAGGCAGCCATGAAAAATGAATTTGATATGACTGATTTGGGACTCATGAGATATTTTCTTGGGATAGAAGTAAATCAAAATGATCAAGGCATTTTCATTTGTCAAAGTAAGTATGCTACTGATTTGTTGAAAAGACTCAAAATAAAAAATGTGAATTTAGCCCCTACGCCAGTTGCATTGGGTTTTAAACTTAGCAAGAATGATGAAAGTTCTAATAAAGGTGCAACTTTATTCAAAATATTAGTTGGCAACCTTCTATACTTGACAGCTACAAGACTTGACATAATGTATGGAGTTAGTCTCATTTCTAGATTCATGGACAAACCAAAAGAAAATCATTGAAAAGATGGAAAGAGAAATTTGCAGTATATAGATGGAACAAAGAATTTTGGGATCTTATATGCACCTTTAGATGATTACAATTTTATTGGTTATATAGATAGTGATTAGGTAGGTAGCTTTGATGATAAGAAAAGTACTTTGGGCTATATTTTTTACCTAGGATCAGGAGCTATCTCTTGGGCATCAAAGAAACAACCAATTGTGACACTTTGATCAGTTGAGGTGAAATATGTTGCAACAACATCAACAACTTGTCAAGCTATGTGGATGAGAAGAGTACTTTCAAGCTTGCAGCACCCATAAGAAGAACCTACAAAAATATATTGTCATAATAATTTGGCAATTGCTTTATCAAAAATCATGTTTTTCATCAATGTAGCAAACATATAGATATAAGACATCATTACATTCGTGAATTACTAAACATTGGTGACATATATCTTGAGTTTTACAAGTCAAAAGAACAATTGGCCAATATTTTCACAAAGTCCATTACAAAGAATGTTTTTGATAATCTCTAAGAAAGGATTGGCATTGCAGGCATACATGGTAGTGAAGATTAAGTGGGGGTGTTGGATTACATGGCATCCAGTCTGACATTTTTTAATCTCCCCTACCAAATATTTGTTCAACTACCCCAACTAGCTCTTTATTGCCTTCATTGTGGATCTTTCTAGACTACCCATTTTTGTGAATCGTGCATCTAGACTCTTTAATAATTATCTTCTAGAAGTTTCTTTTGTATTTTGGAGACGACCTTTTAATGAAAATGCTCTGTTTTGGACAATATGAAAGAAGAAAAAGCCTAATTGAATGTTGGTTGTAATAGAGAGATCTAATGCTTACTATAATTGAAGAATCTTGGCATATATCCATGAAACTGAAGTATTAATTTTCTATTTAATGCTGGCACCACCATTTTATTGAAAAGTTAATTGTTCTATGTTCTATTTTTGTTATTATGTAAGTATGCATTTCTTAAATCTATGAATTTATTTTTATTGTTTATGTTCTCTATTCCAACATATTCTACAGTGCCCCAATGCTATGTTTTCCACCAAGGGGTGAAATCAATCTCTCCAAGTGGACACTTTTGTGTTTAGGTAGGGAAGATAACATAGTTAGACCTTTCACCGTTGTCGTGTTTGTATCGCTATTGGGTATCATAAAAAACTGAAGAAAATTTTCTTGGATTTGAAAAATGGGGAAAGAAAGTATTCTATTGAATCAAAGAGAAACAATAGGGTCTCTATTTTAGGGAAGTTCATTCCATACCATTCACTTTACTCCATAGGATTTGCATGTATTAAAAAAAAAAAAAAAAATCAAATTAGAAATTTGTGCCCAAATAATTACACTAGTTGTCTATGTGAAATTCATGCAGATGCAACAAGGTGAGCTAGAAAAGTGATGTAAACCTTATTCAATTCAGAAAATTAATTTTGAAATTCAATAGTTTTGTTGGAAATGATTGAAATGATCATAAGAACAATTGTTGGAATAATATATGGAACTGGTAAAGAATGTCCTCAATCATTGTTTTGTCATTGATGTCAAACTTGCTACTTGCAGGGATGACAATTGCTTTAGTGATCCAAATACTATCAATTAGTTGATTGTCAAGGTGGAGGCAATAAATAAGATGTAACAAGAACACCTAGAGAAAGGTTGAAGTTATGATGTTGTAATGAAGTACAAGGATTAGCTAAGCCATTGATGAAAAAGTGTATTTGATGACATACTATAAGATACAAAGAACGAGCAAGTTCAAGTGCCGAGCAAGTTTAAGTGCTGAGTAGGTATAGATGTCGAGTAACACAGAGGTGCCGAGCACCAGTGACTCAATGATTCCGAGTGACACAGAGGTGCCAAGCACCAGTAACTCAATGATGTCGAGTAACATAGAGGTGTCGAGCACAAGTAACTAAATAATGCTGAGTTGTTGCATTATTTAGAAAATCGAAGATTCATCAGATCAAAGCCGACAAAGTTGTTATCTAGAAATCTATGAATTAAAAGGAGGATAAGAATGATGAGTTGGTGGCACAGAACACCATGTAGAACATTTTTAGGGTACAATTGATGAAGAAAACAAGATATGGGGTAGATACATTGTATCCTACCTAATCCATTTTTGAAACCCTAAAATTAGAGAGGGAGAATTGAGCGGCAAAGGAAAATTAGACTTGTATATAAGAAGACATAAGTTAATGGAAAACAGTGTGGAAGAGAGTGAAAAAAGAAGGGATAGTGAGAGAGAGAGCCCTGGTCAAGCATTAAAGCATGAAATGTTGAGGAACTCTGTTTTGATAGATGACCAAAGGGATGATTGCATTGGTAGAATGAGTAGGAAAACTCAAGGAGATGAAGCTTGAGAGGGAGACAAGCAAGTCAGAGCTAAAGTGATTGAAGCCAAGCATAAGGATTGAACTGAAAGAGTGATCTAAAATTTGCAAAGTATGTTGTAAGTTATGTCAGATCAAAAGACCATTATCGTTACTTTCTAGCAATTGTAACAGTAAGATAAAACCTATGGACTTAGGTTGGTTTAACAACCATTTGATAAATCCTTTAACAGGGTGACATTCCAAGTGGATGTTCTAAAGACCTTTAACCAGGCCCATTCCTAACAGTTTGGTGAAATCCTCTAACAAGGTCACATTTAACAGTGTTGTAAGCCTTTAACAGGGCAAGCTTTTAATAGGGCATCACTTCAGAAGAGTGAGAATCAAGTAGCATGTTACTGGTGGTTTTTCCCAAATTGGGTTTCCATGTAAATCATTGTGTTATGTGTTGATCTTGAATGTTTTATCTTTGCATGTTGATTTACAATAATTTTCTTATATGACTGTTTTAAGTTTGAATAGATGAAAAGGGTATAAAAGTATAAGAAAGGTATTAATAGGGCATTTTGGACCTTGAATAACTGATTCACCCCCCTTCTCAGTTATTCTAAAGAATTCTAAAAATTGGTATCAGAGCCTGACTGCTGATTCAGTTTAAAGGGACTACTAGCAAAAAAGATCAAAATGCCAAAGAGAGAAGTTCCCAAGCTCAACAAAGACAACTTTGTTGCATGGAAAAGTTTGATGAAGCTACATCTTGGATCCATAGGATATTATGCCCAAAATTCAATTGTCACTGAACATGTAGATCCAGCAGTTGCTCCTACTACTGAAGACATGGAAAAAAAATAAGAACACAACCAAACAATGCTGGAGATTGCCTCTGCACTCAGCTATGCTGAATTTGATGATATTAAAGGATGTGACACTGCATTCAAAATGTGGAAAGCCCTATCAGACATCTATGGAGGAGATCAGAATGTACAAAGAGCAAAAAGAGAAAGTCTCAGAGGAAAATTTGATGACATGAAAATGGAAGAAAATGAGAATGATGCTCAGTATGGTGCAAGAATAAAGGAAGTGGTAAGTGCAATAAGATGCTTGAATGGTCAACTGGATGAAGATACTGTTAATAGTAAGTTCTTAAGAACCTTGCTCCCCATCTATGCTATTAGAGTATCAGCAATACAGGAGCTAAGATGTTTACCAGGAAATAATCTAAGCTTTGAAGGTATAATAGGTAGACTCACTGCATTTGAGTTATCTAACTTTGACAACTACAAACTTGAAAATGTTGAATTTTCTTTTAAGGCCAAGTTATTACTAAAAGATGTCGAACAGGTGAAATCAAGGAAAGGAAGAAAAATGAAGTATGTATCTAGTGATAGTAGCACTGATGAGGAAGATGTGGAACAATTGGAAGCATTGCTCACTAGAAGATTTCACAGTGGCAAAGGAAAATTCAAAGGTAAGATGCCTATCATTTGTTTCAATTGCAATGAAGTAGGTCATATTGCTGCAAGATGTCCACATAAAAAGGATTCCAAGGAAGGCAACAAATACAAGAACATAAGAGATGATGACAAGAGAGATTACAAAGAAAAAGGTAAGAAGTGTTATATTGTTGAATAAAATTCTGATGACAATGATGATGAATTTGTTTATGTAGCCATGAAGGACCAATTTGATGAAGAAGAAGCCACAACACTGGTGACATGTATAAACAAGAATGACAAATGGATCATAGACAGTGGATGCTCACATCACATGACAGGAGACAAAAGTAAGTTTGTTAACTATACTCTGTATGATGGAAATAGTGTTAGATTTGGTAATGATGCTCCATGTCAAATCAAAGGAAAAGGTTCCATTAAGCTCACAAACCAAATTTCATGTGACAATGCATACTATGTTGAAGGATTAAACTACAATTTACTGAGTGTCTCACAATTAGGCAATATAGGTTGCAAAGTGGAATTTGAAAACAAAATTGCAAAAATCTATGACAAGGATGGTAAACTAATAGGAAAAGGAGCTCAAACAAAGAGTAATTTGTTTTACCTTGATATGGATGATGCTTCTTGTCTATTTGCAAAATTTGATGATGAATGGTTATGGCATAGAAGATTATGTCATGTCAACTTTGACAATCTAGTCAACATCAGTAAAATGAAGAAAGTTAGAGGTCTACCAAAAGTGAAGAAGCCTGATAATATCATGTGCAAACAATGTCAGCTAGGAAAGATGACAAAGTCAAGTTTCAAAAGCAAAAACTATACATCTAAAGAGATACTTGAGTTAGTTCACACTGACTTATGTGGTCCAATGGAAATACAAATCTATAGAGGAGATAAATACATAATGTTATTTGTTGATGACTATTCTAGGATGATGACTGTTATGTTCTTAAAATAAAAATCTGATGCTTTTCAAATGTTTAAGTGGTATGTGGCCAGAGTTGAAAAGGAAACTAGAGAAAGCTTGAAATGCCTAAGATCAGATAGAGGTGGTGAATTTACATCAAATGAATTTGAGATATTCTGCAATGACAATGGAATCAAAAGACAAACATCAGCACCTAGAACTCCCCCACATAATGGAATTGCTGAAAGCAGAAACAGATCTGTAATTGATTATGCTAGAACATTAATGATAGAAAAGAATGTTGCTCTAAAATACTGGAGAGAAGCTGTAAGTGTAGCTGTTCATACACTAAACCGAGTACAAGTCAAGAAAGGTACAAATACAACACCTTTTGAATTATGGTATGGTTACTCACCAAATGTAAAACATTTCAAAGTATTTGGTTGCAAATGTTTTATCTTTAAAGGTGTTAGAAATGGAAAATTTGATGCAAAAAGTGATGAAGGTATATTTCTTGGTTACTCCACAAGAACTAAGACATATAAGTGTTTGAATATTAACACTAACAAAATTGTAGAAAGTGCAAATGTAAATTTTGATGAGCACACAGAAGTCCAAGCTGAAGAACCAAAGAAAATGGAAGAGTACAAAACCTTTGTATATTCTTATGAAGGAATTACTGCTGATGAGGATGATGTCAATCAAATTGAAAGTCAACAACAAGTGTCCGTTTCAGCTGATTCACAACCAGTGAATGCCGAGCTGCATTTAGAAGCCGAGTTACAGAATGAAGAAAATACACAATCCCATTTAGAAGACAGCATACATGATGAAGAACAACCTGATAATGAAGAGGATAGTGATCCTGAATCTGAAAGATCAAATAGGGAAACAAGGACAGAGCAAAGATTATCCAAATATGTAAAAAGACATCACCCTGCTGAACAAATAATTTGTGACAAAGATGCAAGACCAATGACAAGGAACAGACTAAGACATGAATCATGTCTGATCAACAAATCTGAACCCAAGACAGTATACAGTGCATTACAAGATGGTGACTGGTATAAAGCTATGGAAGAAGAAATTGATCAAATAAGAAAAAATAAAACCTGGAGTTTGGTTCCCAGACCAACTGACAAGAATGTGATTGGCACCAAATGGGTATTCAGAAACAAACTAGATGAGAATGGTGAGATTACCAGAAATAAAGACAAATTAGTATGCAAGGGTTGTGCTCAAGAAGAAGGAATAGATTATGGAGAAACATTCGCTCTTGTTGCAAGAATGGAAGGAGTAAGAACTTTACTTGCATATGCTACCTACAAAGGCTTCAAAGTCTATCAGATGGATGTAAAATCTGCTTTCTTAAATGGTATACTAGAAGAAGAAGTCTACATTGAATAACCAGAAGGATTTGTTGATGAAAACAATAGGGATATGGTGTGTAAGTTACATAAAGCACTCCATGGTTTGAAACAAGCACCTAGAGCATGGTATGAGAGGCTTCACAAGTATCTAGTGCAAATTGGATTTGAAAGAACTGATGATAACAGCAACATGTACATCAAAGCTGAAGAAGGTAAAGACATTATTGTATCTAAAATTTTTTTGGATGACATAGTATTTGGTGGTAAGGAAGTACTTTGCAAAGGCTTTGTTGACAAAATGAAACATGAATTTGAAATGTCTATGTTTGGAGAAATCAAATTTTTTGTTGGATTACAAGTTCATCAACTCAAACATGGAATATTTATTACACAATCAAAATACATCAAAGAAATTCTTAAAACATTTGGATTGGAGGAATCCAAACCAGTCAACACACCAATGACCACAGGGAATAAGCTATCCAAAAATGATGAGTAAGCTGAAGTCAATCAAATAATGTACAAATCCATGATTGGAAAACTACAATATCTTGTACATAGTAGACCGGACATAGCATTAGTAGTTGGAATAGTGGCTAGGTTCTCTACCAATCCTAAAAAAAATCATCTAATAGCAGTAAAAAGAATAATGAGATATCTCAAAGGGACTAATGATTTTGGTCTATACTACAAAAAGAATGGAAAATTTGAACTCAATGCATATACAGATGCAGACTGGGGATGAAACATTGATGACAAAAAAAGCACAAGTGGAGGTGCATTATTTCTAGGCAAAAGGCTGGTTACCTGGACTAGCAAGAAACAAACATGTATATCTCAATCCACTACAGAATTAGAATATGTGGCAGTTGTAGTCAATTGTACAAACATTGTATGGCTCACACATCTATTGAATGGAATGAAAGAAGAAGTAACAAAATCGGTGATATTATATTGTGATAATACACGTGCTATAAACATATCCAAAAATCCAGTGATGCATGCTAAAACCAAGCACATTGCAATCAAGTATCGTTATGCCAGAGAATTGGTAGAAGACAAACAAGTGAAGTTGGAATACATTCACACAAAGGAACAAACTGCAAATATCTTCACCAAACCATTGCCCAAGGATGCCTATGAATATCTTAGAGGCAAGTTGGGGGTTATACCCCTAAATTAAGTAGTTTAAGGCAACAAGGAATCTTCCTTGCATCAACAGGAATAAATCATTGAAATATTAATAGGTTGATGCAAAGGATGACAGCAGGAACAAAAATTCCAAATCAGTCACAAGCATGGTGACAGAGGGAGAAAGACAACAAGATGCCAAAGCTTATATTTTGCATAATAAAGATGCTACATCTTTGGCATTTATGTCAAAGAGGGAGAAATATGAAGAAAATTGATCAATGCAAAGTAAGAGGGAGATATATATGAAAGAGGGAGATATATGTGATCAGTAGTGAAAATGCAGCAAATCAATACAATCTTTGTGGTAACTTAATTGATTACTTGATCAGTTTGGTTTTCCATCAATGCCAAAGAGGGAGATTGTTGAAAATGATTGAAATGATCATAAGAACAATTGTTGGAATAATATATGGAACTGGTAAAGAATGTCCTCAATCATTGTTTTGTCATTGATGTCAAATTTTCTACTTGTAGGGATGACAATTGCTTTAGTTATCCAAATACTATCAATTAGTCGATTGTCAAGGTGGAGGCAATCAATAAGATGTAACTAGAATACCTAGAGAAAGGTTGAAGTTATGATGTTGTAATGAAGTACAAGGATCAGCTAAGCCATTGATGAAAAAGTGTATTTGATGACATACTTTAAGATACAAAGAATGAGCAAGTTCAAGTGCCGAGAAGGTATAGATGCCTAGTAACACAGAGGTACCGAGCACCAGTAACTCAATGATGCCGAGTAACACAGAGGTGCCGAGCACCAGTAACTCAATGATGCCAAGTAACACAGAGGTGTTGAGCACTAGTAACTAAATAATGCTGAGTTGCTGCATTATTTATGAAATCGAAGATTCGTCAGATCAAAGCCGACAAAGTTTTTATCTAGAAATTTGTGAATTAAAAGGAGGATAAGAATGATGAGTTGGTGGCACAGAACACCATGTAGAACATTTTTAGGGTACAATTGGCGAAGAAAACAAGATATGGGGTAGATACATTGTATCCTACCTAATCCATTTTTGAAACCCTAAAATTAGAGAGGGAGAATTGAGCAGCAAAGGAAAATCAGACTTGTATATAAGAAGACATAAGTTAATGGAAAACAGTGTGGAAGAGAGTGAAAAAAGAAGGGATAGTGAGAGAGAGAGCCCTGGTCAAGCATTAAAGCATGAAATGCTGAGGAACTCTATTTTGATAGACGACCACAAGGATGATTGCGTTGGAAGAATGAGTAGGAAAACTCAAGGAGACGAAGCTTGAGAGGGAGACAAGCAAGTCAGAGCTGAAGTGATTGAAGCCAAGCATAACGATTGAACTGAAAGAGTGATCTAAAATCTGCAAAGTATGTTGTAAGTTATGTCAGATCAAAAGACCATTATCGTTACTTTCTAGCAATTGTAACAGTAAGATAAAACCTATGGACTTAGGTTGGTTTAACAACCATTTGATAAATCCTTTAACAGGGTGACATTCCAAGTGGATGTTCTAAAGACTTTTAACTAGGCCCATTCCTAACAGTTTGGTGAAATCCTCTAACAAGGTCACATTTACAGTGTGTTGTAAGCCTTTAACAGGGCATCACTTTAGAAGATTGAGAATCAAGTAGCATGTTACTGGTGTTTTTTCCCAAATTGGGTTTCTATGTAAATCATTGTGTTATGTGTTGATCTTGAATGTTTTATCTTTGCATGTTGATTTACAATAATTTGCTTATATGACTGTTTTAAGTTTGAACAGATGAAAAGGGTATAAAAGTATAAGAAAGGTATTAATAGGGCATTTTGGACCTTGAATAACTGATTCCCACCCCCCCCCCCCTCTCAGTTATTCTAAAGAATTATAACATGTTTATCCCCTACTATTGGATAAAGTCAAAGCCTTTGGGATTGTCAAAGTTATTTTTAAAATGATGTAGTTCAAAATTTATGTGGCCTTTGGGATTGTCAAAGCTAGTTTTTTAAATGATGTAAAGTAGTTCAAACAACCTTTTATTGGAACTACCTTGCATGTGAATGACTTGATGCCTCCTATATCTTTAATAGAAACCTTAACATAGTGGCACTAGTATCTAATAAGAATTGCACATCCCAGTGAGATGATGAGTTTGTTCAAGAGAGGTTGGGTTTTACATGTCTAAAAAAAATTAGCCTTAATGATACCATTGTGTCTTTCAAACTTTTATTTGGCATGGTACACCTAGTTTGAATTTTCAAATAGCATGTAAAGAATAATAAAGTAATTTATCATTTCAATATGATTCTCGTACAACTATATTTTTAATTGCAAGTTGATGTACTCTTCAAATCTAACCTTTATTAGAAATTTTTTTTACCATTCTCCAAAAGGTGATAATATACCCATTAACATGTACTTTTACTCACAAGCAACATGCTTTCACCATGTTAAGTCTATCTAGCAACACGTATCCAGCTATAAATTTTAGTAAAAGAGTCTCACATCACAATCACACTATGTAAAGATGTAGCTCTTTCACCGTGAATGAAACTAAAGATATTAAAGCATAATTTACATTTTGCACTTGGTATTCTATCCAAAGTGTTATTAGTAGTTAATCTCATTTGCATGATACTACAAATCAATAGTTAGAAACATTCCTTGAGTAGACCATCTAAGGAGTTATTACTAACAAAATCAAGGGCATACAACAGATACTGAGTGAGTACATCTGATAAGGAGTAAATAGTGTGTACTGTCCCATTTTTGGAGTAGTTAATTATTTATAAAGTTATCAATAAAAAAATATATATTACGAGGTAACTTTATATTTAATTAACTTAATAAACTGATATATTTTATTAAATCATTAAATAAAACAATCTTCTAGAGGTTGCTAGAAGAAGTGAAGAATTTTTTTAAAAAGGAGGTCGACCTATCGAGAAAAAAAGAATAAATAGGCATTGAGGGCTCATTTCCTATCATTGAGATTTATTATTGATTTTTGCTGATGTGTGTTGTGGAGCCTAGGGTTTCTGCAAGTAGTCACAATTGGCCATTGAGAATGAAAACTCTCAATTGATACGCAATTTTGAGGGTGTGAAAGATCACCTAAATTATTGCAGCTGTGGGAAGGATATTTCAGTCCTTTCACTTGTGCTTAATTTCTAGTTTGGAGTTTCAAGTGGAGTTGCACTTTCACCATATCATCTTCAGCAGTCAGTCTCTAGTATCTAATCAATCCAGGTTCTTCATTTCAATTTGTAGTTGTAACAAGTTCTCAATTGCATACAACCAGTTAGGGTTTCTCTATAATATGCCACGTCATAATGTTTTGGTGCTAAAATTTTCCATATCATTTGTAAAAACATTTTTTTTTCATTGAATGAATACATTGGCACTATTATTTCCTTATTTCTACAATATACTTTAGTAGTGTATTAAATTTAGGGTTTTTTTTAGTGGCCTATTGGAAAGGGTCATTACAGTGGTATCAAAGTAGGTTTCCTACCAACTTGATAGGGTTTATCTAGCCAATTTACATAGGGAACCAGCATAACTAAGAATATGGCTGAGAGAGATTCTCAAAGCCCATCCAAAAATGTGTGAGATGATGAGACTTTACAACATCAGAAGAGGCTTCTACAGTCAATAGAGGTAAGTACACAGGAAATGATGGTTATGATGCAACATTTGATTGGCAAAAATAGGAGAAATAATCATGATACTGACCAGGATGATAGGAGCATAGTAGGATCACAACATAGGACACGGTCTGGAATAGCTGATAGACCCACACGTCCTACATTTAGGGAAGAAACTCCAGCATGCACACTTGATGCTATGGTAATAGATATTGTAGATGAAATTGAAAAAGTGAGGAATGAGTGGGATTCATTACCAGGATATGTATAGGATGGATGGACATTTGACAGGTACATTTGACAGAGCTGCTAGGTAGAAGCAAGTAGATAAACACAGTGAGTTGCAACAAGTCACCAACAAGTTGGTATTACCCACTTTTGATGGCAGTGGAAAAATGACTGCTCATGCTTGGATTCATAAGGTGGATACTTTCCTATCTCTGAAGACTATGATAGAATTTGAAGCACTCAAGTATGCCACTTTACACTTAGATGGGGTAGCACATGATTGGTGGACACATGGCATGATCACATTGCAACACAATCAGGTAACCACTTATCAGAAGTTTGTGGATAGATTGATAGAAAGGTTTAAAAAAAATAAATCCTGAAGTTTATTTCTGAGAGTTAGCCCAGTTGAGACAATTTGGAGGTGTAGAACAATTTACCAATGACTTCTAGAAGCTTGCAGTGATGGTGCCTGGTATTTCAGAAAGGAGGCTAGTCATTTTATTCATAGAGGGATTAATTGAACCACTCAAGGGGTGGGTAAAGGCCTTTGATCCTCCTACATTACAAGAAGCCATGAAGAAAGCATGTACCATGGAACTTGTTGCTTCAACAAACTGGTTTAGTTCGAAGAGTTATTCATCATTTAGAGATAACAAAGGGGAATTCAACAAGGGTAAAGAGAAGGTTAGTGACTTAAAAGGAAAGTCAGTTGTACCCTTGGATAAGGAAACACTTAATGACCTACGTAGGAAGAAGCTATGCTTCTTTTGCAAAGGTCCCTATGAGTTTGGTCATGATTTTCCTATGAGGCCTAAGGGAAAAGCTAATCGGGCGATGTGGGCTTATTACGAAGGTTCAGATTTAAACACCTTAGAGCACCATGATAAGGATCTTGATGAGGCAGAGGGTGAACAAGAGGTAGATAGTGCTAAGAAAATAGAGGCTCTAGAGCTACATTTATAGGAGGCACGTCTTCTAGTATTCAAAGAGAGGGATCTTTCAGATTTCAGGGAGTCTTGGCCAAACAAAAGGTTATTACTCTGTTGGATATAGGTGTCATACATAATTTCATTGATGAACAATTTGTGGAGAGGCATGGACTCATTACTGAGGAGTTTGAGGGGCTGAGAGTCAAGGTAGCTGATGGATATACTCTTTGTTATGACAGGATGGTATGAGATCTACCTTTGCACCTAGACAACTATGAGTTTAAGGTAGACTATCATGTGGTCAACATGGGTGACATGGACATAATAATTGGGATACAATGGCTACATTCTTTGAAGGAGGTCACCCTGAGATTGGAGGATATGGATATACAATTTGTGGTGGATGGTAGGACTCATGTGCTGAAGGCTATCTGTAATGTTGATGTTGAGACTATCTCATTTAGGCAATTAGAGAGATTAGCCAAGCATAATAATATAGAGTGGGTAGAAATATCCACCTTGATTCCTACCCAGGAGGAGCGACATAAGACTAAACATCATCTAGATATTCAAAAATTGAAAATCAAGTATGAGAAGGTGTTCAGTGAGATTCCACCAGGCAGGCCATCAGACAGAGATATTGAGTAGATTATCGAGCTAGAGCAAGGTGCTAAGCCTATCATGATCACACGATACTGGCACCCAAAATGACTCAAAAATGAGATTGAGCGGACCATCAAGGAGTTTCTAGCAATGGGACACATCAGACCAAGTAAGTCAACTTTTTCATCTTCTGTTGTTTTGGTAAAAAAGAAGGATGGTACTCTATGAATGTGTATTGATTACAGGGTGTTGAATAAGAGAACTATAAAGAATAGGTATCCCATCCCACACATTGATGAGTTGATAGATGAATTGCATGGGGCTTGTTATTTCAAAAAAAATGATTTGAGATTAGGCTATCACCAGAATAGAGTTCGAGAGCAGGATATTGAGAAAACTACTTTCAAGTGTCATTGCGGGCACTTTGAGTTTCTAGTCATGCCTTTTGGTTTGACTAATGCACCTGCCACTTTTTAGTCCACTATGAACAAGGTCTTCAACCATCAGTTGAGGAAATTTGTGTTGGTGTTCTTTGATGATATTTTGATCTATAGTAGGACATGGCAGGAACATTTAGAGCACTTGGAGATAGTATTGAGCATTTTATAGAGGGAGTCATTGTATGCCAAGGAGTCCAAATGTGATTTGGGGATGACATAATTGTTGTATCTTGGACACATCATTAGTGCGAAAGGAGTGCGAATGGATCCTAAAAATATCTGTGCTATTGTTGATTGGCCACCACTAGAGAACCTTACACAGTTAAGAGGGTTCCTTGGTCTATGTGGATTCTATCACAGGTTTTTCAGTGGCTACTCACGACATGCAATGCCCTTGATAGATTTGCTAAAGAAAGGGGCATTTGTGTGGACTCAAGAGGCATAGGAGTGTTTTATGTGGTTCAAGGAAATAATGACTACATGCCTAGTATTAGCATTTCCTGATTTCACAAAGCCATTTGAGCTTCAATGTGATGCTTTTGGAGAGGGAGTTGGTGTTGTACTCATGCAGGACAAGCATTCTATAGCTTATGAGAGTAGGAAACTCAGAGGGCTTGAGAGATCATTCAACATATATGATAAGGAGATGTTGGCCATTATGCATGCCTTGGCCAAATTTAGATAGTATCTTGTGGGCAGAAAATTTTGTATTAAAATTGATCATAATAGTTTGAGGCACTTTTTGGGACAGTGGGACCTGAATGATCATCAGTAGAAGTGGGTGAGTAAGTTACAGGCATATGATTTTGATATCACATATGTTAAAGGAACACAAAATATTCTTTCAAATGTTTTATCCCATAGGCCACACCTCACTACTATGATTCAGATATCAGAGGATTGGCGACACTTGATTATAGCAGAATATGCCAAAGACACGTGGGCCTCTTCTGTAGTGGAGGGAACAACAATCGACACCATATACACTCTCATAGATAATTTGATCATTTATAAGAATAGAATTTACTTAGTCCCAGGATCGAAAGTGAAGCAGTTGATTTTGAGAGCATTCCATAATTCACCTACAATAGGCCATCTTGGGTATTTCAAGACTTACAGGTTAGTAAAGGAATGGTTCACTTGGAAGGGACTTAAGGCTGATGTTTTGCAGTATGTGCATGAGTGTCATGTTTTCTAGTAGAACAAACAAGAGCACACTTATCCAACAGGGCTCCTACAACCACTTCCTATTCCTGATAGGAAGTGGGAGTGCATCTCAATGGATGTTATTACGGGCTTGCCTAGGGCTCAAGGGCATGATTTTATCTATGTGGTGGTGGATAGGCTAACAAAATATGCTCACTTCTCCCCTATTGCTACTACATACTTAGCAACTCAGGTGGCATATGTCTTCTTTAGGGAGGTTTTTAGATTACATAGTTTTCCTCAGAGCATTGTGAGTGATAGGGATAGCCGCTTCATGAGTCACTTTTGGCAGGAGATATTTTGGTTGTGTGGCACTGAGCTTACACCTAGCACCAGTTATCACCCACAGATCGATGGTCAAACAGAGATTGTAAACAAATGGTTGGAAGGGTATTTGAGGAATTATGTGGTAGATAAACAACAAGCTTTGGTTAGATGGATATATCTTTGTGAGTATTGTTACAATACTACATATCATATGACTATACAAATGACACCCTTCATGGCACTTTACGGTTATGAGGCACCTAGTTTCTTAGATTTTTTGTTGGGAGATAGTCGAGTATCCCATACAGGTGAACTATTATAGGAAAGTAAGGATATAGTTGCTACTCTCAGAAAAAACATTGCTAGAGCTTAGAACTAGCAAAAGAAGTATGCAGACAAGAAGAGGACTGAGTGTAGTTTTGAGTTAAATGATATGGTTTACCTCATGTTGTAGCCATATAAGTAGTTCACTCTCAAGAAGAGTGGTGCAGAGAAACTCAAGCCACACTATTATGGACCATTTAGGATCATCAAGCAAGTTGGTGAGGTGGCTTATGAGTTGGAGCTTCCCACAGACAGTAGAGTGCACAATGTGTTTCATGTATCATGCCTCAAAAAGGCATTGGGTCAGAATGTGATGCCTTCTATTGTATTACCTCCCTTGGATGATGAGGGGAAATTGATCTTAGTGCTAGAATCCATTCTGGATAGTAGAGAGAAGTAGCTTCACAGGAGAGTAATCAGAGAGTATCTAGTTAAGTGGAAAGATTTACCTGTTGAAGATGCTACTTGGGAGGGAGAAGTGATTTTGCAACATCCAACATTAAGATTGCTTGAGGCCAAGCAATTTTAGGAGGGGCAGACCTGTAATGTCCAATTTTTGGAGGAGTTAATTATTTATAAAGTTATCAATAAAAAAAAAATTTACAAGGTAACTTTATATTTAATTAGCTTAATAAAGTGATATATCTTATTAAGTCATTAAATAAAAAAATCTTCTATACGTTGCTAGAAGAAGCAGAGAAAAAAATTAAAAAAGAAGGCCGACCTATCGAGAAAAAAATAATAAATAGGCATTGAGGGCTCATTGCCTATCATTGAGATTTATTATTGATTTTTGCTGATGTGTTTTGTGGAGCCTAGGGTTTCTGCAAGTAGTCACAATTGGCCATTGAAAATTAAAACTCTCAATTGGTACGCAATTTTGAGGGTGTGAAAGATCACCTGAATTATTGCAGCTATGGGAAGGATATTTCAGTCCTTTCACTTGTGCTTAATTGCTGGTTTGGAGTTTCAAGTGGAGTTGCACTTTCACCATATCATCTTCAGCAGTCAGTCTCCAGTATTTGATCAATCCAGGTTCTTCATTTTAGTTTGTAGCTGTAACAAGTTCTCAATTGTATACAGCCAGTTAGGGTTTGTTTGTAATGTGCCATGTCATAATGTTTTGGTGCTGAAAATTGCCATATCATTTGTAAAAACATTTGTTTTTCATTGAATGAATACATTGGCACTATTATTTCCTTATTTCAGCAATATACTTTAGCAGTGTATTATATTTAGGATTTTGCTTAGTGGCCTATTGGAAAGGGTCATTACATAGTGAGCACTTTTATGTGAAAATGTGATGTATATTTTCATTTAGAAATATTGTTGGTTGCCCTCTTCCAAGCCTTGTGCAATTCGCCATGATTCGTCATGCAACCATGGACACCATTCCTTGATGTATTTAGGATGAATACCATTGCGTAATTCTAAGCGGCTTGTCCTTGCACTATTTTATTTTTTGCAATTCTTCTCTTTGCAAGGCTAATAGAAGTGTCTTCTTTATATAAGAAATAAACTTGGTGTAATTGAAGTTACATTGGAATCTGCATTCTCAGTATTTACGTGACTTAGTCTGTAATGTGCATAGATTTTATTTATTCCCTTTCATATTCTATTTTGCAGGTATGTGTAACAAATCTTTCTTCGTTCCTCGCAAGAAAGTGCGTATATCATAATTTTTATTATTTCCTTAGCGATCTTTCACATGAGTAAATTAATTAAAAAGATGCGACTTCATAAAGACATTTATCCTAGGTTTAATTAATTTTAAAAATGGCATAGTCTACTTCCTTTTAAGCACATAGGAACCTGACTTTTCATGTGTTTTGTTTATCACATTATTGATATTCTTTATTGATCATATAAAAATAGAAAGGAGATTATTACTCTTTATTTTTGGGGACCATCTTTTATTTTATCTTTAAACAAAATACATTGATTATAGTATTTTGAAATATTCTAATGAATGGTTCAATTATAAAATGATGGTACTTTTATTTTTAAAAGAGTATTATATATAAATTTATGAAAAATATCTTTTAGTTATAATAGGTAGAGGGAGAAATGAATGGAAATTAAAATAAGGGGAGAAATAACTATAGAGATAAGATATGATCAAATAGAAATTGTTGCATAACTATAAAGTTAAAATATAATTAAATTATTTTTTTTATATATGCATAACATTTTTTGCATAGAGATTTCACATAATTGTCATTATGCTCATATCCAATGGTCAAATATAATGAAAAATGATCAACTACTATCAACTAGCGAATTCTTCAACGACAAGAGATAAATTTAAAAAAAAAAATAATCAAAACATATTTTAATGTTTATATTTATCAATCATATGACAAAGTATGAGTACTCTTAGCTTAAAAGTAATAAGAATGTATAGAAGTTTGATATGTTTTTAATTAAGTTTATAACTCTTCTTTTTTTAAACTAAAAGAGGGGTAAAATTTTATTAAGATAAAAATAGAAACAAAAAGGAGAGCTCAACAAGGAGCTCTATCCTAAGCAACAATGTCATCTAACTCATGAGATAGATCCAAGGGTAGCTGCCCCCTATCCACAATATTCCAATCCTAAACATGATTAGAAGCCCATTTAGCTAAGCAATCAACAACTCTATTCCATTCACGAGGAATGTAATTAAAACTTACAAACTCTAGAAAAGTACAAAAGAGAAGAGTTTGATTAACAATAGAAGCCAATTGTCAACTAACTTTCTCAAGTAGCTATGAAGTAAGAAAATTCACCATCACTTGAGAGTTAGATTCATAGATAAGCTTGTGCCATCCCCTCAAACAACATTGCTCCATGACAAATAAATTGGCTAGGGCCTCCATGAGATTGTTAGTATGCCAACCCTTATGCATCGAGAAAATAAATTGAACTTCCTCAGAGCTACATTGAGCCACACCCCAAATGCCAATAGGACTTGAGTTTCCCTGAAAAGAACCATTAGTGTTTACTTTAAGAATTCCAAATGGAGGAGGCGACCAATGACCAGCACAATTTACCTGCCACTTCCCCTCATGTCTAGGATGGTTTGGAATATTATGAGCCCATTGTCTTGTAGCCCCTAAGAACTCATCTTGGAAATGAAAGATAAGGTGATTGCAAATTAAAAGATCACCAGGATCCATGCCTCCGTCTAACTTATACTTAGCCTGAATAGCTTCCTAAAGAGAGTGGGAGATCAACCACTAAAAATGCATGACTCCAAACTAGACATCTTAAAATATTCATTGATTTATCTCCAACTAGATGTGCTTAAGAATAAAAGAGGGGCCAACAATCCATGCAACCTAAAGAAGTGAAGCCTTGGAGGGGGCACTCACCAAGTGATCCCAAAACTCAAGCAAGAAGGATGCATGCCAAAAAGAGCAACCCCAAGTAGTCCACCAATGATGCCATAAGTGGGTAGAAAAAGAACAATGGAAGTAGAGCTGAGAGATAGACTCCTCTCCATTAACACATAGCACACAAAAGGACGGGCCCTAAAATCCATGTTTACAAAGATTATCCCCCATAAGACACTAGCTGTGAGCCACCAACCACATGAAGAAATTACATTTGGACCAAGAAAACTTATTCCAAATTTGTTTCCACCAAGGGACCTCAGCATCCCCTAACAATTGTCTAGTAATTTCCTAGTACCTAGTAAAAACAAAATATTTACTAGATAGGGTACCACCCCAAGCCAAAACATCTAGACCCAAAAGAGAGAATCACTCCGTAGAAGCCAAAATTCTAGAAAGATCCTAGTGATTTTCCTGTGATTCCCCAAGAGGCCAATCTAAAAAGTGCTTCCATCTATATCTGAAATCAAGACCAAGTTGATAAGGAGTCTTATAATGAGCTAGTTTATCCCATCCAGAGCAAGAAAACAATCACACAGAGTTTGAAGATGATGATAAATGGATAAGATGGGAGGGTTGTTATCCCAAGCATCAAACCAAAACAAAGCCTCAAATCCTCCCTTACATATCCCAAAAAAGGCCCCTCTTAACCAATTGAGCTCCAGTCATGAAAGTATTCCACACCATAGAGCCACAACCTTCAAGAGAAAGCGTTGAAATAGACCAAGGATCAACACCTCTAAAATACTTATGAGTAATTATATGAGCCCAAAGTTGATTTTTTCCAAAGAACCATCGCTAGTAAAGCTTAGCAGCCAAAGCATGGCTACTCAAGATAGAAGATTAGAGGCCAAGATCACCCTCCTTCTTAGGCCTATAAATAGTCTCCCAACTGATCAAACTCGGTTTAGAGTTACACAAATTACCCATCCAAAGGAATTGCTGAGAAACAACATCAAATTCCTAGAGAAAGTAAACATGAGTAGCTTGAACCATGCTTTTATAAATGATTAATGCCTGAATAATATATTGAAGAAGGGTAATGTGAGCAACAATATATAGCCATCTATGGGTCTAGTTATTTACCTTCTCCCAAAGCTTGTTAATCAAATTTTTCCAAAAGAGTCGTGGCTGCCTAGAAATAGTGATAGGAATGCCAAAATATATAGAAGATTTGTGTTCATTAAATTTCTGGCTCATCACTACCAAATAAATATCCAAAGTATGTCAGAAGGCTTCCCCTTCCTTGACTCAAGAAATTCTCACAAGAGTAGAGTCATCGAAAAATTGAAAATGAGAAAGAGAAGGTAAACCAGGGTATGTGCAGGACCATGGTGTGCCAAAAAGTGGCAATGTGAAAAAAAAAGAGTTTGAAGACGCCTAAAAGCGCTTCAAAATCCACTTTGACTTTTTTTTACCTATCCAGGAACCAAACCTGGAAGGTTAAGCCGAGCCTTATCAGATATCCGATATCATATCGGATATCCGATTTTAAATCCAATATCCGACTAATAATTAAAATCATATAATAGTATGATATATTATGTAATATTATTATTATTGATATAAAATAATAATAATAATAATATTAAATAATATATCATACTATTATATTATAATAATAATATTATTATAATTATTGTTATACTATAATATAATAATATTATTATTATTATATTATAATCGTATAATATTATACTATAATAATAATATTATAATAACATATTATATTATAATGATATAATATAATATTTCATATATTATAATATATAGTAATGTAATATAATATATATATAATATAATATAATAATAAAAATTAATACCTTATAATATAATATATAATAAAAAAGTATAATATATTATAAATCATAATAATATAGTATAATAATAATATTTAATATTATAATATATAGTAAATTAATATAATAAATATAAAAATATACAAAATGTAATATATATGTTATATTATATATATTATAATATCGGATATCCGATACTTGTGCATGGATTAAACACAAAATCACAGACCCGCGGCCCTTATTTTCACGTGAATTTGGGCTAGTCAGATCGGATATCAGATAATAAATCGGATATCAGATAGCAAATCGGATATCAGATATCAGGTATGTTTCCCCCTCCCCCCACCTGACTCATTTTTAACCTAAATTTAATAGATTTTAACAAGATTTTGTTTGTTTTAGTTGAATCTAGGGTCATTTTGACAAAAATGGTTAAAATTTAGATTTTTTTTTAATATATATTACGTTTTGCAATTCAATAGGAATGGCTGATCAAAATGATGACACTGAGGCAGGGAATAATATTCCTCGTAACCCACCACCAAACGATCCAGTATCCCCACAAAATCATCCACCAAATGATCCTCTACCTCCTCAAAACCCTCCTCGAATCAAGGATTTGATAAATGAAAATCCCACTGAGTTGAGAGGTTTGCATAGAACATACAATAATGTACTTGCACTGGCTCCTATGTTATCCACGTTAAACACCATAGTGGATAACATTAAAACTCTTACAAACCAACAAAATGCCGCTCTTCGTTGGCGTGATGAAATGCACCAGATGTTTGATGATGGTTTGGATTATGATGAGGTCGTAGCCCTCAACATAACCAAAGACAATTTGGCAAGCCTTTTTGCTAACCCAAAAACGGGTATACCAGTTGACCCAAAAAAAACCAAACTATCGATTAAATGGTGCACAAATGATGCCATACGTGCAAATTTTTGGAACCGTTGGTGGATGGTCTTTGATATCCCTCCACATGGAAATTTAGAAATACCATTTTATTTCCTTAAAAAATTATATGCAGAATTTGTGTTGAAACTTAAAGTGAACTATTGGAGCATGAAGCCCAACATGGGCTTAGGACTAGGAGCTCCTCAGGATAGACCCTCTTCCCAGCGGAAGAAACTTGGCACTTTTGTCACCCCCCCCCCTGATATCTCCCCCCCTCCTCGAGTGCAGCATCCAGATATTATGGCAGAGGCTAGCTCTCAGACCATCAAAGCCATTCATAGGCTGAGTAGCCTAATGATATCTCAAGCTAGGTCAGTCTTGCCTCCTCGTGTTGATGATGTTGGTGACAGTTCATCATCGGCTAGCTCATCACACGTTTGTGTGCCTCACACTTGTATTACATGCAAGAATATTTGCCTGGGTCCCATAGGTGATCTTCCTGAGTATCATTTTGTATTAGACGAGGATACACCAGACGCACGTGCAGAGGCTACAGACCCTGATGCGAGAGAGGAGGGGAATGTAGAGGCATGGACTCCTTCAGTGTTGGTACATGTATACATTTTTTTGTTATGACATATGTGATTTAAAGTTAATTTTTATAATAGAGTAATTTTAATTTTTAAGCCATACTGACTTTTACATGTATGTGATCTTCATTCATGTTTAGTTGATGACCGAGGAGGAGCTCAGACAGATAGATGATGCTACAATCTTGGCCATTTAATTTGGCCTTGAGACATCTACGGTACATTATGTTATGTTCGCATTTTTTTTTCCTATTTGATATTGTAGCATATATGGTTGCTAATCTTTCTTTTATCTTGCAGATACCACCTGCCCCGGGGGGACAAAGTGCGGGGGGTGAGCCAGCATGCATTGACAAAGGAAAGGTAATTAGATGTTTTCTAATTGATTAAATATTGATGCATTCTTGTAAAATGTTTGTGGTAATCTCATTTAATTACATTATTTATTGTATATAGGGTGTGGCTACTGGCGATGAGCCTGTATAGATTCAACGTCCTAGATCATCAGGGATTTTCATTCGCACAGAGAGCCCCATTGTATGTATAAGTATCATTCATTTTTTATTTTTTTAATTGATGCAGAGGAAAGTATGATTGTTGTTCTATACAATTTCTATGATTTTTTCCATACCAATAATGATTTATGTCTTGCATATGTTCATTACAACTTAAATAGGCTTATATGCACCTGTCCAACCAACCAAGTTGGTTACAAAGGTTTATTTAATAAAAAAAAATACAAAATTACTACTTTCCCTCCAAAACTAATATGACCATTTGAATTTGAAATTCAAATTTCAAACTATAGTTTTTATGCATTCCCTAACTTTCTAAACTATTCCATTGACTCAAAATTGGTCATATGGATTTATTAAAAGAAGCTAAGTAAATTTCCAGAAAATTGAAGTTTTTATTATTTTTTCTCCAAACCACCGTACACTCTGATCTCCCCCTTTCAACTGAGATCACATATGACATATATAAAGGTCTACATGATCGTTGGAACAACCATATAGGCGTTCCCAACCATAAAATAAACAAGCAACCACTTTTTGCTAATACTGTTTAGACTCTAAATACCCTATTCTAAGGCCTTTTGGTCCCATGGAGTCACTTGGTTTATAACCACACCAAAATGCTTGTGGGCCTTACATGTGCCTTTATTAAAAAACATAGACCAACTTGTAAAATATGGACCAAACCTTTATTCCAACTTCCTAATCTACTTGAATCCTCGCTTTCATGGAGTGGCAAGGTGTCCAGCAACAGAGATACTTGTTCCCCCCTGCCACATAGGTTAGGTGCCCTACACCACCTTTCCTCTCTCTCATTCTGAACACTAGTCCACCAAGTGAGTGATGTTCCTCTTAGTCTTGTTGTTGCTACTTTTACCTTCTTATCTGCCTCTATGTCTTCAAGATCAAAGTAGTTCTCAAGGGCCTCTATCCACCCTAGCACTTCTTCACTGTCCATTTTACCCTGATATATTGGAAAATCAATATGGTTCTTCCCACCATTACATTGTACTACCTTAATGATTCTCATAAATCTCCTTTCTTCAGGATCATGTGTTGTCTCATGATCTTGCCTTGCATTACCAACCTCTTCTTCTTCATGGTTCTCTCCATGATTTCTTCCTCTAACCTCTTCTCCTCTAGGTTCTTGCCTTTCCTTTTCTAAGGATTATATCCTTGCAATAAGCTTCAGCCTCTCTCTTCTCATCTGTCTTTCTTCCCTCACTCTAGATGCTTCAAGTTCTCTCCTCTCTCTTTTCTCTTTTGCCAACTCTTCTCTCAATTCTTCAAGTTCTCTAGCCATTTGATTTTTAGGAGGCATTTTCACAACAAGTTTTCTTCCTTCCCAAGGGCCAACTCACTAATTCTCTTTCTTTCCTCACCAAGAAATCTCTGGACACCACTTATGTACCTTTCAACTCTGGGACACACAAGGAGGAATTAGAGACACCAAGGCTTCAACAAAGGGACCAACACACTAAGGATTTTCAAGATTATAGGTCTTGGTCACACTCCTAAACACCCAAACTTCAAAACCCTCCTTAAAATGACTTAAAAACCAGGGCCTGCTTGTTCAAACCCCAAAAATCAATTCTAGAACGTTTTGACTTGTCTAATGACAAGATATGATCATGACAACCTACATGAACCTATCAAATGACACATCTACCATATGAAATCCTAAAATCCTATCTCATGCCCAATTACAACTTTCTTCCACATATGAGTCCAACATTATAACTTTGTATGCTTCCATGAGCCATAATTGATGCAAGGATTTCCCAATTGACTTCAAGAGATGTTCCATGACCTCTATAATGCCTTGGATCTTCAATGTTCCCCTGATGAGCATGGGATGCTCTTGCATCACTTATCTTCATAAATAAATTCAAAACTAATTTTCATGATATTAACAACTACTATTTTGTATCTCATAGGAGACTCCTAGTGCACATGAGGTTCGATGGGACAGTTATGTAGATTTGATGATGCGGCCACTCACTCTTGAGGAGGAGCCTACAATAGTAAGTTGTAGTTTGAATTCATGATTAAATATGTTATAAATTTAGCATGCTATGAATTATAATGTTATAGTTTAAATTGTAGATTCATCTGAAAAAGGTATTTGAACATATAGAGCCCACAATCACAGAGGTACCAGCATTGCCGAGGGCATACGAGAGGACTCCTGACCGGCGCAGGAGGTCGACGAGAGAGGTATTTATTATAAAATTTTGATAGTATTAATCTCCAATACGGAAAATATCATTATGAATTTGAGTAATTCAATGTTAGATACGTAGAATCATATAAATTTAGTAGTCTAACTTTGGGTTTTCCTTTTTTGTTTATGTAGGAGGCATCTGATCCACCTAGTGCAGCGAAGAGGCTGCATTTTGATCATCCACCAGCACCCTAGGATAGTATAGTTCTTGTAGGATGCATCATGAGACATTTTGAGATGGCATATGCCACATTGTATATAGAAACATTGATATTATACACATTCTGATGGCAGGATCAGCCACATTTTGTATATGGATCTATGTATTTTGATATATATATATTTGAGTACTTTGTCTATGGATACATGATCTTTGATATATATTTGTGTAAAATTTTGTCTATGGATACATGTATTTTGATATATATTTTTATCATTTACGTGCACAATGATATACATATTAATTTAGTATCTAGTATTGTTCAATTTATCGTGGATCATGTGTCATGCCCTAAATTTTACTAGTAAAAACACAACAATTTTTTTTTTTTTTTTAGCTTATGAAGTCGCATAAGAAATTACATATTGTAAAACAAGGTTATCATTGAATAGGAGTTCAAGACTCATGTGAATAGTGTGAAGGTGTTAACATTTTAGTCACAGGTGGTTTTCAAATAGATTGGATGACAGTCTAGTTCAAGTTAGCCTCACGAGTCAAACGAGCAAGTTCAAGATACAACACTCATAAATTAGTGAGGTAATTCATATCCTAACAAGCCTCTGATACTAATATTCTATTAGGGTCTATCAGTTGTATCATATGGACTAGGTCGTGATTCTAGCATGTAAGGGAAGGGGATCAGAATTACTTATTATCCTCATTACCAATGTACACACATTCATTAATCATTACAATATATATTAATGTGACAATTAGTATATTACTATATCCTCATTATCTATCAACATTGCTTCCTGACCAAATTATTGAGTGCACAACAAGATTGTAAGCAATCTACTAAGTTTTAAATTTATACAATCAATGGTATCACATAACATCTATGGATTGTTATTATCAACTAGTCATTTACAATACCACAAGGAGAAAACTTTCTTTCACATTTTCAAATGATAACAATGATGTCAAAGCAAATCTGTGACTCATACCAATGCTTTCATAACAATATAAACTCCAAATGAAACATGCATATACAACCTTATCAATATTTTCTTCTACACGTACATTAAGTAACAATGATACAATCTCCTTCCATCACAATGGGGCAACATAAGGGACTTTTCAAAATCATAAGGAACATGGACATTGAAAGATATGGACAATGAGTAGCATGAACATTGTCCAACATGATCATTGAGAACATGAATAAGCTGGTGAATCCTCCTTCACAAATGAGGGCACAATGTCAAGTTTTCTCATCCAACATCAATCTGCAAGATGATCATTCCAAGCCATTTCCATTGCTCCCTTGGACACAAATCTGCATATGCAACACAACAAAATAACAAGGACCATGGGTGCTTTCCACCCAACCATAGGCCTCAAAGAGACCACCCCCCCGCTAGGGAACAAGGCTCAAACTGGGATACACATACAATCTTTCAATGCATAAACATTACATTTCAAACTTGAACAATTTCTCCCCAAGAATATTTCAAAATGGCTTCACAGATGGAACCATAAACATAGGGTGAAGGTGTGTTCTAAAATGGAGACTTGCCATACCAAACCATATTTGCAATAAACAATTTTCATGCCCTCTCGGGGCTATCATAATTCACCAAATTTCATGCCCTCTCGGGGCTATCATAAATGAACCATTTAATGCTCTCTCGAGGCCTCCACATTTCCTCCTCCAAACCCACTACCATCAGCTGTAACTCCTCAAACTTCCTTTCTACACCATACTTTCCTTATCACCCCCAGCAAGATATGAAATGTTATGGCATACAATGGAGCCCATACTCCAAGGTTCTCAATACATTTTTCGAACCCAACTTAAGCCCTTCACCTTGGACTTCTCTTCCCTTCCCACAAGGGTGAGTGTAAGTCCCAGTCCCATAACAATACTCAAGCACAAAACAAGAAAACAAAACCAAGTAGAAATAAAACAAGAAATTTTGGCAAACACCCCACTAGTTTGGTCAAGACCCTCTAATAAAGCCTTCCCACTAAATTATTTTAGCAAAAATACTAAGCCACTCCATCCTACAAACTTCTCTCCTCTAACGGTTCATCGATAGCCCTCACGAGCTCTGATTTATGACCCTCGAAGGATCGACCTCAAAATGGACTTAGAGCACCTTGAAGACTCCTTGGTACGGGGTGGCCGCAAATGATGGATGGTCTTCATGGCCAGAACAAAGGTGTGACTAGGGTTCACCCACTCATATGGAGCTAATGGGACTGACGATTCGATGCCAAGATTAGCGGTTTCAAAGTTACGCTGTGGTGCACCTATGAACTGAGGCACACTGCGAGTTTTGGCATCGAGCGAGATCGTTGTGCTGAATCCAAACGGAATGTGATCTCTCAAAAATGAGATAGGTTATTTTAGGCCTTAGGATCACCATCCTGTAGCATTTGACAGTTCGTCGATAGCCCTCACGAGCTCTGAGTTATGACCCTCGAAGGATCAACCTCAAAATACACTTAGAGCACCTTGAACACGCCTCGATACAGGGTGGCCGCAAATGATGGATGGTCTTTGTGGCTAGAACAAGGGTGTAAATAGGGTTCAACTGTCCATCCGAAGCTAATGGCACTAACGATTCGATGCCAAGATCAGTGGTTTCAAAGTTACGCTGTGGTGCACCTATGAACTGAGGCACACTGCGAGTTTTGGCATCGAGCGAGATCGTTGTGATGAATCCAAATGGAATGTGATCTCTCAAAAATGAGATGGGTTATTTTAGACCTCAAGATCACCATCCTGTAGCATTTGACAGTTCATCGATAGCCCTCATGAGCTCTGAGTTATGAGCCTCAAAAGATCAACCTCAAAATGCACTTAGAGCACCTTGGAGACTCCTCGGTACGGGGTGGCCGCAAATGATGGATGGTCTTCATGGCCAAAATAAGGGTGTGACTAGGGTTCACCCGCCCATCTGGAGCTAATGGCACTGACGATTCGATGCCAAGATCAGCGGTTTCAAAGTTACGCTGTGGTGTACCTATGAACTGAGGTACACTGCAAGTTTTGGCATCGAGCGAGATTGCTATGCTGAATCAAGCGAGATTTTAGGCCTCAAGATCATCATCCTATAGCATTTGACAGTTCATCAATAGCCCTCACAAGCTCTGAGTTATGACCCTCGAAAGATCGACCTCGAAATGCACTTAGAGCACCTTGGAGACTCCTCGGTACGGGGTGGCCGCAAATGATGGATGATTGTTTGAAGACTACTCCATGTGTCACTATCTTTCTTGGAAAAAAAATTGCTTTTGAACATCAAGCTTGCAATATTATCAATTATTGTCAAACTTTTTCAACCAAGTCAAAATGTCAAATGCAAATATTTGTTTGCATTTTTTGCTAAGCGGAGTTTCATAAATTGACTTTGATTTTCTATGTCTCTAGTGCTTGAACATACTTAAAATGGCTCTTTGGTCTTAGAGCTATTGGTATTTTCTAACTTCATGGTCTATGATATGCATACTAAGAATTTCTTTCACTAAATGGTTTCCTTGATCTATTGACTACACTTAAATTTGTTCACTTGTCATCTCTCTTTCTATATGTTCAATTCAAAGAGCTAGAAGAGACAAATAATCTTTCTTACCTTCATCTCTCTAAGCACATGATAGAAATCAATTCTAAACTTGAGAAAAGGTTAGAGGAGAATATTGAATTCTTAAATTAATCTCCCTTAAGACCTTTACATACACACGGGACATTCTTAAATTAATCTCCATGGAAGAAAATTTCATAAAACTAAAGATTCCATAGTGTTGAAACATAAAATCCAAGATCTCATTTATGATGGGATTGTTGATACCTCTAATGACTCATCCACTCATAGCCTTCATATCCAACTTCATATCATGTCAGTATGCATGTGCTATCTTGCTTATTGGCTTTAATTGCTTATCCTACATGCTATCTTCTTTCATGGATTTTATGGCTTATCCCAAATGTGCTTCATACAACTTTTCAATATGAAAGTCTTTCAAAACATTATACAATATTATGACTCTTTATGCTTTCAAATGCTATGACTGGTTGTAAAATGGAAGAAATCAAGTATTCTAATTGTTCATCCATACTTTATGGATTTTTCTTATTTGATTAGTTTGATAAAAATAGTTTTAATAATCATAATGTTAGCTTTATGTCAAATAAGGAAAAAACCAAATTTGTAATAAGATATCCGCATGCAATTATCTATCATATAGTTATAAATGCTCTTAAAATTGTCGTTATAGCCTTGTATCACATGCAAATATGATTTGGAAGAACTTGTTCAATATCTTCCTCTTATAATTCCTTACAAAGAACCTACCAAAATACAAAAACCATATACAAAAAACTACACATTTTACATCATAATACATCTTAAATTTTAGAAATTCTCCCCAATACCACCCCCCTCCAACTCTTCATGATGTACCTACATTCCAATATCATACAAAAATTAGTAACTTAATGTATTAAACAAGATAATCATCAATTCATTAAATCATTATGAAGAAAATAACATAAGAAGTATATATACCTAGTCAAGTATTACAATAGGGTCCTCTCTCTGTTTTAGGGTCTCCAACAAGCCTTCATGATCAGCATTAGCAATAGTAAAAAGTTCTTTTACTTTTGGTCTTCCTTGATGCTTCAATAACTTTACATTTGTTGCTATAATAAGATGCGAATATATGAGAATTATTTTGTGCTTCTGATAGTCTTCGAATGCAGGAATTCTGTTCCTTCTAAGCATGTATGTCCGTAGCCATGTTCAAGCAACAACCACTGAACCAGTAGGATACGTGAATCCATCATCATCTGTGATCGGTTGTGCAAGTTTTTGTTTTCCTCTTATACAACATGCTAACTAATAATCGGATTTCTCATCATTCCCCTGTGGTGCAACCAATGCAAAGACATGTCCTGGCTGAAGTAGATCTAATAGATGATTATGCTCAAGTGAACTTTCCATGTCATCATTTTTTATAGAGGGTATGATAGACAATGGAGTAATATAATGTGGAGCCCATGTGTCCACCCACTCACTTGACTCACAGTGATCCCAATCACACTAAAAACAAGTATGACAAAAACAAGCTAGTTGTCATGTCCAAATGGTCCATGTACTAGAATTAGAGCTCCGAAATGAATGCATTTTTGATGAGTCTGTCACTGTAGCACAATCTGATCTATCACCTATGGACCCTTCCTCAACCAACCAAAAGAACCTGCATACCACTGAATTAAGAGTCCCCCCCTATGATAATGCTAAACTACACCAATCAACAATGCTATGAGCATCAAGAAGCTCTGTTGTTGAAATCTTCAGTTGCTCCTTAACTAGAGCTCTCTTCACACATGCCCCTGCTCCATCATGTTCCCCTTTTCCATGGCCGGACTCAAAAAAACTCCAAATATGAGGCACCCCTCTCTCTACGTGCATCCTACACAACCAATAAAACATGCGAGCATTCTTGAATTGACTTATACAGTTATCTGACCAAATGATATGTCTATCCATAGAAATTGCATGCTCGTGTAAGAAATAAAAAAAATTCTCGAAACAATGTTGCACAAACTCGTGAGAGTGAGATCTATCATCACTCATATAAAAATGATACTCTCTAATAATCTTTCGATTATCTTCCGCACTATCAGGGGAATGTCTATATGTTATGTGAACAAAAATTGCACTCTGAATAGAGTTGTAATACTGAGATTGTGTCTCATTTTGAGGTTGCAATGTGTAGTTCTTAGCAAAATCAACAACTGATATAATAGTGCCAATGGGAAAAGTCTCCTTACACGTTCTAAATTGTTGATCCAACCACTGAGACCTATGACTATGTCTTGCATATTTGTAAAAAAGATTTGCCTTGAAATCTGAAATAAAATTAGCCACATTGATATCTTTTCCAACCAATTCACATCTAGAGCTCTCACTCCCACTCTTCAATGTGTATTTCACCATTTCATAGACCCTTTTTTTCACTATTGTCTTTCCAAGATCTTGTTCACACCCCTCAGGGAAACATGTGTCAAACTTGGATAAGCCACCACATTCTGAACACTTCTCATTTAAGCAAGCATTTTTATAAAAGGAACAACCATCAACTCTACGACATAAGAGTTGATCTAACAAGTCTCTTGATGATTTTGGAAGCCCACTAGCCCCACAATCCTCCAACATTTCTTTACTATGCAAAGTAGAATGGATGGAGCATAATAGTTCATGGTGCATAGAAAACTCAACATGATATTTGCAACAACATGTATTTTGAATTTTGAGTGGCACACAATAAAATAGCTTCAAAGATTCAAAATCCCTTTGTGATATATGAACACTTGGATGACTCTCTCTAAATTGTTTGAACAACATAGTTTGACTTACCTCCAAATAGTGTTTAGGATATGTCATGCGGTCTCTGATGCCAATTCTCAACTTTAAGACATCTTTAGCATTGGGTGATACTCGCGAGTTAGAGTGCCAAAATTGTATAATTTCTTCCTTCACATCGTCGGATAGCTTCTTATCAAAACGTGGAAGTCTCCCACCAAATGCCCATGTTTCATTTTGAAGAGGATCATCAATTTTCTCTTGTCGACTAAGTGCTCTTCTCAAAGTAGTACGATTTAGATTCAAATCAATACAAGTTTGTCTCATATATCTACCCTTTCTCAAATGATGACTTACCAAAGAGGTTGTAATAACCCTTCGAGCAGCTTTATTATCCTTCTCTCTACTATTTTTCCCAATGCTATTGAGAGCACTGAAAAGATTCTTCACAATAATGGCATTTCTTTCCAACTTTTTATTGACATGAATTTTCAATTTGGAAAGCATAGGTCTCATCTTTTGCATCTTTAATAAGTGCATGAAAAGCTGACATTGCTCTACCACTGTCTTGTTGCTGAAAAACATCTGATATAGTCTTGAAGCCCATAACCGGATCGGTCTTTCTGATTTTTTTCCTTCCAAACTAGTCATAATCATTTCATCAATTTCAATTATCCATTTTGGTGTTTGAGAACCTTCATGTCAATTATAATTAGGAGATATGTAAGGTTCTTGTGCATTAAGTTCCTGTGCATTGTCATCTTCGACATGGTCAATTATCCAATTTGGATTATGACTTGGTGGCATTTCTTTTTCAAAATTTTCAATCTCTACATTTTCAATTTCCGCATTATCATTTTCAATAGGTATATTTTCATTCCCCAACTATACATTTTCATTATCTGACTCTATGATTTCACCTTCTATTAATTCATCGTCAACTTGATTGATATTTAGCATACCTTGTCTTTTTTTTCGGTGTTTCATTTTGTCCTTTTCCCTATATGCTGCAATGTCTTCATTGGATATCTTCCTTTTACATTTATTCTTTTGACGACTGCTGCTACCCATTCAGATGACAAATTCGAACACTTAAGGTTATATTTTTGAATTCTTTTCGATTGGTTGGGCCCCAAAACATGACTTTTTACAAATCCCGTGAAAAAAGAGGTAAAAAAGTAATGTTGTCGGGTCTGTAGGGACAGTCAAATATTTGAAATTGATGCCAGTATAATCGGATATCTGATATACGAAAAGGACTTTTGGGGGGAAAACTTGCTAAGGTTTCCCTCCTTTGCCACAATAATATTAATATTATGAAAATATTTGGAGGTAAATGACTTTAATTTATAACTAAGTTAATAGTATATTAGTATTAGTATAAAATATCAATAATATTAATATAAAATAGTATTAATATACCTATAGTATCAATATTATTATTATACCTATAATAGTATTAATATTATTAATATAGATATAATAGTGTAAATATATAGTGTTTATTTATATTAAGCTACAATATATATTATTAATATATATTATTATTATAGCTATAATAGTATTATTATTATTACTATACATATAATAATATTAATATTTAGTGTTTATTTATATTATAATTATTATCCTAAAATAGTATAAATAGTATATCCTAAAATATTACGTTATATATACTAAAATATTACGTTATTATATAGGTATATTAATAACATATATATTAATATAATAATATTTATAATATATATTATATTTAATAAAAATATTACGTTGTTATATATATATTATATTATTATACATATTAATATAATAATATATAATACAAAGAGGGTTGTCATTTAATGGGTCAAAGGGGGTCATAGGTCACCCTATTACCCCCTTTGACCAATATGAACGACTCGACTCTGTCCCTAGGGGTCCTAGGACCCCTAGGGACATACGTCATCGTTTAATGGATCAAAGGGGGTCATAGGTCACCCTATGACCCCCTTTGACTCATATGAACGATTCAAATATGTCCCTAGGGGTCCTAGGACCCCTAGGGACATATGTCGTCATTTAATGGGTCAAAGAGGGTCATAGGTCACACTATGACCCCCTTTGACCCATATTACCCATTCGAATATATCCCTAGGGGTCCTAGGACCCCTAGAGACATATATCATCGTTTAATGGGTCAAAGAGGGTCATAGGTCACCCTATGACCCCCTTTGACCCATATGTACGATTCGAATATGTCCCTAGGGGTCTTAGAAATCCTAGAGACATATGTCATCGTTTAAAGGGTCAAAGAGGGTCATAGGTTACCCTATGACCCCATTTGACCCATATTACCCATTCGAATATGTCCCTAGGGGTCCTAGGACCCGTAGGGACATATGTCGTCGTTTAATGCATCAAATGGGGTCATAGGTCACCCTATGACCCCCTCTGACTCATATGAACAATTCAAATATGTCCCTAGGGGTCCTAGGACCCCTAGGGACATATGCTGTCGTTTAATGGGTCAAAGAGGGTCATAGGTCACCCTATGACCCCCTTTGACCCATATGAATGATTGGAATATGTCCCTAGGGTCCTAGGACCCCTAGGGACATATATCATCGTTTAATGGGTCAAAGAGGGTCATAGGTCACCCTATGACCCCATTTGACCCATATTACCCATTCGAATATGTCCCTTGGGGTCCGAGGACCCCTAGGGACATATGTCGTCGTTTAATGGGTCAAAGAGGGTCATAGGTCACCCTATGACCTATGACCCCCTTTGACCTATATTACCCATTCTTATATGTCCCTAGGGGTCCTAGGAGCCCTAGAGAAATATATCGTCATTTAATGCATCAAGAGGGTCATAGGTCACCCTATGACCCCCTTTGACCCATATGAATGATTCGAATATCTTCCTAGGGGTCCTAGGACCCCTAGAGATATATGTCATCGTTTAACGGGTCAAAGAGGGTCATAGGTTACCCTATGACCCCATTTGACCCATATTACCCATTCGAATATGTCCCTAGGGGTACTAGGACCCTTAGGGACATATGTCGTCGTGTAATGGGTCTTAGGGACATATGTCATCATTTAATGGGTCAAAGAGGGTCATAGGTCACCCTATCACCCCCTTTGACCCATATTACCCATTCGAATATGTCCCTAGGGGTCCTAGGACCCCCTATAGACATATATCGTCATTTAATGCATCAAGAGGGTCATAGGTCACCCTATGACCCCCTTTGACTCATATGAACGATTCGAATATCTCCCTAGGGGTCCTAGGACCTCTAGAGACATATGTCATCGTTTAATGGGTCAAAGAGGGTCATAGGTTACCCTATGATCCCATTTGACCCATATTACCCATTCGAATATGTCCCTAGGGGTCTGAGGACCCTTAGGGACATATGTCGTCGTTTAATGGGTCAAATAGGGTCATAGGTCACCCTATGACTCCCTTTGACCCATATTACCCATTCGAATATGTCCAAAGGAGTCCGAGGATCCCTAGAGACATATATCATCGTTTAATGGGTCAAGAGGGTCATAGGTCACCTTATGACTCCCTTTGACCCATATGAACGATTCGAATATGTCTCTAGGGGTCCTAGGACCCCTAGAGACATATGTCGTCATTTAATTGGTCAAAGAGGGTCATAGGTTACCCTATGACCCCATTTGACCCATATTACCCATTCGAATATGTCCTTAGGGGTCCTAGGACCCCTAGGGACATATGTCGTCATTTAATAGGTCAAAGGGGGTCATAGGTCACCCTATGACCCCCTTTGACTCATATGAATGATTCAAATATGTCCCTAGGGGTCCTAGGACCCCTAGGGACATATGTCATCATTTAATGGGTCAAAGGGGGTCATAGGGTGATGACCCATATGAACAATTTGAATATGTCCCTAGGGTCTTAGGACCCCTAGGGACATATGTTGTAGTTTAATGGGTCAAAGGGGGTCATAGGTCACCCTATGACTCCCTTTGACTCATATGAACGATTCAAATATGTCCTTATGGGTCCTAGGACCCCTAAGGACATATGTCATCATTTAATGGGTGAAAGGGGGTCATAGGTCATTTATGACCCCCTTTGACCCATATGAACCATTGAAATATGTCCCTAGGGTCCTAGGACCCCTAGGGACATATGTCTTCGTTTAATGGGTCAAAGAGGGTCATAGGTCACCCTATGACCCCCTTTGACCCATATTACCCATTCGAATATGTCCCTAGGGGTCCTAGGACCCCTAGGGACATATGTCATCGTTTAATGGGTCAAAGAGGGTCATAGGTCACCCTATGACCCCCTTTGACCCATATTACCCATTCGAATATGTCCCTAGGGGTCTTAGGACCCCTAGAGACATATATCCTCATTTAATGTGTCAAGAGGGTCATAGGTCACCCTATGACCCCCTTTGACCCATATGAACGATTCGAATATGTTCCTAGGGGTCCTAAGACCCCTAGAGACATATGTCATTATTTAATGGGTCAAAGAGGGTCATAGGTTACCCTATGACCCCATTTGACCAATATTACCCATTCGAATATGTCCCTAGGGGTCCTAGGACCTCTAGGGACATATGTCGTTGTTTAATGGGTCAAAGGGGGTCATAAGTCACCCTACGACCCCCTTTGACTCATATGAACGATTCAAATATGTCCCTAGAGATCCTAGGACCCCTAGGAACATATGTCGTCGTTTAATGAGTCAAAAGGGGTCATAGGTCACCCTTTGACCCATATGAATGATTCAAATATGTCCCTAGGGTCCTCGGACCCTTAGGGACATATGTCATCGTTTAATGGGTCAAAAAGGGTCATAGGTCACCCTATGACCCCCTTTGACCCATATTACCCATTCGAATATGTCCCTTGGGGTCCGAGGACCCCTAGGGACATATGTCATCGTTTAATCGGTCAAAGAGGGTCATAGGTCACCCTATGAACACCTTTGACCCATATTACCCATTTGAATATGTCCCTAAGGGTCCTAGGACACCTAGAGACATATATCGTCGTTTAATGGGTCAAGAGGGTCATAGGTCACCCTATGACCCCCTTTGACCCATATGAACGATTCGAATATGTCCCTAAGGGTCCTAAGACCTCTAGAGACACATGTCATCATTTAATGGGTCAAAGAGGGTCATAGGTTACCCTATGACTCCATTTGACCCATATTACCCATTCGAATATGTCCCTAGTAGTCCTAAGACCCCTAGGGACATATGTCGTCGTTTAATGGGTCAAAGGGGGTCATAGGTCACCCTATGACCCCCTTTGACCCATATGAACAATTTGAATATGTCCCTAGGGTCGTAGGACCCCTAGGGACATATGTCATCGTTTAATGGGTCAAAGGGGGTCATAGGGTTTGACCCATATTACCCATTCGAATATGTCTCTTGGGGTCCAAGGACCCCTAGGGACATATGTCATCATTTAATGTGTCAAAGACAGTCATAAGTCACCCTATGACCCCCTTTGACCCATAATACCCATTCGAATATGTCCCAGGGGTCCTAGGACCCCTAGAGACATATGTCGTCATTTAATGGGTCAAAGGGGGTCATAGGTCACCCGATGACCCCCTTTGACCCATATGTACGATTCAAATATGTCCCTATTGGTCTTAGGACCCCTAAGGACATATGTCATCGTTTAATGGGTCAAAGAGGGACATAGGTCACCCTATGACCCCCTTTGACCCATATGAACGATTCTAATATGTCCCTGGGGGTCCGAGGACCCCTAGGTACATATGTCATCATTTAATGGGTCAAAGAGGGTCATAGGTCACCCTATGACCCTCTTTGACCCATATGAACGATTCGAATATGTCCCTAGGGGTCTGAGGACCCCTAGGGAAATATGTCATCATTTAATGGGTCAAAGAGGGTCATAAGTTACCCTATGACCCTATTTGACTCACATTACCCATTCGAATATGTCCCTAGGGGTCCTAAGACCGCTAGGGACATATGTCATCGTTTAATGGGTCAAAGGGGGTCATAGGTCACCCTATGACTCCCTTTGACCCATATGAACAATTCGAATATGTCCCTAGGGGTCCAAGGACCCCTAGTGAAATATGTCATCGTTTAATGAGTCAGAGAGGGTCCCTATGACCCCCTTTGACCCATATTACCCATTCGAATATGTTGCTAGGGGTCCTAGGACCCCTAGAGCCATATATCGTCGTTTAATGGGTCAAAGAGGGTCATAGGTCATCCTATGACCCCGTTTGACCCATATGAATGATTGGAATATGTCCCTAGGGGTCGTAGGACCCCTAGGGGCATATGTCATCATTTAATGGGTCAAAGGGAGTCATAGGTCACCCTATGACCCCCTTTGACCCATATGAACGATTTGACTATGTCCCTAGGGGTCCTAGGAGCCCTAGGGACATATGTCATCGTTTAATGGGTCAAAGAGGGTCATAGGTCACCCTATGACCCCCTTTGACCCATATTACCCATTCAAATATGTCCCTAGGGGTCCTAGGACCCCTAGAGACATATGTCGTCGTTTAATGGGTCAAAGGGGGTCATAGGTTTGTCCGATATGAACGATTCGGCTATGTCTCTGGGGGTCCTAGGGACATATGTCATCATTTAATGGGTCAAAGGGACCCCCTTTGACCCATTAAAGGACGACATATTTCCCTAGGGGTCCTAGGACCCCTAGAGACATATATCGTCATTTAATGGGTCAAAGAGGGTTATAGGTCACCCTATGACCCCCTTTGACTCTTATATATTAATATTATACATATTAATAATATACATATATATTAATAATATACATATCAATATAATAATATATATATATATATATATACATATACATATTACATTATTATATTTAATGAAAATATTACGTTATTATATAAATATATTAATAACATACATATTAATATAATAATATTTATAATATATATTATATTTAATAAAAATATTACGTTGTTATATAAATATTATATTATTATACATATTAATATAATAATATATAATACATATTACATTTAATGAAAATATTACGTTATTGTATATATTAATAACATACATATTAATATAATAATATATAATACGTATTTTATATATATATAAATTACATTATTATATTTAGTAAAAATAATAATAATATATATTATATTTATAGATTGTAATAAGATTAACAGAAGATATTATTATATATTACTAGATTATATCTTGTATGTTTACATTACGTTATTATATATATATATAATATATTAAAATATGCCTTTACATATTAATATAAGTGAAATAATTTAAAAATAAAAAACTAGAATGTTTAAATCGAATTTCTCTCCAAAATTTGAAGATTTTTGGAATTTGACTACCGAGCCATATCGGATATCCGATGTCAAATCAGATATCCGATGTCAAATCGAATATTCGATTTGAAATCGGATATCCGATTTTGAATCAGATATCCGATCAGGCTTGGTATTTACCAAGCCTGCCCGGTCAACTCCAAAGACGTGTTTATAGAGAGTTTTAGTGATACTCAGACTTCGGGTAGCCATCTGACAATGTTATTTTGATTGAAATTGAATGAAACGAAATGGGTTTTTTAATATCGCTCTCTAGATTCCAACAATATAATTTTTGTCAAATTCTGAGTTCGATAAGTATTTATTAGTTAATTATCAATGAAGATTATTGTAAAGTGCTGATTGACATACTGAATGAAAAATAGCTATAACTTTCAAATGATATAACATTTTTTAAATCTAAAATTTGCATCACATTCTATACTTTGCTTAGTATAAGAAAAAAACAAAAAAACAAAAATTTGATCAAATTTTCTATTAGTTAGGGTGGTCAGACACGGGACTTTTTTTAATCTGAAAAAGTTTTGGTAGAAAATTCATATTTAATTATTTATTTGGAATAAAAATATAAAAAAATATGCGTCACATCCGAGCATGAGTCTAGTTTTCATATCTATAATTATATTAAAAAAATATTATGATTTGATTTTGATTAAGGTGGTCAGACATACACCTACTTTTTATTTTCGCCCTGAAATTTTCTTAGTACTGCATTAAAATTCAAACTTTTGACCAATCAATTATTTTTTTCTCCTAATACGGCCTAGTAGTTTAGAAACTACATTTAATTTTGTACAAATTATTTTTTTACAACTTTTTGATATAAAGTCCATAACCACTTCAAAATTATGTGTCAAGTTGACATAAACCTGATTTGCTGATTTTTCACTGCCACTTAAGGCCATAGTTTGGTACACCATGATCTTGCACATACCCACCATTTCCCCAATGCCACCCATGGATAGAGTTCTAGGACACTTTATGCTTAATGAATCTACCCAAATTATCATCCATAATAATGAAAAGTTAGTGGGAAAGAGGATCACCCTGGTCAAGACCACTAGAAGCACCAAATAACTAGGAAGGTTGACCATTAAGAAGAATAGAGAAAGAGGCAGAAGTGACACAACTCATAGTCCAACTCACCTACTCTAACCTAAAGCCAAAGGTAAGAAGAATATTCCTTAGAAATCTCCATTTTAATCTATCATAGGCCTTAGCCATATCCACCTTAATAAACATACATCCTTCCCTTGAGCTAGCCATAGAGTGGATAGCTTCAATAGCAATAACCATCCCATCTAAGATTTGTCTTCCTGCAACAAAACCTCCTTATTCTTGTGATATAATAGAAGTAAGCCACTTGTTAAGTCACTCAACAATCAACTTAGTAATAACTTTGTAAGCCACGTTGCATATAAAAATAGGTCTAAAAAACTCCAATTGATTAGCCCCATCTTTTTTTATAATAAGAATCAAGAAAGTAGAATTCAATGTCTGAAGCATCTGCTTGCTAAAATAAGAATCCTTAACAAATTCTAACAAATCCTAATTAATTATGTCCTAGAAGTCTTGAAATATTTTAATAAGAAGGCCATCAGGGCTAGGAGCTTTTCCCTTAGGCATACCAAATACTACCTCCTCCAACGTAGCCAAAGAGATCAAGTGCATAAGATAATCATTCATTTCTTGAGAAACAAGGGAGGGAATACAAGAAAAAATAATATTCTCTTCATTATCAATAATTGGAGAATCCTTAGAGAAGAGGTTAGAAAAGTACCAAGTAGCCTTATGAAAGAAAGCTAACAAGGAAGATAACTAGATATCTTAAAAAATTAACCAAAGAAGAAATATAGCTCTGATTCTGACAAGATTATACAGTCTTGTGGAAAAAGGAAGTGTTCCTATTACCTTCCTAGAGCCAATCAACTCTGGGTTTTCTCTTCCAAAATATTTCCTCCCAAACTTCCCATTCTTCCACATCTCTAGAAGCAAGGGATTCAACATTCCCTAGATCCTTTGGGAATCCCAGATCCATAATCTATCTAGTTATGACATCCAGATGCTCCTATGTGAGCCTCTTCATGGAATGAAGGTTCCCAAAACATTCTTTATTCCATGTCTTAAGTTTCCTTTTGACATATTGAAGTTTTTTAGAAAAAGAAAATATGGTAGTACCAAAAGTAGAGGCACCATCCCTCCACTAGCAAGAAATAAGATCATGTAGCTCGAGGAGTCCTGAAGCCACATGAGTTGAAACTTAAAAAGAGGATTCTTAAGCATAATCACCCTAGTAGTAGATAATTTAATTGGCCAATGATCAAAACCCGTCCAGTGTAGAATTTTAGAAGAAAGAGTGAGGGTGCCAATAACCCAAAAACAAGAAACTAAAAATCTATCCTAACATTCTGAGATAGAGACAACTCTAGTACTTCTATTATTCCAAGTAAAGAGATTTTTAGCAGGATTAATATCAAAAAGATGAAAAAGATCTATATTTTTATGAAGAACATTAGAGGAAGGCCCTAACTGGGGAAACCCACCCCACTTCTCTTCTAGATTTAAAACTAAATTGAAATCTCTTGCTAACACCCAAGGATGTTAAGGATGAAAGTTTCTAACATGCCTAATATGTGTCCAAAGTCCCACTTTAATAAGTCACCCAAAGATTCTTGGAACAAGGATAAATAAAAAGCCAATACAATTTTTTTTAAAGAATAAGCATGGAATCAAACACATCAACATGCAATTGATCAAAAGATCACAACAAAAGACTTAACCAAATGATCCATACATTCAATGATCTCCAAGCATCACTACTTACTGAGAATTTCAATTGACTATAGAATTATATTAGTTATGAATAATGGACTCTGTGGTCTATCATAACCTAGAAAAGTGTATAACCTTAAAGGATACTCAAAACACCTAGTCATGCTTTCTGGGAGCAGGTGAAAATACGCCCTATTTTTCGTATGAAGAAACACCAACCCGTAGTCTCATGCAAGAGAATAGCTTCTCATGCAAGGAAATACCTATTTGAGTGTGAGAGAGTGCCCTCTCATGTGAGAGAATGTAAAGAGGGGCCAACTAAAATGTCACACAAGCATTTTCTTGGCTGCGTGCGAGTGAATACCCTCTGGCATGAGCATTCGACATGTGCCATGCGAGAGATTTTTTCTCATGTGAGAGAATATATTCTCACATGAGGAATCTCCTCTTTGATAGAAGGTTTGACAAGAACACATGGAAGAAAACATGCAAAGAAAAAATAGGATAGTTTCCTCCACACCGGGGAGTATCAGATCCATAAAAGTTGAGGCTTGAACACTTGAATGAATGTAAATCAACTAAGCATGCTAGAAGGGGTGAATCAAACATCTAATCACCTAATCCATAGAATCTAATATCAATGAAAAAATTTAACAACATAATAATAGACATATAAAATTTAAATCACATGGAAACATACTCTGGAAGGAACAAAGAACCATGTAAGCATCCAGCTCTAGAACTGAACATGGAGAAAGGCCAACTTTGTACGTTGGTCCCTAGTAGTGGTAAAGGTAGCTATGCTTCCCAACCACATGGAACTTATAGGCACACTCCCACCATGTTGATGGAGATAGTGGTCCAACCTTAAATACACATAAGAAAATCATCCATGGCTAACAGCCACGCAAAATAGTACAAAGGACTGAAACCAAGATCATGAGACAATGCAATACAATAGGTCCTAGTCAGACACTCGATGGGTCTACTATGTAGGGACTCTAGTGGAGAGTAAGTTTCTTGGTACTCCCAAGCTCAACATCATTATAGACTATTCCCCTCGGTACTCCCTCGGGAGGCCAATATGCTGTGTCCCCAAATGAGCCATCCAAACAATGTATTTTCTTATCTTAGTTAATTACCTATGAATTTATTTAGTTATCACTTATTTAAAACTTCTACATGTATACCTTGTTGGGAACATGACCCAAGGTTATGAGAGAAGCCCCTCCATTGACCTTACCCTACATACCCTTGCTCATCACACGATGAGTACCTATAGGCAATGTAGTTTCCCAACCCAACCTTAATGAACATAACTCAACCAACAAGCAACCAGGAGCTTGGGTCTCACAAGAACCTGACAAGCGCACACTCATGGGCTTGTGTGTGGGCACACAAACTACACGATGACCATGAATAATAAGGGATGGATGAGAAACATAAAAATACAAGTAAGCAAATCACTCAACCAACCTATATTTGGGAGTACAGATTCAACGCAAATCTTGATGCAATATAAATACACCATGGGTTAGAAAGGTATCCCTATAGATAATCTGGATCCATGACCAACCTTTTTTCCAATAAAACTTGAGGATGCAAGGAGACATGCAAATTGAGGCAAAAACCAAAAAAGTCAAAAATCTCAAAATTAAAACACATTCTGTCTTTGGGTAAAAAAGCCACGAATATCAAATAAAATTTGGATTCAAAGTCCATATGCAAAAATGGCTAGCATAGCGAAAGCTCACAAATGCTCATAATTTCCCAAGAAAGTAGAGCCAACATATAGGAACAAAGGGGAACAATAGTTGTCCACCTCCTAGAAAATTGCTATCTAAAATAGACTCTAAAACAAAGCCACAACATAAAAATGGGAGAGCCCTACCTGGCCTCCAAATGAGGCAAATTAGGAATTCATGTGACAAAATAATTACTCCATGGAGATCACCCAATAGCTTGGCAAACCAAAGTCTCCTTGAGCTGGGTCCAATGAGACCAACCTTGCGATGATCCCACAACCGTAGTTCCTACAACAAATAAAACAATAATTCCTCCTAAAGAGGATTTGGATTTTTCTCTCAAGCTTTCTAATTCAAAAGTGAGAAGTGAGGGAATAATTCCCTTTTGGGATATATATTCAGTTTCAAAAAGTAGAATATCATATTAGGAAAATAACTGGCTCATTAAAATAACCTTTTTCAACCCAAAAAAATCAGGCCATTCCAATTAAATGAAATTCAGCTACAGAAAACTTGTCCAGACTCAAGAATTAAAATAATTAAATGAAATATAAAATTCCCATAAATTATTAAACCACAATATTTCAATATAACTTTTGTGACAATTGTGAACCTCTAAGTGTATAGACATTCTCACTAGTCTCATCACATAATGCAAATGAGTTTGGATTTATTAAACCACCAGAGGGTTTAATTAATCAATTAAATAGGATACATCAACCATACAGGGATGATATTGGCTAGGTAAGAATAGTTGAATCACTAACTCCATGCACCACTGTTGGGATATAAATCTTGGACACTAAACAACATGATCAAGGGTAATTGAATATAATAATATAGTTGAAGTGGTAAATGCATTAAATCACATTAAATAACCATTTATTTAATCACATTAAAATCATCTATTTAAATAACTCACTGCATCATAAAATATCTCAAAGCAAGAATGAAGTAAATAGCCATAGCAAAAAATCAAAGTATCCAGAATCCAATAAGTCCATCATATAATCATAAAAGAGTATATGTCCAAATATAAAATAACTAGATGTCATCATAAAGCATCATGTCACATAAATAAGCATCATCATGCATATATGATCAAACTGAACAACATAGCATCTAACATCTATGATACTAGTAAATCAAAATAAAGTATTTTACTATTAGGTCATCTCAAATGTCCTCGAACATGAGTATTAATGTATCTGTCAAAACCAAAATATAACAAGGTACAAAATACAAACACGGGAGGCACTACACCCACCTTTCCCATAAAATTGATAGAAAAATACACATTAGTAATCATCATCACCTTACTTGAATCCAAAGAAGAACCCACCATAGAATGAGTTGAACGAGAAGACACCCAGCCAAGTGGTAAAATTCTCTAAGGGTCCGAAAAGATAGCCAAACCACCAAAAGTACCCATAGCCCCAACAAACTAGAATTTTCCATGAGGCCAAATACTAGAGGCAAATCAATCATAGACTCCACTAAAAGCTTACTATCGTAGATACAAAAAATGTCTAGAGAATGATCAATCACCAAATTGTGAATAACCTTTCATCTAGGGATGATATTCAACCCCCTAACATTCCATGAGAGGATGATGATCATTGAGTAGAATGGGGGAAATGAACATCCAATGGTTTCACATCCCCAAACTCTATCAACATATCTCTTGCAAATATGAACTTATCTTGGTCTTGTTTATTCTGACTCTTTAGAGGAGGATTAAATGAAACCCTCTTAAAAGATCTTTATAGAAAACCTAAAGGGAGGGGAGACCACTTACCTTTATTAGATGCCAAAACATCCTTAACTAAGCCTGCTAGAACACCATCATCATCTTGAGGCACCACATGATTCACCAAAGCTCCAAACTTAGGAGTAATAGGGAGTTCATTTGTCTTTCAAACTACAACTTGAGGTGCTTCATAGCAATCACAAGGAAGAACTTCCCCATTGTAAATTGGATCAATTGAGATGCTAGCAGGAATAACTTAGATACTAGGAGGAATAGTCTCCTCTAAAACCATATTTTCTAGCACCTCAAATCAATTAAAACCTATGCCAAACTATTGGTCTTTGAGGGGCCTTTAATGTCCATGTCCCTTAGGTCACGGATGAGTAGGAATAAAGCCATCCTTATCCGAGCTCATATCATTCAATTGAGTCTTCCCTTTTCCTACATTATCTTCTTGCGCATGCCCCTTACCTATGTTATCCATTTGAGCTTTACATTTTTCTGTAGTGTTGATTTGACCATGACCATTGGCAATAGTAGAGCCATTTGTTCCTTTAGAAGTTGAGACCGAAGGGCATTGATGCTACAAATGACCATACTTATGACATATACAACATCAAAAAGGAAGAGATTCATAATACAATTGCTACACTTAGGAAGAAAACCCAAGAAAAATTTCAATAGAATTTGGTAATAGGTTATTCAAATGAATTTGAAAAAAAATTTTGGCATAAGAGAGGACCTTTTTATCAAGGGATTGATGCCCAATCACAACCAGATTTCCAAGCAAAGAAGCAATTTGATGAAGAATGTCTTCTTGCCAGAATCTAAGAGGAAGGCATGGTAGGCAAACCCGTAATGGAACTTTTGATGGGAGATCTTCAGCATAATTAAATCTTGAATGCCAAGGTTTAACAAATAACCCCACATGGTTGTAAAACTAAGGAACCCCTTCAAAAATGCAGTCCCAATTAGACATGTAAGAGAAAACAAAAAAGAAATAACTATTCCCAACCAACATGATCTCCATATCTCCTTCCACCTACTAGATGAACAACATATCCATGCCTCAAAAATCGATAAGTATATTTGAATACTAAGAAATTTACATATCAGAGCATGCTTAGTCCAGTACTCAATGTACTCCAACATTGGGTGATCCCACAATAATAGGTTCCACTTTTTGACCAATTTTGACACTGAAATCAATACTTTTGGAACAAACCTCACATTCGAGTGACTATATCTCTAAAACTATAAATAATTTCAAGATGATGTAAACTAGTGATTTCTAGTACTCTATTCCTACTTTGTACCCATATTTTTTAATTTTAAAAACAAAAAATATTTAACTCAATTTTTTCTTCTCCTCTGAAAAGTGGTACATACGAAAAATTAATATTTTTAAAGAGTGACAATCTGTTTGACATGCATAAATTTTTTTGGTTTTTCCTAGAAATGAACTGAAGTAATTCTTTCGGTGTTGGATTTGTAACATCAACATCCAAAGGATGCATTTGGTTAGATTCAATTTGGTTGAATATTGTATAGTTTATGAAGTTTTGAAGTGACATCAATTGTAATTTAGACATACATTTCATTTGACAGAAATAACTTGAACTCAATTTATCATATAAATCTATTTTTTAATAGACCTAGATATTTTTCAAAAAAAATTTGACCTAATTTATAAATTTTCCTAAAGTGTCAAAGTCAGTTGATGTTTAACCATTAATGAACCTATAATGAGTTAAACTCATATTTGAAAGTCTTAATGAATACAATATGTATTACAATTAGAGTTGTTGGAAAGCTTGCTCTGAGTAGCACAAATTGGCATTTTTTATTTTATAGTAGGAGATCATTAAATCTAAATTTTGGAGGTCAAAAGAGAGAATTTCATTTTTTTTCAGAAAACAACACCTATAATTTGTAAAATGGCATGTTTATGTGAACATATGAGAAAAAATAATCTGGCAACCAAAATTTGGATTTGACAAGTTCGCGCAAACATGTAAAATAAGTTGTGTTTGCACAAACATACCAAAAAAGGAAAAAGCATCATGTCACCTGCAATGATGACAAAAAAAGAAAAAAAGATGATGTCACATGTTTTAAAGTCGATAGTGAAGCCAAATGTTTTAAAATTACTCCAAATTTTTTATAAAGTTACTACAAATTTATTAAGGCAAGGGAATATTTTTGACTTTTAAAATTTTTTGATGGGAAACAAGGAAGAAAGGCAAAACAAATATGCAAGCAAGAGATTTGATGAAGCAGAACAAAGAAATCTTCAGAAGATTGCAAAACATTATCATCGAATTAAACAAGTTATGTAATTATATATATTAAATTTATTTATTTTTATGGTCTTGAATTTAATTATTTATTTCTCCTTTTTTTTTTTAATCTAATTTGATTTATTTATAAAATTTTTGTAGACGATCAACAAGGTGAAGGAAATATTGGAGGCTCAACAAAACTAGAAGAAATGCAAATGGGAGAAGAATCATGAACACTACCTACGAAATCTCAAACAATGAATGTTGAAGAAGGTTCAAGATAACTCCCTATAGAGGTTCAAATGATAGAAGTCAGAGAAGGGTCAAAATTTCTCCCTATAGAAATTCTAGTAACAGAAGTTAGAGAAGGGTCAAGATTAGGTGTAGGAACTGGTATGGACAAACTCATAAATATTTTCCAATCTATAAAAAATAGAATTTCTCATAAAAATTTAGATCATTTTCTTAGAATGGATTTGGATAAATTGAGAATACTTGCAACTACTATTGAACCCTTAATTTTGTCTAAGAAAAAGTCAATGAATAAGAAGATCGGAGAAATAATGACTAAATTTGATAATATTGAAACACTTGAACAAGCTCAGTTGCTTTCACTTTTGCTTACACAAAAGAAGTTGCAAGAGGCATTGAAATTGTTAGGTGTAGACATAGCATCAAAGAAGAGAAGATTTTCTAACATGCAAAATGATGTGATTGAAAATATTAAACAAGGTTTGTTAAACATGGGAAAACAGTCTTAAACTAAAGATAAGTCTATGGCAAGAAAAGTAATGTTGTCTGTTGTAAATAAGAATATGAACCAAAATAGACAAATATCTTCAATTTCATCAAAAATGGATTTTAGTTGAAAAACAATGAGACAATATGTTAAGAGAAGATTAATTCTGGATGACAGTACTATGGAAGGCAATTGGGGAATCATGTGTAGACACCTCGGTTTGATAGGATTGATGACGGATTAAAAAATTTAGTCATATCAGTTTGGATTGATAACACTCATCGTTCATCAAATAGTAGAGATGTTATCAGGCATAGGATTGCATCTAGTCAATATGAACATCATACAAAGCATTGGTTGGACACAACAAAACATGAGTTATATGTGTCATTTTGTAGCTAACATCCTAATGTAAAAATTGGGTAAATATTGTTTGAAAAATTGAAGCCATACTTTTTGAGGTCAAACAAAGTTTTTGAAACATGTTGTTGTCATCATCATATTGAGTTTGATCTCCACTATTAGGTATTTCAAAAGTTTGTAGAAGACACATATGGTTTTCATGCTACTCCTCCTAGTAGGAGAAGTGAGTTTATATCATCCAGTCTATGTGACAAAATAGATGATCCAATTGGTAATATAAATTGCATCAAAGGATTATGTGAAACATGTGGTGAATTGGCTCAATTTCCTTTGGAAATTGAAAATATTGATGTAACAAAAAAATTGAATTGAAAAAGTTTCAAGTATGTGAAGAATTAAAAAAAGTTGGGGAAAGAGACAAAAATGTTGGAATATGTTGAAGAGGAGTTTCCTGTTGTAACATGTATGGATAGATTTAAAAATTTGATTCAACCTTATATTTGTCATGCATTTTTTGCAAAGTGGCAAGTACAATAGTTTCAAACTTTTAGAGATGATTTCCCACTTGGAATGATTGTATCAGTCATTGATCAGAAAGCAAGAAAGCAATTCAATCAAATTATTTCTTTTCTACGTAGGACACTAAATTATGGTACATATTTGTTATAAACATGCATAGTTAGATTTGGATGGTGTTCAGAGTATACTTGAAGCATGGGTCATTAAAAAGGAATGTCACTTTTATATAAGCAATGATAAAGAAAATGGCATTCACTATATAGAACATTGCTTCAATATGTTCTTTTCTTATTTGAAAGAAAGAGAAATAAATGTTGATAAACATTATGTTTGCCCTGATGGATGTGCCATGCAGTTCAAATCATCTAGACCATTTTATGCATTATGTAGATATCATCAGAATGAGAATATAAAACACATATGGAATTTCTTCAAGAGTGGGCATGGAAAAGATGAACATGATGGTGTTGGAGCTTGCATCAAACATGCTTTGTGAAAGTATCAAATGAATTATCAAAGAGTTTGTATAAATGATGCACATGATGTTGTTGAATGGTGTAAGACACATTTTGCATCAAACAAGGTTGGGACATCATCAACAATGAGTTGACAAGTACCATATAGTGTCTTTTGGGAGATAATAGGTATGGATGTGTACATTTGTTTAAATTTTATGCAATTAAGTTTTGAAATTTCATTTTAAAGTTTTATCTTTCAATTTGTTGAAGTTTAAATTTAATTTATAATCCATATTTTCAATGTAATGAACTTTCAGGTGTTAATAGAAAAAAAATGCATGGTTGCAAGAGGATATAAAAGACACGTTCCTTACATTCAGTCATGAGTATAGATAATCACAATTGGACATTGAAGACAAGAGAATACTCATGTTTTTGTGACAGCTGCATTGATGAAGACTATCAAGAATGCATCAATCAAACACGTGGATATATAGGTTCATGGATTTTAGTACCACTTGATGTTACCAATACATTTGATAAAGATGATGAAGATTTTGATGATATTCCATTGATTTCTGATGATTATAATCATATCTCTAGATTGGTAAAAGTGGGTAAGTATCATAAAAGTTAATCTCAACTTGCCAATTAATCTCAAGTTGTTATTTAATTATCAATGAATTGTCTTATATATACTATACACCTATATGTATACTTGTTCTGTGGGAGATGTCTTTGCAATGATTGTTGAGCCTAGAAATCATGAAGGTGTCAGTTATTATTTATTGTGATGTACTACAAAGAGGAAAAAGTTATATGACCCTAAAGAAAGTGATGAAATGTTGTCCCTAGTAGGTATTATACATACACATGTGCATGTACATATATGAATTTATATATATCTAGGTAACTTTATATCTATCAAATTTTAAAATATTTAAATTTGTGGTGTAGGTTCTATTATGATACATGGAACATATTTGAAGCAAGACAAAATAGTCCAACATGGAATACACTTTGTTGATTATCAACCTGACAACAAGGTTTTACAATTTACATCCACCTGGTTTTTGCTACTGGGCTTTTTCTACATCTAGTCAAATTTAACTGCACATGTCGCAAGTGGAGACTAGACAGTGAAAATCATGAGAAGATATTACATGTTATAAGTGTACATCATGGTTGAACTAACCTTTGAGATTTATTTAATAATAATTTGAATAAAGTTTAAAGAACTGTTTGCCTTGATATATCAAATTTTAGGACATTTAAATGTAGATAATTAGAAGGGATGAATGTTATATTAATTTAATAATACTATCTTAAATAGATAAATTACTTCTTCTTAAGATTTATTTTATAATAATTTGGCTAGATTTGAAGTTGTTTGCCGTTATATATCAAATTTTAGTACCTTTAAATGCATACATTTTAATAATATTAATTACCATGGATGAAGGTTATTAAGAATATTATATTTTGTAAAAGTTTTTTTTAAAATAGTGTATTGGCTTACCTACTAGCATATTTTCATCCACATAAAACAAATATGTATCTTTAGTTGTACTAATTAATATTTGGAATTTATAAATGTGTCATTTTAATAATATTAATTACCATCCCAAACTAAAGATTATGTTATCAAATTAGTTTATTAGAAAACTATATATTAATGTTAGGTCATTGTAGGGTCATACTCTTAGTTTATTAGTTTATTAATGTGTTTGTAAATGTATACATTTTAATAATATTAATTACCATGGGTGAATAATAATAACAACTTGATCTAAATAGGCAATACAAATTAGTTTGAACTTACACAATCATTAAATAGATGTTTATCAAAGACAATTTAATATGTTAGAATTCTTTTATCAATTTTTTTTCAAACTATTGAGTTTCATCTCATTATGTGTTTTTAATTGTAGGATAATACTCTTAGTTATCATTAGTTTATTAAAAAACTATATATTAATGTTAGTTTATTGTAGGATCATATTCTTAGTTTATTAGTTTATTAATGTGTTTTTAAATGTATACATTTTAATAATATTAATTACCATGGGTGAATAATAATAACATCTTGATTTGAATAGGCAATACAAATTAGTTGGAACTTACACAATCATTAGATAGATGTGTATCAAAGATAATTTAATATGTCAGAATTCTTTTATCAACTTCTTTTCAAACTATTGAATTTCATCTCATTATGTGTTTTTAATTGTAGGATCATAATCTTAGTTATCATTAGTTTATTAAAAACTATATATTAATGTTAGTTTATTGTACAATCATATTCTTAGTTTATTAGTTTATTAATGTGTTTTTAAATGTACATACATTTTCATAATATTAATTACCATGGATGAAGGTTGTACATGTACAAATATTTATCTTTAGCCTTACTAATTGATTTAACAAATTTGTATCTTTCTAGTCCTACTAATTGATTTAACAAATTTGTATCTTTAGTCCTACTAATTGATTTAACAAATTTGTATCTTTAGTCCTACTAATTGATTTAACAAATTTGTATCTTTAGTCTTACTAATTGATTTACCAAATATGTATATCTTTAGTTTGACTAATTGATTATTTTATAATGATTACAAATAAATATAATGTTTTAAATTTTTAATCTAAATCATTTGTGTTCATTTATTTTAAAATCTAAAGATTAAAATTTGTAATCTAATTCATGAAGAATGTTCTACTAAAATACAAAAATATACACATACATGTGTGTCTCAAGAATAAACATCTACATCTAATATCTCTACTGAAATTCATACATATGTAATCTATAAGTCTTGAATAAACATGTATTAGTAAAATATAAAAAGTCATATACATCTCATCCAACTACTGAAGTACTAAATAGTCAAATAAATAGTGAGATGTACAAGTCATCGAGGTACTAAAATACACATACATGTATGTAAGTCTCTAGAATATACAAAGTCTCCAATAGATAAATGCATCAAAAGAATATAAATCTACTACTACTAGAGGGACCCCTGAAGACACATAAAAACAAAATGATCCTCTGATCGAGTCTCCCATACATCCTATGGCTGAGGCATAATAGCCAAGCCCTATGAATATATATGTACATTAGAACTATCTAAACATATATATACATGTGTACATGAATATGAGTGCATATAGTTTGAAACATAAATAACTTTACAAACATTTTAAACTTGTACTTGACTACTAGGTGTCTTAGTAGAATCCTCTCTCCAATATACATGCCCTAACCCAACACTAGATGTAATCAATGTGTGCTCAGCGAGTTGTGCCTAGACGATTTATTATAACTTTTGAATATAAATATATATGTATATATATGTATATGTATACATATGTATACATATGTATATATATGTATATGTATACATATGTATACATATGTATATATATGTATATATATACATATATATGTATATATATATATACAAATATATATATATACACATATGTATATATATGTATATATATGTATATTTATACATATGTATACATATGTATATATATACATATATATGTATACATATACATATATATACATATATATACATATGTGTATATATGTATATGTATGTATATGTATACATATGTATACATATGTATACATATGTATATATATGTATATATATGTATATATATAGATATATATGTATACATATGTATATGTATGTATATGTATGTATATGTATACATATGTATATATATGTATATGTATATATATGTATACATATGTATATATATGTATATGTATATATATGTATACATATGTATATATATGTATATCTATATATATATATATGTATATATATATATATATGTATACATATATATATGTATGTATATATATATGTATATATATGTATATATATATGTATATATGTATGTATATGTATATATGTATGTATATGTATATATGTATGTATATATAAATATATATGTATATATATATATATATATATATATATATATATATATATATATATATGTACCTGGGTCTCAGAAGGTGGAGAATGATCATCAGACTCCATTGTATCATCTATCAATGCACCTCTACTTTCAACATCCCATCTTAATACACCAACATCATCTCCTAAATCTCCAACACCTACTGAACCACCCTTAGCGCACCACAATCTCCAATTACTAGTAATGATGAGTGAAGTGGTGTGTGTAACTAGTTGGGCAATGGTGTAGAATCAGTGTTGGGTCAGAACAACATGTCCATGTAGCATGAAAATCCCATGCTCGAACTAGTATCAATCTTTGATAGCCCTCATAACTGCTCACCAAAATCATCAAGGCCCTTAGCTGTGATCCTAACATCTCCAACTTGTATGTCTCAGTCATCTGTAGAGTGTCATGAGCCTAGTGAAAAATGCTATGAGGTATGTTTTGTGGCAATTGTCATTGGTGTGGTCTGTGCTTGTGGAACTATGGGGCTCTAATGGTGGCTAATGGCATCCATCATCGAGTGAACTAGTATCCCCTATGTATTAGAAATATAAGTAATACTCTGAAATAAATTCTCCAAAAAAATAGCACTAAATCCATATGTGTGTGTTGTCCTAAAAGAGAACGAACATCGCCTGGTACTAGAAGTCTAGCAACTCTATATGTCTCATTAGTGGAGGTTCCTAAAGTGCTACTAGATACCTCTAAAGATTGTCGACCTGGACAACTCCATCAAGTGTAAATATAGTGACCAAGAGAATCAGATGTGATACTAGTAGCCACAGATGCAATGTGTCCAATACTGTCAATTGCTCCTTTCTAGGAAGCAATGACAACTCTATTTGCAATAGGTTCTAGTGCTAGATTCATAAGTGGAAGTCTATATCCAACGAACTGTCTCACATCTACAAGTGGTTGGCGCAGTGCACTATGATACTAGTCACAATCTATAATCTGACCATACCCATATCTGCAATAATTTGGAATGTCTAAGTAGTTGACATTGAGCCCCATGTGGAACTTAGCACACAACTACTATACAAAATAAAGAGATATTTGATTGTTATGAGGATAATGACCATGTGGGGCTAAAAGATGTGGATAGATCATACTGGCGATAATAGGATCTCTGCACCATGTCACTCGATAAACTCTCACCCTGTCCTCGATACGCTCATAGGATGAAAAAAAAATCTCATTTGATGACGTCTTTGGGGGATACCCTCATGACATCATCGAAAGATGCATCTCCTAAAGTCTCATCTCTAAGCTCCCTAGATATGGTAGCTAATACATTAAGGGTAAATGAATGATGAGATCTAAATCTAGTAGTGAGATCCTATAAACTCCTACATATAGTCGTATATATATCTCTATATAAACCATTATTGGAGGACACTATAAACTACTCTAATCTCTACATATCCTGCTCTGTAAATGAAAATAATGCATCAATATCAATGCTTCAAGGTGGCATAGTAGGAAATCCAACATAAGTTGTAGCATAAGCCACACCACGACCTCCAATAGGAACCACACAAGGAGCCACAATAGGAGCTACAGTAGGAGTTGCACTAGGAGCTACAACACAAGCAACCCCACCATGAGCCCTATGACAAGCCACAACATGAGCCCCACAATGAGTCACAGTATGAGCCCCACCACAACTGCCACCATGAGTAGCACCATGAACTACATCAGGAGCCACAATAGGAGGAGTCTCAACAAGAGCCTCATCACCCTCATGATGATGAGCAAGCTGATTGTGTGAAGTCATATCTATAATGATGGAGCTAATATATATTGTAAATACACATATATACATATACATGTAGTCTAGTACAAAAATTTTTATTTAAAAGATATGTAATTTCATACATCATCTAATATGTGACACATCAATATATCATACATGAGACTTAGATTTAGAGTTAGGGTTTGAGTTTTTTAGTTAGGATTAGATTAGGGTTTGAATTGGAGTTTGAGTTAGATTAAAGAGTTTGGTTAGGGTAGTATGATCCATAGAATATTAGGGTCAATATAGTGGTCATTGAACCTGCAGATTGAACCTGCATACCCACCAACGGCAAGCAATTCTACCTACCAAATTGGCCAACCGCCCCGGTGCCATGTAGAGAACCTGTCGATATAGAGATAGGGCCCAATATAGAGATAGGACAATAGAGGGATCAAACTCTGCATGCATGCACCAGCCTACAATTCTATGGGAGCCCTACTATAAATTGGCGGGGGGTGGTAGGCCTATAGTTTCTTTAGGTAGATTCTATACGTAACATACCTAGCCTACGGCTCAGTTATACCTGCTGATTGAACCGAAGTTGGGAACGGCCATATCTATAGAGGGGCGATTAGGCCAGATCGAAGAGAAGGGTGTGCACAATGAAGCACCCTCTGCATGCACATAAGCCACCTAGTGAACCTGACACTTGATCTATTCGCGATGGTGTAGGCCTACCGGCAGGGTGGTGCGTGCAGAGGCATGTTACGTATAGAATCATCAAAGCAATGGAGATCAGCAGGTTGCCTCGGTTGGGGTTCGAGTTCCCTATTCGGGAAGAAATTGCCATATTTCGTTACTATAGGTCATCCCATCCATCATTATGAGAGATCAACATATATAAAAAAAGGCTTGGCTCAACTATCTCCTCCCATCTTGCCTATGAATAGTAGGGACATTAAGGTTCATGATTAGGGTTTGATTTAGATGAACTAGGGTTTGAGTTAGATTTTGAGTAAAAGATTAGGGTTTGAGTTAAAGATTAGGGTTAAGGTTAAATTAGGGCTTACGTTTGAGTTAGGGTTAGATTAAGGTTTGAGTTAGATTCTTGGATTTAACTAGGGTTCCATTTATATGAGGGTTTTCAAGTTAGATTAGGGTTTGATTTAGATTAGGGTTTTCAAGTTAGATTAGGGTTTGGTTAGGATTTCATTTCTAGGGTTATGATTAGATTAGGGTTTGGTTAGGGTTTAAATTCTAGGGTTATGGTTAGATTAGGGTTTGAGTTAAAGATTAGGGTATGAGTTAAAGATTAGGGTTTGAGTTAGATTTTGACTTGAAGATTAGGGTATGAGTTAAAGATTAGGGTTTGAGTTAGATTTTGAGCTAAAGATTAGGGTTTGAGTTTTTAGTTAGGATTAGATTAGGGTTTCAATTTTTAGTTATGACTAGATTCTAGGGTTTGAATTAGGGTTTGATTAAGGTTTGGTTAGGGTTTGAGTTAGATTAGGGTTTGATTTTTCAATTAGGATTAGATTAGGGTTTGATTATGATTTGATTTAGATTAGGTTTTGGGTTAAAGATTAGGGTTTGATTTAGATTAGGGTTTGAGTTAAAGATTAGGGTATGATTTGGGTTTGATTTAGATTAGGGTTTGGTTATGGTTTGAGTTAGATTCTTGGGTTTGATTAGGGTTTCATTTAGATTAGGGTTTTGAAGTTAGACTAGGGTTTGGTTAGGGTTTGATTTCTAGGGTTATGATTAGATTAGGGTTTGGTTAGGGTTTGAATTCTAGGGTTATGGTTAGATTAGGATTTTAGTTTGGATTAGATTAGGGTTAGGGTTAGATTCTACCTGGAACTAGAGTTTTTAAGTTAAGGTTAGATTATGGTTATGGTTCTAGGGTTAGATTAGGGTAACTTTAGCTAGGGTTAGTGTTAAATTCAGAGCTTGAGTTTGAGTTAGGATTAGATTATAGTTTCAATCCTAGGGTTAGATCAGGGTTTCAGTTACAATTAGGGTTAGGTTAGTGTCATCTAGTTAGAGTAGGGTTAGATTAGGGTTAAAGAGTTTTCAAGCTAGGATTAGATTAGGGTTAGAGTTTGATTAGGATTTCAGTTACAGAGTTCTAGGGTTAGATTAGGGTTAAAGAGTTTTCAAGTTAGGGTTAGTGTTTGAGTTAGTGTTAGAAATTAGGGTTAGGGTTAAAAGGTTGGAGATATTATTCTAATATTTTCTAATTTTCTACAAGTGTATTTTTTTTGTTTTTTCTCATGTTTTTCTAATATTTTATTTAATATTTTTTCTAATATTTTGTGACATTTTTTTTCAAATTATTTATAATGTTTTTCTAATATTTTGTAATGCTTTTTCTAATATTTTATAATGTGATATACTAATTTATTTTCTTTAATGTTAAATACTAATATCTCCTAATGTTATCCTAATTTATTTTCCTAATATTCTAATGTTTTAATAGTTTCTAATGTTTTTCTAATATTCTAGACTATTGTTTTTCTAATATTTTCTAATCTTTATCTAATTTATACACTAACATTTTTTCTAATGTTTTTATAAAAACTAGTATTTTTCAAAATTTGTTTCCTAATTTTATACTAATTTTAGAAATATTTTCTAATATTTTTCTTTAATATTTTGTAATGTTTTTCTAATATTTTCTAGTTTTCTAGACTAATATTTTTAAAAATATTTTTTAATATTTATATAATGGGTATGTGTAAGATCATGGTCAACCAAACTATGCTCTTAAGTGGCAATAAAAAATTAGAAAATCAAGGTTATGTCAACTTGACATGTAATTTTCTACTTGTTAGTAACTTTATATCAAAAAGCTGATAAAAAATAATATCTGGCAAATTGAATCTAGTTTCTAAACTACTAGGACTTATCTCAAAAAAAAAATTTGATTGTTCAAAATTTTGAAATTTAATGCAATATTACAAAAGTTTCAACAAAAAAATAAGAAGTAGACATATGTACCACGTTAATCAAAATCAAATGATAATATTTTTTAATAATATTCTAGATATAAGTATTAGACTCATGCATAGATGTGACACATATTTTTGGGTATTTTTATTCTAAATAAATATTGAAAAAGTAATTTTTTTAAATCGGTATTTAATAATTAATTTTTAACTAGTGTATTTTTTGAATTAAAAAAATCTCATGTCTGACCACCTTAACTAATTCAAAACTCTATGAAATTCAAATTTTTATTTTTTTTCCTTATAGTAGAAGAAACATAGAATGTGATGCATCTTTTGGATTTAAAAAAATGATGTACCATTTGAAAGTTATAGTTGTTTTTCAGGTAGTGTGCCAGTTAGCACTTTATATGTTACTAAATTAGAAAATAAGTAATAATTACTTACTAAACTCATAATTTGACAAACCTTACATTTATGGAAAGATATGAACATTCTTAAGAAACCCTTTTCATTTCATCAAATTTTGGTGAAAAAAGGTTGTCAACTACATATTTGAAGTAAAATTCACATAAAAACAGGCCAAAAGCACATTTAAGAATGTTTTTAAAGTTGATCATATAGGTTTGATATCGAAAGATATAGTATACCTTATAAAGATAATATCTTCCTTCATTTAGTATCAGGGTGGGTGGGAAAAAAGTTGGAAAAGATTGCGAAATGGTTTGAGATATTTCGAAACTATAGATTTTTTAGATGGCCACTTTTTGGCACACCACGATCCTGCACATACCCTATTATTTCCTAATGTTTTTTCTAATATTTTTATAATTTTTTCTAATGGTTTTTGTAATGATTTTTTAATAAAACCAGTATTTTTTGCAATTTGATTTTCCTAATGTTTTTCCAATAAAACTAATATTTTTCTAATTAATATAAAGTTATTCTTAAAACTAGTATTTTTCTTAAAAAAAATTTGAATATTCTATACTATTGTATTTTTTATATTTTTATAATATATTGAAATATTTTTCAAATATTTTCTAGATTAATGTTTTTAAAAAATATTTTCTATGTTTTTCTAATATAAGTGTAATGTTTTTTCTAATGTTTTTCTAATAAAACTAATGTTTTTTTGATATTGTAAATTAATATTTTTAAAATATTTTCTAAAATTTATCTAATTCAAGACTAATTTATTTTCTAAATTTGTTTTCTCATGGCAAATTAATATTTTTCTAAAATTCTACACTAATGTTTTTTAATAATTTCTAACGTATTTTCTACTAAAACTCATATGTAACTAACAAATACAAAAAAATTACAAACGATTAAATTAATAGAGTTAACTAACATAAATAAACGATACAAATATTAAATAAACATGAAAATATGATTTGAAAACATTAAAAACATTCTAATAATAACATATAGAAATACCCAAAATAGCACAATGACTAAAATCTAGAGGAGAATAATGCAAAGTGATGCAACTCACCTACTAGTCTAATATGTTCACCCCAATGTTCAAACCAAATCCACCTCACCGTAAAAATGAATAGTAAAAATGTAAAAATGACATTTTAATCCCAAAATCATCATTAAAATATGTTCATGCGAACATATTAACAAGATATGTTCGCACAAACATACCTAAAATTTGTTATGCTAAGTTTGCACCATTTCACAATTTCCTTCATCCCCCAAAAGTGGTACCCAGTATTGTGGGTTCACCCCACTACATCTAGAGGAATAACCAAAATATGGTGATCTATTGGAATTTACAAGTGGGAAGAATTACTTCTCAGAAGGGGGTGAATCAGAAGTAACTAATTTTAACCTTCTCAAATCCTTTCAACTAATATTATCCACATGCATCTAATTCATCTAATAAACATGAAAGTAAAAGACATGCATGAAAATAGATAACACACAAATTTGGTAACCTAGAATCCCTCCAAAATGAGAACGTAAAGCTGGGGTGGAGATGACACCCACAAAGTATCACTGCTATAATGTGTAACTATTCAAGGTTATAATGTTTGACCACTTCCAATGATTTGCCCTATGAAAGACATGTCTTGTTAAAGACTTTACACCCTTTTAAAAGTGACCTGGTTAAAGGATTTAACTACCTTAATAGAACAAGGCCTAGCTAAGGGACTTTAGTACGTTCACTTGGAATGCCACCATATTAAAGGATTTACAAATGGCTGCTAAGCCAACCTAACTCCATAGGATTTCCTTACCAAATACAATTGCTAGAAAGTACTAGAAGATTTTTGACTTGATAACTTGTAATCCTCAATTGCTGATTATAGATCCTTGTTTTTCTATGACTGATTTGACCCTTTCTTGATCTAATACATCACTCCTTGTGATTCTAATATTTTGTTCTTAATCAACTGGATTTTGCAATGCTGATATGTTCTTCTCTAATTCTTTTCACCCTTTTGCACTTCGCTATAATTCACCCATACAATTCTCTCTCGCATATCCTCTCTCTTGCATAATGGGGCTTCATCCTCCTTTAAAAGATTTCCAAGACTTAGGGTTAGGTATGAATCTATGATCAATATTAAATCTTCATTTCTTGCTCAATTCATGCACTTTTCCTATTGGTTGTATGCCTTCTCCATTTTTCTTATTGGTAGCATGCTAGATGCTAATTACATAGGTAATGCAAAAGATTTGATCTTATCTTCAAGATCCTTTGAGATTCACCATGTTGGCTCCAAAAATGGTTTACATCTAAGTTTGTGAAGATACAAAATCATATGCTGATTCTGTGTTACTTGGCACTTACTAATTGTTGATGCTCAACACATATAGAAATTCTATTTTACTAGACATATATATTCTACTTGGCACCTATAGTGACTTGGCACTTAAACTTCACTCAGCACCTAAAGATCACTTGGCACCCAAAGTTGACTCAACACCTATTGAATTCTTTAGCTTGGCACACACTATAGCTCTGCTTCTATTTTATACTCGACATCATCTTGAGAATTTGGTTAAGTTTGTTGAAACTCAAATGTTAAAACCAATCTGAGACTAACAATCTCCCTCTTTGACATGAGTGGCAAAAACACTTACCTAAGCATTGTGAATCTGAATTTTATGAGTATACTTCCCATCCTATTTGGCATATGTACAACACTTCAAAAACTTATTCAAAATTTTGTATACCTCAAAATCTTGTAACTCCCCCTGAGTTGATGTGCCAAATCTGTAACCAAAACTCTTGTGTTGAGTTTGTGTGATGCTGATGTATCTGATACTCTTATCCTTGTCTTCCTTTGTTTTTGTATTTTTTTACCCTATTCCTACTTCCTATACTCTATATCTATTTCCCTTTCACATTTTCTTCCAATTTTGCCTCCTTTTTGGTTTTTGTTACTTCCTCAAAATTTGAATATCTCTGCCTTTCTATTTACACACTATATCTCCCCCTATTTGACACTAATGTCAAAGGGTCCTAAGGGTGAAGAGAATACTTAGCCGAAAGTGTTTTATTCACCTCCATAATCATTTTGAGAGAAGCACCCCAATTATCTAAAGCAATTTCCAATGACTTGTGTTGGATTGTTGTGTTTGCAGCAAAATGAACAAGGCCTTCTAGTGTAGAAAGATTAGGGTCTTTCTTAAGAATATTCTCTACATAGGCCTATTCCCTATGGAGTACTTCCAAATGTCGAGTAATGGAAGATTGAATTTGCATCAATTTTTCCTTGATATTGGCCTCTTCTACTGTCAATACAACTAACTCTTTCTGTGTGTGAAGTGTAGTTGCAAAATGCTTCTCACTCTAAGCTAGATCTTTGGGTAGCTGAGTGCTAGAAATCTTGAGATTTTGTTCCAAGCTCATTATCCTTTGGCTAGTTTCTTGTGTGAAGTAAGATGAATCGCACAACTTGGTGTACAATGAGAATACATTCTCAACTAATTTCTTCACTTTTTCAATCTTCTTAGCCAATTCTACTTGGGAATGTGCTATTTCACTTGATATTTTCTCATTCACTTTCATCTAAAACTTCTTTTCTGACCATTCTAATAATTTAACATTAGTGTCAAGGTCTTCATTCTATACCTGGTCCACTACATTGGCCAATTGCTCTATGATGGGCTGGGTTTCATCAGGTACTTGCAAGCTAAATGCATCAAGGAAAATGTCTTTGATTTCAACAAGTGCTTGCTTCTACTTATACTCATTTATGAGTATCTCTTGTTTCTTCCTTCTCTCTAGTGCCTCTTGCACTTCATTTATCTATTGTAGGTTCATAGTTCTTGAGTCAGAACTGGGTATGACTATTTCTTCATAAAGTGAAGGGTCTCCATAGTGAAGTACCCTTGCAACCTTTGTGGAGCTTGAGCCTAGTGCTGAAATCTACAAAGGTACTGCATCAATGCTTGGCTTCTTAGTAGGAGTCTTTGAGGTAGGTAAGTTCACCAATGTTTGTATTTCCTCTTGCTCCTTAGTGGTTTTCTCCTCTTCCTTCTCTTCTTTCTCCTCTTCTCTACTACCTTTGTCAATAATGATGATTTGAGGAGGTTCTCCTTGAGTTTATGCTATAGGAACATCCTGTCCTATTTGTTCCTTTTTTGGCTCCTCGGTAGTTGTTATCACTTTTACTGTATCATCAACCTTGGCAATTTTATCATGTGCTTCTTGATCTTGAGGTTGATTTGTTGTAGGTATGGGAGGTTGTGAAGGTGGCTCTTCCGTGTTTTCCTTCTCCCTTGTGATTTTTACTACAACCTTTTGTAATTCATCCACACTCACCAAAATTGGATTAGTGCATAGCTGTGATTTCAATGTAGTTTGGTGAGGGATCTTTTCAAGATCCTCTGCAATGAGTGGATTGATGTTCTGACTTGAAGTGTAAGGAACTATTTTTTTTAGGTGCTATATGTGGCGGACTTGGTGGTGAAATTTGGGTCTCTTGGACACTCTATTCAATTTGCTACTCTTCAACTATTGCCTCTTCACCCTATGTCTTCTCCACTATCTCCTCTTTTGTCTCTTTTTCCTCTTCATCTTTTTCTTTTTCTCTTCCTCATCTTTCTCTTTTTCTTCTTCTTCTTCTTCATCATTTCTACCTTCAAATGGGTCTTCGTGCCCTTCTTTGACTAATGTCAATCCATAGATTAGTTTCCATATTTGTGTAAACTTTTGTACAACATCTTCAATTTGGTTTTTGCAAAATTATAAAGACTCTATATTTGGGTGCAAATTTTCTCCCATGTTTCTTACTAGCCTTAGTTATTTGACCTTTTGTTAGGTCTTGCATCACATGAGCCAATGTAGACTCACTTATTTATTTCTCCATTTTGAGACAGTAATGCCATTTATTGTGAACTAATGAGCTTAGCTCCTTAGGCATTGATTTGTCTAGTTCAAGTGGGGTGGTCTTGAACTTAGTCATCAAATTGTATATGGACTCTTCCACTATGTTTTATTGTTCCCATGACAACTTAGTGAAATCAATGGTCTTTAGACTAGTTAGGTCTGCATTATCTCTAATGTTATTGTAAATATTTTCCAATTTAGATGTGGTAGAATGACTTACCAACCTAAATTGATCTTCATCAGAATTTGTCTTTTCTTCATCTAATTTAGGAGGTGCAACATACTTTCTTCTTTTCTTTGGTTCTGCAGGCTCTCCTTGTTCTATTACCTTTTGTTTCTCCTGATCTTTTGCTACTTGAGTTTTAGCCTTGGTATCTACCCTTTTTGTTGGCTTGGCTAGGCTTGGATTTGTAGCCTTGTTCTTTCCCTTGGGCTATGCAACTAGTTGTTTCTTTTCCTTTCTCTTCATTGGCTTAGGCTTTGGTGCTTCCTAACCAATACCTTCCTCCTCATCTACATCCTCCCCCATACCTTGGGTTAAAGAAAGTGGACCTTGAACTTGTTCTTCTTCATCATCCTCATCACCTTCACCTTCTTCTTCTTCTACTTCTGCAGTGCCTTCCCCAAATTTGGCCTTTAGCTTCTTAACAAGCTTATCCTTCTTCTTCAAAGTGGAGGCTGTCTTCAACTCCATATCCACTTTTAGTCTCACCATGTCATAGGTTCCAAAATGTGGTGCCTCCTTGTTTATTTCCTCTACTAATAATGTAGTTATTACTGTTGATGCTTCATCTATATTTATTTCATACCCAAGTGGTCTTAACCATATCGCTCTTGGTATGGTAGCTTGAATGTATGCATAGTCTATATCTACAACAAAACATACATCGTTTACATGTTTCTCCACTAATGACAATGGAATTCTTAGCCTTTTCTTCATTTTCTTCTTAAAGTCCTCAAAATAGCTAGTCATTATAGTCTCAAAATTAGCTCCCATTTGCTCAATGTATTCATTTACTTGAGCTATTATAGACCTATTAGTTTTCCAAGCTACTTTAGCAAAAGAAGGAAACTCATTCTGAACATAAAAGAAAATACATATCAAAATAGCAGCAAACTTGCATTAGGCTCCCTTGGTTCTCCTGATAGCTGCTAGATTCTTATTTATATATTATTGTTGTAGTTCTGCAAGACCATAGGTGTGATCATTTTTCACCAATTTATATCCTACATCCACTACAATGTAGGGCACACTATTGAGTCTTCTAGATTTGTAGAATTTGTGTGCAATAACCGTAATAGAAAAATCAACTACATCGTCTTGAATGGTATCAATTGTCATTCCTCTCTTATTCCACTTAGCACCAACATTTTTCTCAATTTCTTCCTTTTCATCGCTCCTAAGTGTCTTCTGTCGATCTAGGGTTGGGTACCCTGTCACTCTATGAACAATTCTCTTTGTGATTTTTATTGGGTCATCCTCCAATCATAAGCTTTGATCATGTATTCTACTTAGCACGAGTCTGATCCCTTCAATATTGAATACTATAGTGAATTCTAGGGAACACATTAAACCCTTGTTTTCAACAATTTTATATTCTTCGTTTAACACTCCATTATCACACAGTCTCTCATAGGCTTCCCTCATTTCTATGTCTCCTATGGCTCCAATCTTTCAATTATAGCATCTTCTTACATCTTGAACCATTAAAAACTTAGGAGGTATGATGGATAGGGCTGTAGCTGGGTCATTTCTATATGAAACCTCTAGTATAGGCCAGAAATCGAGTTGTTTCACCTCAGGGTGTGTATAGAATCATGATTTGCCAAAAAGTGGTTATTTAAAAAATATGTAGTTTTGAAATATCTCAAACCATTTCAAAATCTATTCCAAATTTTTTCCCACCCACCTTGATACTAAATGAAAACAATTAATATATTTATAAGGTCTATTATATCTTTTTATACCAACCTTATATGGTCAACTTTAAAAACATCTTAACAATGTGTTTTTGCCCTGTTTTTATGTGATTTTTACTTCAAACATGTAGCTAACGACATTTTTTTCACCAAAATTTGATGAAATAAAAAGGGTTTCTTAAAAGTGTTCTTATCTTTCCATAAATGTAAGGTTTGTTAAATTATGAGTTTTGTAAGTAATTATTACTTATTTTCTAATGGAGTTATGTATAAAGTGTTGATTGACACACTAGTTGAAAAATAACTCTAACTTTCAAATGGTACAACATTTTTTAAATCCAAAAGATGAATCACATTGTATGTTTCTTCTACTATGAGAAAAAAAAATGAAAAATTAAATTTTGCAGAGTTTTGAATTAGTTAAGGTGGTTAGACATGAGAGTTTTTTTATTTCAAAAATACTTAAGTCAAAAAGTAATCATTTCTTATTTATTTAGAATAAAAGTACTCAAAAAAATGTGTCACATCTAGGCATGAGTATACTACTTATATCAAGAATATTATTTAAAAATATTATCAGTTGATTTTGATTAAAGTGGTCAGACATACATCTACTTATTTTTGTTCTAAATTTTTTCTAATAATGCATTAAAATTCAAAATTTTGACCAATCACTTTTTATTTTTTTGGGATAAGTCCTAGTAGTTTAGAAACTAGATTCAATTTTCTATAGATTCTTTTCTCTCAACTTTTATATATAAAGTTAATAACAAGTATAAAATTACACGTTAAGTTGACATAACCCTGATTTTCTAGTTTTTTATTGTGACTTAAGAGCATAGTTTGGTTGACCATGATCCTACACATACCTCTCATTGCACACTAGCTAGACCTCAAATGCTTTCTTCTCCTTAGTTTTCCTAGAGCTATAAGCCATTTTTACAATTCTAGGGTTTATACGGAAAGAAAATATGAAACTATATAGCTCGGCACAAACGTAAATACCTCAAGATTGATGAAATCAAGTTGAAATGCTATTGAAATCTATTGAAAAACTGGATTGTCTACTGTGAGGTTTCTCTACACTCTTTCTCATCTTTTCTCTTCATTTGTAGTGAAGAAAAATGATTGAAAATGCGATAATATGCCCTATTTTTACTTCATTTAATGCTTAGTGTGGTTATAGCTGTCAACTCACCTTCTGAAGGATTCTACATTACTTAGCATCTATTTTATTTCCATCACTCGACTTCCACCAGAGCATTCTTTACTGAGCTTTCACTAAATTTACTCTTTACTCGGCTTCCACTACTATCTTGACCTATATTGAAATTTTACTCAGCATCTAAGGGCAACTTGACAACACTTGCAAAATCTTGAAATTTTAACTTTGCATCTTTGTTCATGTTGATTTCTTCCTTTCAATACTTACTTGTTTAGGAACTGATGTATGATAAACCTTTGTAAATTAGTCCCTCATGTTTTTTTTCTTTGCTTAGTTTGATGGAGTGTGATGACTTGACCTATTACGTGAAGTGATCCCTTAATTTGATGTACTACACCCATCTTTCTTCTTGCATGTCTTATTCATTTCTCCTTTGATGTGTTCAATATCTACCTTCTCTTTACCTTTATTGTTCTTTGGTGTCTTTGACCTTGTAGGGCAATTCTTGCTAATATGACCAGTCTTCAAGAAGCTAAAACATGTGTTTTGACTCAACCATCTATTGTAGTTTCCTTTGAAATATGTTCTTATGTAATTTTTAGGAATGTGTCCATATTTCTAATAGTAATGACAGCTATACCTAGTGTTATAGTCCCAATTGTAGTAATGTCTGTGATTATTTCCTCTTGTTGGCTGATTAGGTGTCCAGATAGACTTACATCTACACTCAAAAGCTCTATGATCATACTTCTCGTAATTGTAAGAGTGACCTTCAAATCTTGGTGTTCTGATAATCCTAGTCCTGCAGTCATGTGTTTGATGTCCTTTCTTTTTACACTTATGATAGTAACTAGTCTGATATCTTCACCCCAATGTTCTTCACCCCAATGTTCAAACCAAATCCACCTCACTATAAAAATGAATAGTAAAAATGTAAAAACAACATTTTAATCTCGAAATCACCATTAAAATATGTTTGTACAAACATATTAACAAGATATGTTCACACGAACATTTAATTGTTCTATGATCGTGTGAACATACCTAAAAAATTTTGTGTGAATTTTGCACCATTTCATGATTTCCTTCATCCCCCAAAAGTGGTACCTAGTATTCTAGGTTCAGCCTACTAGATCTAGAGGAATAACCAAAATATGGTAATCTATTGGAATTTACAAGTGGGAAGATTTACTTCTGAGAGTTGGGAGTGAATTAGAAGTAACTAATTTTAACCTTCTCAAAAACTTTCAACTAATATTATCCATATGCATCTAATTCATCTAATAAACATGAAAGTAAAAGACATGCATGGAAATAGATAACACACAAAATTGGTAACCTAGAAACCCTCCAAAATAAGAAAGTAAAACTAGGGTGGGGATGACACCCAAAAAATATCACTACATCAATGTGTAACTATTCAAGGTTACAATGTTTGACCACTTCCAATGGTCTGCCATGTGAAAGGCTTGTCCTATTAAAGATTTTACACCCTATTAAAAGTGACCTGGTTAAAGGATTTAACTACCCTGCTGAAAATATGCCTGGTTAAGGGACTTTAGTACATTCACTTGGAATGCCACCCTATTAAAGGATTTACAAATGGCTGTTAAGCCAACCTATGTCCATAGGATTTCCATACCTAATACAATTGCTAGAAAGTATTAGAAGATTTTTGACCTAGTAATTATAGATCCTTGTTCTACTCTGACTAATTTGACCTTGCTTGATCTAATATGTTGTTCTTCATGGTTCTAATATTCTATTCTTAATCAATTGGATTCTACAATGCTGTTCTGTGCTTCTCTAAGTCTTTTCATCCTTCTGCACTTTGCTATAATTCACCCATAGAATTCTCTCTTGCATATCCTCTCTCTTGCATAATGGGGCTTTACCCTCCTTTTAAAGATTTCAAAGACTTAGGGTTAGGTATGAATCTATGATCAATATTAAATCTTCATTTCCCACTCAATTCATGCACTTTTCCTATTGGTTTCATGCTTTCTCCATTTTTCTTATTTTCTACATGCTCATTACATAGGTAATGCAAAAGATTTGATCTTATCTTCAAGATCCTTCAAGGTTCATCCTATGTTAGCTCCAAAAATAGTTTCCATCTAAGTTTGTGAAATTGCAAACTCATATGTTGATTCTGTGTTACTCAACACCTACTAGTTGTTGATGCTCAACACATGTAGAAATTTTGTTTCACTTGACTTCTATACTCTATTCAGCACCTATAGTGACTCGGCACTTGAACTTCACTCGACACCTGAAGATCACTTGGCACCTAAAGTTCACTCAGCATCTATTGAATTCTTTAGCTCAGCACACACTGTAGTTTGGCTTCTATGTTATACTCAGCATCATCTTGAGAATTTGGTTAAGCATGTTGACTCTCAAATGTCAAAACCAATCTGAGACTAACATGATCTTGGTTTTGTGAAAGACAACTATTAACTTTTTTAAACTTGCAGCTCTCCCCCACATAAAATGAATTAGTTCCCACTGCATGCATGTTCAAAATGGAAACATGCATGTTCAGAAAAGAGCCATGCATGTTCAAAAAAGAGCCATGGATTTCCAAAAAAGAACCATCGGTTATGACTAGTGTAGAAGAAATTCTAGACCCATGATTCTCACTGGATTGCTGATCATTGTTGTTTAGCAGAGTTGTAGATGTTACTTTAGCTTTGGCACCATTAGATTCCATAGATTTCCCCAACACCTATGGCTGATCCTTCAACACTCCTTGCCTAGCTGAGTCTAGCTTAGAATTACCTTGTTCTCTATCTTGTTTCTTCAAGTTATTCAAACCTAGAACTATTTTTTCATTCTCCCTTAATTCTTCATTTTTTCTTTAGCTCACTGTTCTTCAAACTCCCTCTGTAATGCTCATAAAAGACATTAAGTTTATAACTCTTAAAATAAAATAATTTTACGAATATATTATAATGAAGCTAAATATATAAGAAGCTTCATTAATAATGATTAAATATATAATTATATTATATAAATTGAATATATTTATAAATTAAAATTTATATTACATGTAATTATTTATAGTCTCGTATATAATAAAAAAAACAAATAAATTGAATTGTATTATAAAATCAAAAAAATATTATTGACATATATAAAACAATTTGAAACTAATAATATAACACAAATAATATTATTCACCAATATTATAAATGGATTTTATTTTAAATTTGATTATAAAATCAATCATTATCAAATGCAATACTATAAAAATTAAAAAATTAAAAAAAATAAATTGATTGAAACTTAGTCATTGTCAAATACCATACCTTAATATTTAAAAGTAATATTAAAATGAGATATTGTAGTGCATCTCTCATTTATCCGAGGTGTTTATATTAGTGATCATTAATCAAGGCCTCCAAATGAGTATGTTTTAAATAATTATAATACAACACATTAGATGGATAGCAAAGCTCAGTGCGTATGAATTGTTAAAAATGTACATAATTTATAAATTCTATTATATTTAAGGCTTTAGACCCATTGTGCACATTAATTTTTAATATTTCTAAGTGTTGACAAACTCCAATAGGTCTGCAACTTTGACAAGTCTATGAAAGGATTAGACTATTGTTATTTGAGTGGTTGAGATGAGTACCATTATTTGAAATTATTTATTTTTGTTAATGAAAATTAATTTTCTTCTTTAACAAAATTAGTATAGTTCAACAAGGGGAGCAAAGCCAAATTTCTTACCTTTAGTGTGGTCAAATTTGGAGTAGACTTGAGTAAACTTTGCACATGGTATGGAGAGATTTTAATTTGTGACTAACATTGCATCAAATTTACTTATAGTTGTTCCTCCTTACTCTTACTAACAATCATAATATTGGGAACCTTTGGGTAGGAAGAAAAGGTGCTCTACTAGGGTTAGTATAGCTTGCATTTGAATCCTTGTTTTTTTCCACCTATCATACGACATATACTACAAGACCTATTAGCCTCTACCTTCTCCAACCCAATAGTTAATGCTGGTGCTAGAGCTACTATTGTTGGAGAAAAAGACTCCCCCAAACAAATGCCCATGCAAGTTCATTCCCAAAGTGTTCCATGAGGTGATCCCTCTCTTGATATTATTTTGAATGTTAAGGAATTTGATAGTGCATGCACTTGGCTAGAATAACAAACCCTGACTAGGTAATTTGTGGGTCACACTCCTTCTGAAAGCATGCTAAGGGAATGGGTTTGCAAGGTGTAGACACCTCAATGTGTCTACCTTGAAGGCATTCAAAGCCTTACTAAAGGATTTTTTATTTTTCACTTTGACCTGCCAAGCTAAGCATGTGTTTTTTAGAGGTACTTGGTCTATCAAGTCCTCTCTTCTAGTTTTTCAACGTCAGTTCTACAATTTTTACTATCTCTGATGACCACAAACTTAAGGTTCCCATATGGGTGGAGTTCCTATTGGAAACTTACAATTGGAACAATTTTTGTTTTTTCATTGAAGTCAAATCTATGGATGATACATATTTCTACTTAATCTAAATGTCATATCTATTTGATTGATGAAGAGGATTTGAGTAATTGTTCATAACTATAGCACCTAGAGGAAAGTTTGAAGTTATTAAAAGGAAGTTACAATGGAAATTTGATTAGATATAATTTGATAAAGAAAAGTAATTATTTATGTCAAGAAATCTAAGCTAACCTGAGTAAAAGTGTAAATACTAGGGAATACCAAGTAATGCTAGTGTCAACCAAGCCATAGTGAGTTCCAAGAAAATCTAGTATTGAACAAGAAAGTTAATTGATGCTGAACCAAAAAGAGTTATAGAAATAAAGAATTTTAGTATTGACCAAGTACCAAAACTTTTAGATTGTTGAGTGATAGTAAAAGAACAAATTCAAAGAGATTGTAAGATCAAGCCAACTCAATTGATTTCTTGTGAGATGTAAAACATGTTGAAGATAAGATTGATGAGTTGGATCATTAAGTAAAGTCCTAAAAGATGAATTCTAGAGAAGATTTTATAGGATGATCAAGAAGATGGACATATACATTGAACCGATTTGAATCTAATTGTAAACCCTAAGATCAATAGTGGATGTACAAAATGGTCAAGCATGAATTGCCTATTTAAAGAGATATAAAGTTGAACAAATTATGATCAAGGAAAAGTGAGAGTGTATATAGAGCAAGGTTGATCAGAAGCACACAAGTAAATGTGAATGCAAAGCTAAAGGAGATAGCTTGTAGATATGACATTGTTTAAAAGTGAACTAGAGAAGAAGGCTTAAGTATTGTTGAGAAGAGTGGAATGATTGCTTGAAGGGTGTCCAAGAAAATCAAGATCAAAGGTGACAATGAAACGCTCATTAGTGAACCTACATAAGAATTGAACATAGATCTGAACCAACAAAAGTGAGTTGTAATCACCCAGGTCAAACCTATGATTTTCTTTCTTGTAATTGTAAATGGTTTATATTGAAATCCTTTTAATAGAGGTTGATCTAATAGGCATTTTAAGACTTAATAGTCTATATAAATCCTTTAACTAGGTGATATTGTAAATGGAATGATTAAAGTCCTCTAACAAGGTCACTCCTAATAGGGTGATTAAATCCTTTAACTTGGTCAAACTTATCATTGTGTATTGTAACCTTTAATATGGTTGGTTCCTAATAGAGCTCACTTTGAAAGAGTGAAAAAGAGTGACACGATGCTGGTGGTTTTTCCCAAATTGGGTTTCCACATTATATCCTAGTGCCAAAACTATGATGAATTTCTTATGAATGTTTTAATTATTTAATGTAAGTTAAAATTTATAACATTTTTAAAGTAGAGACTGAGCAATTGTTCATGATAAGCAGGATAAGTAGAATAATGAAGTGTTTAATATTAAATTATTCAAGTGGTACATATAGACCTTGAGTAGCTGATTCACACCCCCACCCTTAGTTATTATAAAAATTTCTAACAATTGGTATTAGAGCTTAGTTCTTATAGAGAAAATTTTGAAGGTACTTAAAGCTAAAGATCTAATGAACAAGAGAGATGTACCCAAGATAAATAAGGAGAAGTTTCCTTTATGGAGAACCCTAATGAAGCTTCACATATCCAGTATCAGTGATGCTACTATCAAATTTCTAGACAATACATGCGTAGAAGTGAAAACTTCTCCCCTAACTACTAAAAAAATGAAACAGAAGTTTGAGCACAACCAGGAAATGTTGGAGATAGCCTCATCCCTAGGCTATGTTGAGTTTGATGACCTAAAAGATTGCAATACTACAAAGAATATGTGGGATAGATTGAAGACCATATATGGAGGTGATGAAAATGTTTTAAGAGCCAAAGTAGAAAGCCTGAGAGGTAAGTTTGATGACATGAGAATGATGGAAGGTGAGAATGTAGTACAATACTACACAAGAGTTAAAGAGGTTATTAATGCTATTTTCAAGGTTCAAATGGAGAAACAAAAAATGACACAATGTTAAGAAATGTAGTAAGGAATCTACTTCCTATCTATGCCATTAGAGTCTCTACAATTCAAGAACTGAGGTATACACCAGGTAACAACTTGACCTTAGAATGCGTAATTGGTAGACTTGGTGCTTTTGACATGTTAAAATTTGATAACTACACACCTGCTACCATTGAATCTACTTTCAAGTCACAACTGATCCTTAGTAAGAACGAAGGAAAACATGTGAAGATTGAAAGTGATAGTTTTGATGAAGAGATTGATGAACTTGAAGACCTCATTGCAAAACGGTTTGGAATAGGACGAGGTAAATACAAAGGTAAATTACCTATCATTTTTTTTCATTCAAAAAATTTGGTCATATTGTTGGTAGATGTCCTAACAGAGAAGAAAAGGATTAAAAAAAAGAAAGGAAGTACAAAGGAAGAAGCAATCACAAATTCTATAGGAGAAGCAAGGATGAAAAAGGTAATAAATCTTGTTATATTTCTTAAGAAAAGACTAATAATGAATCTGAGAGTAATCATGATGAAGTATTCTATGTTGCTATAAAAGAAGATTATGATGAAGATGAGATAACCACATTAATTTTTTATGTGAAAAAAATTTTTAGTGGATGTTCTAATCATATGACTAGTGATAAAGACAAATTTGAAGATATTGTTCCATAAAATGGTGGATGTGTTAAATTTGGTAATGATATCCCATGTGCTATAAAAGGTAAAGGCACCATTCAACTAACTAACAAGATAACATGTGAAAATGTTTATTGGGTTGAAGGACTTAACTACAATTAGTTGAGTGTTTCATAGCTAAAAATATCAGGTTGCAGAGTTGAATTTCACAATAGAAAGGCCAAGATGCATGATTATGATGGAAAGATAATTGGAATTGGTGAGTAGACAAGAGGTAACGTATTCTATCTAGACCTATCAAAAGAGACATGTATGTTTACACAACAACAAGATGTTTAGTTATGGCACAAAACATTATGTCATGCGAATTTTGATAATTTGGTGAATATAAGTAAGATGAAGAAAGTAAGAAAACTGCCTAAATTGAAGATGCATGACAATGCTATGTGTAAACAATTTCAATTGGGAAAGATGACCAAGTCTAGTTCTAAGAGTAAAACATATACTGCTAATGATATTTTGGAATTGGTTCATATTGACCTATGTGAACCCATTGATGTTAAAAGTTATTGTGGAGATCAATATTTCATTCTATTTGTGGATGACTATTCTAGAATGATGACTATGATGTTTCTTAAAGCTAAATTTGATGCTTTTTAGTTATTCAAATGGTATTTACCTAGAGTTGAAAAAGAAATAGGGAAAAGTTTGAAGTGTTTGAGATCTGACAGAGGTGGTGAATTCATCTCAGATGAGTTCAATAGATTGTATAATGACAGAGGAATTAAAAGATAGATGTCAGCACCAAGGACATCTCCTCAGAATGGGATAGTTGAAAGGAGAGACATATCAATAATGGAATTTGCAAGAAAATTAATGATGGAGAAAGATTTATGATAGAAATATTGAAGAGAAGTAGTTAGTACTATTGTCTATACCTTGAATAGAGTTCAAGTCAAGAAAGGTACAAATGCTACATCTTTTGAACTATGCTATGGTTATGCTCCTAATGTTAAGTATTTCAAAATCATTGGTAGTAGATGATATATACTGAAAGATAATAGGAATGGAAACCTTCATACAAAAAGTGATGAAAGTGAGGTTATTGTTAGAATTAAAAAAGGGAAATGTATACTTCTGAGAAAGGGGGGATAAGGTGTGAATCAGAAGTCCTAAATGTTAACCAATAAAACTGTTAACTTTAAAATAATGCATGCATAAACATATTGAAATAACATGTAAAATATACGCATCCACATAAATGCTTGACACCAAAAATTATTACCTAGAAAACCTCCAATGAGAAGGTAAAACTAGGGTGGGGATGAGACCCACAATTATTCATTATTGTAGTAATAAAGTTCACCTATTAAGGTTACATAATTTGGTCATTCTCATGATTTTCCCTATAAAAGGTCTACCATGTTAAAGGCTTACAAAGGATTGTTAGATCCCACCCTATTAAAGGATTTTAACACCCTATTAAAAGTGTGTCTAGCTAAAAGACTTTAGAACACTCACTTGGAATGCCACCCTATTAAAGGATTTCACAATGATTGTTAAATAAACCTTAATACAAAGTATTTCATCCTACTGATATAGTTTTTAGAAAGAATAGTAGAATGTTTGATCTGATACACTTACAATATAGTATTTCTGATTTAAGATCTCATTTTAGTCCATCTTGATCCTTTTTGATTTGATATGAAATTGTTGTATCCTTGATCCTTTATTCTACTTAATTGATTCCACAATTTTGTCCTTCTTCTAAGTCACCTTAGATCTAATCAATTCACCCCTTTCACTTCCTTCAAATCTTCACTAGCATAACCTTCATGCATGCACTCTCTTTTTTTTGAAATTATGGGCCATCAACTCCCTTTAAAAGGACTTTGGTGGTTTAGGGTTAGGTATGAATCTATGATTGAGATTAATCCATTTTTCCTACTCAATTCCTTCCATTTTTCTGATTGGTTGCATGTTGATTTCACTGGGAATCCAAATAGATTCAATGTTATCATCAAAGCTTCGAGATCTATCCATATGTTGGCTCAAAAATGGTTTACATAGTTTTTTGTGCCATCACAAACAACTAGGTCCTTTCTGTGTTACTTGAAACTTGTTAATATTGATGCTCAACACATACTATAATTATGTCTAGCTTGTCACTTGAACTTGCTCAACATTTACTATTCACTCGGCACTTGAATTACTCGGCATCTACTATTCACTCAGCACTTAAATTTCTGAGCATCTATACATATTATACTTGGCATGTTTTAATGGCTCGACGTGAACTTATTAAATATATTAAGTGTGTTTACACATAATTTTCAAAACCAATCTGAGATCAACAGTTATTCCACAAAAAGAAAAGATTATAAGTGTTTAAATACTACCACTAACAAAGTTGTGGAAAGTGTGAATGTAAGAGTTGATGAGTTTGTAGAAAGAGGTGATACTTCATGTAATGAAGAACTTGAGGACTATAGTATATTCATTTATGTGGATGATAATTCTCCTATCATACAACGTGAACAAACAATCCAAGCTGCAAGTTCCCATTAGACAGGAAATGATGAAGTACAAATGCAAATTGCAGAGCAACATAGAATGGATGCTGAGCAACACATTTTAGGTGTCAAGTCATAGATAGGAAATGTTGACCATCAAATAGTGAATATTGAGCATTCTAAACCTAAACTAGAACCAAAACAAAGAAGAGGAAATGAGCCTGAGATTATTTTTCCAGATGAACTTGAAGAAGAATCAAGAACAAAACTACATGTGTTAGGACAGTATGTAAGAAGACATTAGAAACCTGATCAGATCACTAAAGATGCTAAATCAAGTGTTATGACAAGAAGAAAAATCAAAGGTGACACATGCTTAATATGTGAGTTTGAGCCCAAGAAAATAAAATATGCTTTAGACAATGAAGATTGGATGCAAGCAATGAATGAAAAAATTGAGCAAATTGATAAGAATAATACTTGGACCCTAGTGCCAAGACCTAAAGACAAAAAAATGTCATTGGGACAAAGTGGGTTTTTAGGAACAAGCTCAATGAAAATCGTGAAGTAACAAGAAAAAAAGAAAGATTGGTATGAAAGGGTTATGCACAAGAAGAAGGAGTTGACTATGGAGAAAATTTTGCTCCTATGGCCAGACTCGAAGGAGTCAGAACTCTTCTTGCATACTTAGCTTATAAGAATTTCAAGATATATCAAATGGATGTCAAATATGCATTTTTAAATGGTATATTGGAGGAAAAAGTATAAATTTAACACCATAAAGGATTTGTAGATCTAGAAAAAGAAAAAATAGTGTGTAAACTAAAAAAATCTCTTTATGGATTGAAGTAAGCCCCAAGAGCATGGTATGAAAGACTACATAACTACTTAGTGAAAATTGGTCTTGAGAGAACAAATGATAACAACAATCTATACTTGAAGAATGGAAAAAACAATGAAGTACTATTATCTAAGATTTTTTTTGATGATATTATATTTGGAGGAAGTGAAGCATTATGTAAATCATTTGCCAATCAAATGAAAAAAGGAATTTGAAATGTCTATGTTTATTGAAATCAAATTCTTTTTTGGATTACAAGTACGCCATATGAAATTTGGTATTTTCATTTCACAATCCAAATACATCAAGGAAATACTAAAAACCTTTGGTATGAAAGATTCAAGGCTAGTCTGTACACCTATGTGTACTAGACATAGGCTATGTAAGATTGATGGTTCTACTAATATGATCCAGACCCTATACAAATCTAAGATAGGAAAATTGCAATATCTCATTCACAACAGGCCATATATTGCAGTGGCAGTTGGGATAGTTGCTAGACTTTCAAAAAATCCTTAAAAAATCACATAATGACTATAAAAAGGATATTGAGATATCTAAGAGGTATAGAAGAATATGGATTATATTACAAAAGAACTGATAGATTTGAACTAAAGGTTTTCATTGACTTGGATTGGACATGAAATATTGATGATAGGAAAAGAACTAGTGGGGGTACATTCTTTCTAGAAAAGGGATTGATGTCATGGACAAGCAAGAAGCAAAACTATATTTCCCAATTAACAACTAGAGTTGAGTATATGGAAATTGGAGTGAATTGTTCAAACCTAATGTAGATCAAAAAGTTACTAAAAGGAATAAAAGAAGAGATTATAGATCTAGTGTTTATCTATTGTGATAACATAAGTGTTATTAAAATTTCAAGGAATCTAGTGATGCACACTAAGACAAAGAATATTGCTATCAAGTACCACTACTTGAGAGAATCAATTCAAGACAAAGAAGTGAAGCTAGAATATGTGAATACAAAGGAAAAAAATTCTGACATAGTCATAAAACCATTACCCAAAGATTCTCATGAATATCTTAGAGGAAAACTAGTGGTGATTCCCTTAATTAAGGATAATTAAGAAGCCATGGTGAATTGCATCACATGTGCTAATTAGAACACTCTAAAGAGTGGTGCAATACAACTCTACTTTGGGACATGCCTAAGGTAAATACTTTTGTACAATATAAAGAAATCAATCATAAACATAAGACAATAGCTAGACATGAAAAATCTACATAATTCATATGTATAAAGAGTTTGAAGCTAAGATAGCTACATGTCTTTGGAATTTTTGTCAAAGAGGGAGAGATTACTAGTAGAGAGAGAGATTACTAGAAACAAGAGAGAAAATCATGAAAGAGATACAAACTGATAGAGGGAGTTTGTATGGGTGACAATCAAAATGAAACTAAGTTGGTCACTCATGGAAGTGAAATCGTTTGGATTGTATGGTTAAACTATCTACTACTGGTATTCAATTTTTTTGAGATCTTACTATCAATGCCAAAGAGGAAGATTGTTGGAAACTTACAATTGAAACAATTATTGTTTTTTCATTGATGTCAAATATATGGATGAGACATATTGCTACTTATTCTAAATTTCATATCCATTTGATTGATGAAGAGGATTTGAGAAATTGCTCATAATTATAACACCTAGAGGAAAGGTTGAAGTTATGTAAAGGGATTTACAATTCAAATTTGATTAGATAAACTTTGATAAAGAAAAGTAATTTTTTATGTCAAGAAACCTAAGCTAAGCCAAGTAAAAGTGTGAATACTAACGAATGTTGAGTAATGCTAGTGTCAATGCTAGTGTCAACTGAGCCATAATGAGTGCGAAGAAAATCAAGTTTTGACCGAGCATTAGCATAGATTGAGAAAGTTAGTTGATGCTGAGCTAGAAAGAGATATAGTGACCAAGTATTTCAGTATTGACCAAGTACCAAAATTTTGAGATTGCCAAGTGATAGTAAAAGAACAAATTCAAAGAGATTGTAAGATCAAGACAACTCAATTGATCATATGTAAAATGTGTTGAAGATAATATTGATGAGTTGGGTCATTAAATACATTAAGGAGATTAGGTAAAGTCCCAATAGATAAAATTCTAGATGATGATCAAGAAGATGGATAGATACATTGAATCAAGTTGAATCAAATCATAAATTTTAAGATCTATAATGGATGTATAAAATGGTAAAGCATGAATTTCGTATTTAAAGACATACAAGGTCGAACAAATTATGATCAAGGAGAAGTATAAGTGTATATAGAGTAAGGTTGATAAGAAGCACACAAGTAAGTGTAAATGAAAAGCTAAAGGAGCTAGCTTGCAGATATGATGTTGTTACTGATAGGTGAACTAGAGAAGAGGGCTTAAGTGTTGATGAGAAGAGTGAAATGATTGCTTGAAGGGTGTCCAAGTAGATCAAAATTAGAGGTGACAATGGAAGGCTTATTAGTGAACCAACATAAGAAGTCAATAGAGATCTAAACCAAGAAAAGTGAGTTGTAATCACATAGATCAAACCTACATTTTTCTTTCTTATTATTGTAAATGGTTTGTATTGAAATCCTTTTAACAAAGGTTGATCTAATAGTCATTTGAAGACTTAGCATTCTATATAAATTCTTTAACTAGGTGACATTCTAAATGGAATGATAGAAGTCCCCTTACAAGGCCACTGCTAACAGGATGATTGAATCCTCTAACTAGGTTACATTTAATAGTGTGTATTGTAACCTTTAACAGGGTTAGATCCTAACATAGCTCACTTTGAAAGAGTGAAAAAGAGTGACATGTTACTAGTGGTTTTTCCTAAATTGGGTTTGAACATTATATCCTAGTGTCAAAAATGTGTTGAATATCTTATGAATGTATTCATTATGCAATGTAGGTAAAATTTTATAATGGTTTTATAGTAGAGACCGAGCAACAAAAGGATAAACATGATAAGTAGAACAGTGAAATGTTTAATGTTAAATTGTTCAAGCGGTACATATAGCCCTTGAGTAACTAATTCACCCCCCCACTCTCAGTTATTATAAACATTTCAAATAGTTCCATGGGCTTCCTATCTCATGTTGGTCTTTCCTACAACCCATTGTGTAAATGGTTGGCAAGGTCATTTTCCATTAGCTAGACAAGTTTTTCAATGCTTGGCCATAGCATAGGGTTTGTGTTGAGGTCAACCTCACTAAGAACCTCAAAGAATAAGTGGATATTGAGATAGGTGGTACCACCTTCACTTAGAAGGTGATTTACCTAAACCTCATGAAAATTGCAGCATGTGTCACTTCATAGAATAGAAGATTAAGTATTATCCATTGCTGGAATATAATTGTCCCCCAGTCCAAGAAGCTAAATAGTTTTCGGTTGCTAAAATAGATGAATGGACTACTATTGTGAAAAAATGGAAAGGCTCCACTATGGCTAAGGAAGGATATTTATCTCAGGATAATGGTTAGCCTAGCTCAAGTTTGGTGCCATTGGAATCTTCTATCCCTTTTCTCGCACCTCTTCCTATTTACAACCCTAGTGCTCAATGGATAGTGCATGTTCATAGCCCCGACTCTTGCCCTACATGGGTTGGAGCATCACAAGTGGCTTTGATGATTTCTTCAGATTCCTTCCATTATTATCATAGCCCAAAAGGCCATGATGAGGTATCTAACAATGGGGAGAAGACATGACAGGCCATCTCTCTTGGAGACCCCTCATTTGATGCCACCATATTTTTGAACAACTTCTCCTCTCTTGGGAATGAGAAAGGCATGCAAGCTATATTACAATGAATTGGATCTCATAGAATGTGTGGGGGCTAACATATCTCCCTAGTTTTTTCTTTTTTTTTGGTGATACCAGACATCAACGTCGTTCATCTTGATGTTTTGGGTCTTCATGAAGTTAAAGTTGTTGGGTTTCTTCTAAACATAGCTTGTCATTTTATTTGTTTAGATAGTGCCATGTTTACTTCCTAGCATGAGGGTAGATGAGGTATTGTAGTCACTCTTCACTCTCCTTATTTACTTTCTTTATTTATTTCCCATGGCTCTAACCCCATGTAGATGATTGTTTGGATTTTGATGTCTTTCTAGAATCATTCATTTGGAATTGTTAACATTTATGCCCCTAATGATGTTGTTAAGCATTCACACCTATGAAGTTGATTAATGGATCATCTACCACCTACCACTTGGTTTTTTTGTAGAGATTTTAATATAGTTGAGTTGGCTACTGATAAGGAAGGGATTTTTCCTTTTCAAGGGGTAGCTAGTGAAAGATAAGCCTGGTTCTACATGTGTAATAAGATGGGCCTTTTTGATCCCAATGCTAACTATCATTGCTCTAGCATACCAGTTCCAAATTTTGAGCTAGGTCTGACAGAGTGTTCAAAAGAGTAGATAGAGCTATGCTTTTAGCTTGGTCCTTTTTTTCTTTGTTCACATGAGCATGCTTTACCCATTACCGCATTGCCATATGTGACATTGTCAGATCATTACATTTATGGGAGACAATGGGCCATTTACCATAGAAGATCTTATGAAGGTACTACTAAATATCTTCACACGACCGTGAAAGCTCTCACCATGAATCCATTTGATATAGAATTACATGTCCAGCTTGCCAATCTTTGACTCTAGAAATAAGTTGCAGACAACTATACCGCCAGGGGATCTTAGATCAAAGCTTGTCTCCATTTGCTGGAGGTTGGTGATCAAGATTCTAAGGAATTTTTCAATGTTGTGTGGGCTTGCCATTCTATAGTGGAAATCAAGCACATTAGGGAGGACCATCAAATTCTTTATGGCTTTCCTAGCATCCTTCAAGCTTTTGTGCACCATTATGAGAAGGTCTTCACTACTCAGGGGTTCTATGTTGTGTGTGACTAGGCTTGTAGCTCTCTACTATGTGTTACTAGGCTTTACAAGCCTTCCTTGCTACCACTCCCAATAGGCTTTCTCTAGAGAAATATTCCTTCTGTGAGTAGAAGCTAACACTTTCTGATCTTATGGAAGCTTTTATCTCTATGGTTGATGATAAAGCCCCTAGATGTGATGGTTTCCTATGTAAATTTTACAAAGCTTTATGGAGGATATTGACCCTGATATGCACCAAGTTTATCAAGAAGCATACAATAACCATTCCTTAGGGAGCATTATCAATAAGGGTTATATCAAATTCATACCTAAAGCTAGTGATCCTAAAGACATGTACAATTGGAGGCCCATCACTTTGTTGAATGTCCCATACAAGATTATTGCCAAGCCTCTCTTTGTTAAAATTCAACATGTGCTCCCATAGATTTTTCATCCTAAACAAAATAGTTTGATTAAATCCAAATACATTTTGGATAAAAAAAATTTTTTTGGGAAGGTATGGAGTGGGCTTGTTAGCCCAAACATCGGGCCTTCTTTCTCAAGATTGATTTTTCCAAAGTATATAACTAGATTGAATGGCCTTTCATCTTGGCCATATTTCAAGCCCTGGGATTTTGCCCAGTCTTTCTAAAATTAGTTTAGATGCTCTTTAGTGATGCCTCTACTTGTATTACCATAAATGACTTGCAATTTGAAGCTTTCAAGTTATGCAGATCTATCCATCAACGGTGTCCTTTAACCCCTTTTCTTTATGTTTTTCCTGCTAAATGGTTTGGCTATCTTCTTGTTGACATTATCTCTCAATGTGTTGTGCATGGCATAACTCTCTTGAATTCCACTAGATAGCTTGTGAATAGCCATTTTTCTGATTACTCTTTTCCCACCCTCCTAGAGGATGAAGGCAATATTGCCAATGCCTTACAATGCTTTGATACTTTCTTCCTTGCCTCTGGGTCTTCTATTCAATAAAATAAGAACCTTTTCTATAGACAATCATTCTTGATAGGCCCTCAATGGCTACAACACTATAGGTGGAAGTGGGTTCAACATGGAGAAATCTTTTAGTTTTCGGGTATTCTATTTTCTTTTCAAGCTTCCCTTATGGAACTGTAGAATTTTTTCTTGGTGCAGATTAAGAAGAAGTTGGACTATTAGATCACCAAGCCCCTCTCCCTTGTAGGAAAATTTTAGATTTTCTCTTAAGTGCTCACTTCTATGTATGTTTATTATTCCTCATGTTCGGCCTCTTCCAAAGCTTTATACCTCAATCTTGAATGCCTCTTAAGGGATTTCCTCTGGGCCTTTGATGCTATGCATCACAACTTTCATAGAGTTGCTTGGGATTTTTTTTTTTTGTCCAAAGACTCTGGTGGTCTTGGACAACTATCCACTCACAAATTAGTAATTTACCTCTATGCTAAGTGGGTCATCTAGGCTCTCACTAGTGATGAGGCCTATAAAATCTTATTGTGACACTTTATTTCTTAAGGATTTCCATTTAACTGGCCAACTTGGAAGGGTATTGGCTTTCAAACCCCTCTTATGACCATTGAACTAGTGCAAATTTAGGGAACCTTTGTTGGTAAGATCATTTGGAATGCCTAGGAAGCCATAAAGCCTTAGCTTCAGTGGGCAGACAATGGGTTTAGAGATGGGTTGTCTATGAACCATCAAAATTTGTGGTGGTCTCCTTTGATTTTTGTTCAAGGTATTCCATTGGCTAAAATTCAAGGAGCTAGCATACTGCACTTATTTAAAAGGGGAATCAAGACAATCAATGATCTCTTTTATAGAGTTACTATGAGCCTTTGATCATGGGATGACCTGTAGGTCCAGTTCAAGCTTATCCATCCAAATTGATAGATAGTTGATCTTCTAGTTTCTACAGTGCCTCCCCATATGTTGCACAAGCTCGATATTCATTCATCTCACTCATGGTGGAAATATTGGAAGTGGTATCTTGCCACTCCTTTAACTAGTTATAAACCCAATTTGGGCTATTGACGGCTAGTTACCCATCTTTTGATGGTTGAAACTCTCAACTAGCATTGGAATTTACAATCCTCTCATAGGTCTTAAAGTCTTAGGTTTTCCATGGTTTGGAAAACTATCACTGAGCCCAAAAATTTCCCAATTTGCTTGGTGTCTCCTTCTCTAGCGGCTACCATTGGGCACTTGGCTATGGCATTTGGGTATCCCAGACCCTAGATGTTCTTTTCATGGTTAGTCAAAAAGTTTCCTACATATTTTTTGGTTCTACAGGCGAGCCCTAAATTATTGGCTCTTGATTCATGATTTTTTAAAGCCTTTCTACCTAGAGGCCTTTACCTAGCATATGGTTGTGGTGGGAGATTCAACAAGATTTCCTTTTAATTATTCCCAGCTATAGCATGCTTTTACAATGGAGATTTTATTTACTATCTGGAAAGACCATAATGTTATTTTATTCTCTCATAGTTTTTTTTATATACATGTTCGTATGTACGTGTTGGTTAACAATTTGTCTTCGTTATCTTTTTTGTTTATACCTTGACTCTTAGACTTTCCCAATGGCTTATGGAAAGCAAATAAGTTAACAAAAGAATGGGTTAGTTTAGTACTCTATCAAAGACCCCTGAATTGAAAGGTACAACTCCCTTATGAATGCAAGATATACAATGAATTTTTCTTTCGGATCTTGGGAGTATGCTCTTAACCAAAGAGAAGAAGAAGTAGAAACCAAGTTTCTTAACACTTTAAACAACCTAGGAAAATGAAGGAGTCCTAATTCACAATATGCAATCTATTCAAACTTACAATGAAATGAATCAAAACATGCACAACTAGCTACAACAATAGGAACAAAGGAAGAGATGATGAAAAAGGTAATTCCTAGACTACACAATTAGTTGATGTTTGGACAATACTCAGATTGGCTATCTCTCAGCTTCTCCACACACCAATTTTTGGCTTCCTCATGCAACTAACTACTCTAAACACATCAAATATGAAATACAATAGAGAGAACAAAAGAAATATTTATGTTGAGGAAGGTAAGACATATAATTTATTGAACAAAGATAACAAAACCAAGTTCATTCACATTCATTCAATTCTCAACATTATCGTGCATTCATTCCACACACTATACTAAAAGTAAACAAACAAAAAAATCTAAAATGAGCTCAAAGTGTCACACAGTAGTTCCAACTATAAGGGTTTTCCCTAAGTAAATTTTTTTGATCTTATTAACTTCATAAAAGTTTACATTTATAGGCCTTCTCAAAATGGCCAGTTACATGAATGATTTTCTTCAAACAACATCTCTAAACAAAAAGACTAAATAGAGGATAAACTTGAATCACTATCTATTATAGAGACTGACAAAATGCCAAGAATGGCTAAAATTAGGAAAGAGAAGAAGTAGAATGGAATATGTCTAGAAAAGAATTAGAGTCATCATGCCTTTTTAGAAGCAACTAATTTGGCTTTGTAAGCTTTCATGGCTTCAGTTAATTTTTCTAGTTCTTCAACATTTCAAATGATGATATTGTTGGCTTGGACCATCCAGTACTCATGCATCTCTATTAGCTCATCTATTCTAGTCATGCTTGACTAGAATTTCCCCATTTCTATCCTTATCATCAAATCTATTGCTGAGAGCTCTTGAATCTTGGACACTTGGAAGTTGAGTGGGTCAATGGCTTCTTCAACAAATGTCAAGAACTTTGATTGCATTCTCTCAATGTCAAAAATCTTTCCATTAGTCGACACAAAGGATTTTGTGTGCAAGATCTTCAAATATTGAAACAACTTTTTAGTGACTTTTTGCACTAGGTTATGCACATCCTTGAGCTCATTTGCAGATCTCATGGAGTTTTCTATAACAAACTCCAATGATTTCTTCTAGTGAAAGAGTGAATCCTTTCGAATCTTTAGAATCCCATGAGTAATGGCCAAATTTGTCTTCATGTCTATCACTTCTTCTAGTAGGGCCAATTGCTATGTCAGATTGTCTATTACCTTATGTATGGTTTTCTGATGGTTTGAAGCTACTTCTTGAGCTTTTGAGCATCCAACACTAGGTTTACCAAGTTTTGAAATAGTGGGGGACCTTGAGCCTTGATCTGATCTACCCATGCTCATCCAACCTACTTCAATTGCCTTTCTTGTTGTAGCTTTAGGAGTAGATTTTTATTCTCCTCTATATTTGGCTCAAATTCACTCAAAGAAGTGCTCCCTAGTGCAGACTTACGTATTGCACTAACTCTCTATTTGAGGCTTTCAATATTTCCTTCTCTTCTCTAAGCTCTTCCAACTTATCCTCAATTTTCTCATTGGTAGATTTCTACATGTTCACCATAGAGTCATGAACTAGGATGCAAAGATACACTATCTTGATCTAGAAATCATGCTTTGAGAGCTCATGAAATATTCCTTCTTTCTGTGGCTCAACAATATCAACTAGCATGTGGCCAATTATCGAATTCATAGCTAGAGAAAAAATTATCTTCTACTTTTTTGTCTTCTTGGATGGCTGAGAGGAGGTGACTTGTGTGATCAAGTCCTTTTATGGGGCTATATCTTTGTATCTCCCCTTCTTCCTATGAATGGTCTCTTTGAGACATGACTCTATAGAGAGCACATTAATAATAGACTACAATGTAGTAGGATCAAAAAAACTTATTTAGGATTAATGGAGTTGGCTTACTCTGAGAAGCAATAGGGAATATGGCTTGGCCACTAATTTTTCTTGTTCTTTCCCCTTATCCTTGTCATCGTCCTTCTCCCCAGCATTCCTGACATTAAAAAGAGGGCTAGTACTGCAAGTAGGAGTGAGTGGCACATTATTTTCTAGAGGTTGTTCTCCACCTTGGCCAATGGATTATAATGGCCATACAGATGTTGATGTAGTAGTTGTGGTGGTTGTTGCTACAATTTACTAGGTGGCTCTAAGTGATACTCCACCTATAGAACCAGTGCTTCCGGTCCTCTTCTTCCTTGCTTGGGTCCACTCCAACCATTTTTTTGTTCTTTTGATTATCCCCTATATAAGAACCTCCATTATATTAATGACTAGATTTGTAGGTGGGTTAGACAAAATTGGGGTGCCTTTTATCTTCTTGTAAGATGTGGGGTGCATGTAGGCTTCATCATCTGCAAGGTCTGAAATATCGAAAGAATCATTTTATTGTTTAATTTCATCAATGATTAGCCATGACCAAAATCTCTCCTAATTTTGGCACTCATTGAGGCACATGGAATGGAAGTCTTTAATATCCAAAATATGCCTGTAGGCATATCCCAAATTCAAATGATCCCATACAAAGTTGACTGGATTTTATTGAAGCCTGAGCACCTCATAGTCTAACAACTTAGTTTTTCTCTCAAAGCTCTTTACCAAATTCTGAGCATCTAATCTAGAGGCACATGAATTAGTTATCCAATGACCATATGTACAAATAAAACTTTTCTTGGCTTAGTGAACCCATATCCATAAAATATTTTCATCATGCATGCATCTATTAGATTATGCAATCACTTAAACTTGTAGGTTATTATCAAATCATTTTTGTAGAAATGTAAATATGAAACATAATAGATTCAATAACACATTTGACACAATGATTTAACATGGAAACCCAATTTGGAAAAAAATGACCAATAGCATGCTAGTCATTCTCACTCTTCTGAAGTGATGCCCTATGAAAGGCCAACCTTATTAAAGGCTACAATGCACACTATTAAATGTGATCCAGTTAAAGGATTTCAATCACCCTGTTAGGAGTGAGCCTTGTTATAGGACTTTAGATCATTCACTTGGAATGTCACCTAGTTAAAGGATTCAAAAATTACTGTTAGGTCAACCTTAGTCCAAAGGATTTACCCTAGACTGATACAATGATTAGAGAGTAATAATAAGGCTTGATCTGATAAAAACTTACAACACACTTCTAGATTAAAAATCTCTATTACAGTTCCCCATTCTACTTGGCTTTCACACTCTTTAGCTCTGATAGCTTGTTCACCTCTCAAGAATCCATACCATTAAGCCTTCTTGCTTTGCTTTCCAATGCAATCTCTTTACTTAGGTCACTAAATGAAGCAATACCCTAGACTCCTTGTCTTCCTTAGGTTCTCACACATGGCAACCCTTTCTTCTAACTAGCCATCTTTATAAATAGAGAATTAACATATTTTGTTATTTAATCTCTATCGTCCATTTTAGGGTTAGGTTAGATTACGTAGGATTCAATGAATCTACACCTCATTTCATTTCATTCCCTTCTAGAAACTTCTCTTTCAATCCTCTTTGAACTCACCTCAAAATGGTTTACCATAAATGTTGTACCACCAACTCATCAAGCTTATCTTCTACATGGTTCACACAATCCAAGAAATCAAACTTGTTAGCTTAAATTCATTAAATTCTTGATCTTTCTCATAATGCTGACACTCAACATTAACTGGCTTTTCATGCTCAACACATATTGCATTGCTCATCATCATCTATTAAATCACTCAATGTGAACTAAAGTTTACTAGCAATCGACATCAACTAAAATTTACTTGGCTTATACTATTTCACTTGGCTTACACTACAATTGAGTTTTCTCTACTCCAATTGATTTTCTGCTTGGCTTGCACTAACTTTGTTTAGCACCCACTATGTAGAATGTTAAGCTTGGTAGAAAAACTTCATTTAACTTGTTCTTCTAAATTTAATCAGTTTAACCAACCTTTCCAACCTTAAGTGGATTACCAATGCACTATAATATCATTGTCTTAACTAATTCTTGTAGTCTTTTTCATATCGTAACTCAACCTTTCCTCTAGGTGTAATTGTTATCTCATTTGATCAAATCCTCTTCATTAATCAAATAAATGATTGTACTTAAATCATATAAGCAATTGTATTACTAGTAACTAGCAGGTTTGACATTAGTGATAAAACAATGATTAAAACATTTATCATACTTGTATCAATTTGTTTTCAACAATTTCCCTCTTTGGCATTGATGGAAAACCAAATTGACCAGAATTAATTCATAAGATGGACAAAATACCAAAAAGAAAATAATTCCTTGTATTTAAATCTCTCCCTCTATCAACAACTTTCATCTTCTGAATAGGTTACAAAATTATGTTATGACCAACAGTCAATCAATCAACTCATCCTTATGAATCCCTCTTGATTACTTCTTATATCTCCCTCTTATTAGTTAGATGTAATTAGAAGGTACACTTTCTCCCTTAGCAATTAGGATTAGGAAAATCGGGATTTCTCTTTCATCTCCCTCAACTTTAATCACTCAATACACTTTAACTCTAATCACACTTTCTCCCTCTTTAACAACAATGCCAAAGACTTGTCATTTTTATATGCAGAAATGAATATTTCCAATTTCTCCCTCTGTCACCTTGCTTATGATTGATTAATAGCCCTAGCCCTTTGATTACTTTAGGTAGCTCCTAAAGTAAGATCCATTGCATCAATGTGTAACATATGTCAATCAACTTGTTTTATGTAGGGCACTCCTCATGCTTCTTAGATAGCCTTTGATAGGGGTATCAACCCTAGTTTATCTCTTAGATATTCATGAGCATCCTTAGGTAATGCTTCTATGAAGATATCAACTATTTTCACTTTTGTGTTAACATATTTCATCTTCAAATCTTTATCTTGAACTAATTCTCTCAAGTAATGATACTTGATTGCAATGTGCTTAGTCTTTGTATCCATCACAAGATTATTGGATATATTTATAGAACTTTTATTATCACAATAAAGTATCATAGGTTTAATGATTTCCTCCTTCATACCTTTGAGTAGCTATTTGATCCATAAAATGTTTGTACAATTTACTGCTATAGCAAAATATTTAGCTTCAGAAGTAGATTGAGAAATTAGGGTTTATTTCTTGCTAGTCCATGTAGCTAGCCTTTTTCCTAAGAAAAATGCTCCTCCATTGGTGCTCTTTCTATCATCAATATTTCAACCCCAATCAACATTAGTATAAGTTCTCAATTCAAATTTCTCATTTTTCTAGTAGTATAGACCATAGTCCTCTATTCCTTTTAGATATCTCATTATTCTCTTAATTGCCATCAAGTGATTCTCCCTGGGATTAGTAGAGAATCTTGCAACTATCCATATTGATAATGAAATATTAGGTCTATTGTGTATTACATACTATACTTTTCTAATCATAGACTTGTATAATGTTTGATTCACCTTAGCTAAATCATCATTCTTTGACAATTTATGTCCTATCACCATAGGTGTACTTACTGGCTTGGAATCCTCCAATCCAAAAAAATTTAATATCTCCTTTACATACTTTGACTGAGTGATGTATATACCATATTTCATTTGATGTACTTGTAAACCCACAAAGAACTTGATCTCTCCAAGCATAGACATCTCAAATTCTTTCTTCATTTCATTTGTAAAACCATTGCATAAAGTTCAAATATGAGATCATCAACAAAAATTTCAGATAACAAAATACCTTTTCCTTACTCTATCTTCAAATCCTAGTCATGGATAGATCACCTAGGTTTAGGTTCATAAGTAGTGACAATTCAATTGCCCTATGAAGACTCGCTCTCACTATGGTTCTGGTGGGTTCCATTAACCAAGCCACTACTTATAAGTTGCTAGCTCATTCTTCAAAAGACATGCAGTCAGCTCCTACCTGATTCAATTTTTGTCAAACAAAATAATTTTTTGCATTTCATGTTCATTGTTTTTGCCAAACAAGTGCATTCATTTTATTATTTGTTAAAATGTTGTTTCTATCATAATAAGGAATCAAAGTAGGTCAACTCCTCCCACTGCTTGAAAGCATTACAGTTTCATATTCTATTTCAATCCCCATTGGGGGTTCTTTTCACCTTTCCCTCATGGTACTATTTTGCTATTGGTAACCCAGGGGTATTTAGCTTTGCAAGGTGGTCCTTGCTAATTCACAAGGGATTCCACGTGTCCCATGCTACTCGAGTTAGAGCATAAACTGTCATGATGTTTTCGACTACTGGACTTTCACCATCTAGGGTATTGTATTCCACTATTTCAAATAGACTTTGCCTAGCAGCATGACACTTAGATTGCTCTCCCACAACCCCATTTTTCTTGCTACTACTATGGGAATCGCTTTTCCTTTCTCTTACTCTAGCTACTATGATGTTTCAGTTCACCAGGTTGACCCTTATCTACCTATGGATTCAAAAAATAGTTGAAAAGGTTAACCTATTCATGAATCTCTAGATCTATGCTCAATTTCCACTCCTCAAAGCATTTTGTCGATTAACATGCCCTTCTTCATCTCTGGGCGCCTCAATATCCACTGTACGCCCTTAGTTTTTTGAACCCCTCCACTCAAGGCCATCTTAAGGAGCTACTAATATTAAAGACATGAAAGCATCTTATCAATGTCCATGAATGATAAAATAAATCATAGATAAATTGTTGGTTATGACTTATCTGCTCCATAGAATCATCACGGGGTAGAGATAAGCAGACTCAAACCAGTGGCATCTGTCACAGGGTCAACCACTATCTATTGAACCCTCTTGCTTAAGTCTACCATAGAAGGTCAAAAATCAACAATAGCCTTCCCCCCTAACATAGCTCACAATTTTCATTGTACTATGCTCTCCAAAGAGCAACTCCTCCCAAAAGCAATGTTGCCCCTAGGAATTCTTGAAGTTCTTAAGAATTCAAACTCTAGAAGAACCAGGAACAAAATGCTCTTCTTTTTTCCATCGACTCTTTGGTCTTATCTTAAAAAGATTGCCCTTTTCTGACCCTTCCTGCCCAATTAGAAGGGGCAGCTAATGTGTTCCACTTCTCAAATCAAGGTTTTTGGTCAGTCTGTGACCCCTGGATGATGAAAGCATATTTGGAGTGATCTCATAGTTACTATGGGGTGGAGATGATGGGGTTGGTCCATGGCATGACTTTTCCTTCTGCCCCCATTTTTTTGGGCTAAAAAGGTTTGAAGCGAGATAGTACATCAAGTTGTTCACAAGGGCCAACTTGATCCTCTTCCCTAAGGATCCTATAGGAAAGATCTCTAAGAGAGCTTCCAATAGGCAAATGAGTCTCATTGAGTCTACTAGAAGTTCTAGTCCTAAAGGTACAAAGTCTACCACTTGTTGACTTTCTGATGGATTATCAATAGTTATTTGATATCCACTTTTTTCTTTACGTGCAATTTTACTTATTTTACCAGTTGCTAAAGTGTTGTACACTATATTGTTTCTTTTTCTTCCATTGGGATGAATTTTTCCTCTTCCTCTGTTGCCACCTACATATATGGGATATTTGAGGAAGTGAGTTATTTTATTAGTAGTGAGATTTGGGGAGAGGATGGGAAACACAATTTCACCATATTTTTGACCAGGAATAGGTCCTATTATTAGAATATTTTTTGATTGGGGTGATAGTTCTAAAAATAAAGATCACCTATTTTTTCCTTAATCTCAGGAGAAATATGATCTGGAGGAGCTAATTCAAAACCTTCAAGAAAAATAAGAACAACTCCTACATTTAAAGTTCCTTTCTTGTCATTAGCAAGAACTTTTTTTATCTGCTTATCATAAGGTATTTTTACAAATGATTCAAAAATAGTGTCAGGAAGCACAGACTGTGGAACTTCAATCTGCATAGGTTTTTTAGCCAAATGACAATTGGCACATACAATATGCCCAGTTTCCTCTCAAGGATTTTCGTAACCTTGCTATGAAAAAATGGGATATGCATTTGCAATAGATGTATGAGTCATTATATCTATCAATATTAAGGAAGAAATTGATTGAGCTATCAAAATTTTAATCTAGTCATCATAAGTTTTTCTATTTTGCATTTTTCAATTTTTTGTTACAATTCTTTTATTTCAAATAAATGATAGTAGGTAACTATGATAGTTACCTACTTGCAATTTTTCTACTATATTAAACCTAAAGCTAAAAAATAAGAAGTATTGCCTGGGTGAGAAACCAATTGTTATTCATTCATTGAGTGATAAATTACTACGAGTGAAGGAGATGTATTATTCAAATGATGGAAAACCCAATATTTGAAAATTGTGTCTAAGATGACTGGAAAAGTTGAAACAAGACTAGATATTATTTGCTCATTATGGGAAAATCCATAATTTTTGAAGATCCAATTGATTATCAATTCCCAACCATAGGGTGAGTGAAACCCAACACATAGATCGGTTGCTAAAAGAATAGAAAAGGCTTTCATTGTATTGCTTAGACTATACAAGACTTCTTGGATCCAAGAATTGAGAATGCCAAGTTTCTTCTTACCCATAATGAGAGAAACACTTTAAAAAACCAAACTAATTAGATTTTCTATTAGATGTGAGATGATTTGGATAAAATCTTGATTATATATTTTCACTAATTGGATCATTTTTTTTTGCATTTCTATATGAATATTTTGTGAATGCATTTCCAAAGAATCTTCCATCATTATTTCTAATAGGAAGAGTTCCTCTATTTTTTCAAACTTTTTTATAGTGTCTTCTTCTTGTAAATAATGAAAAAAAAAATTTGATTGACTAGTATTCCACCAATTTGTAACCCAAGGTTCTAAACCGTTCTGTAATGAAATTGAAATTCCCCAAGGCAATACTATTAAACATGTAAGATATTGTAAAGAATCTAATGCTTTATATTTGGCAACTTCCAATACAGATTGTCGTTATCATTAGTCCTCTAAAATGCAATCTTCACTACATAATTATGAAGCCTCTCATACCATGCTCTTGGTACTTGCTTCAAACCATATAAAGGTTTGTGTAGTCTACATACCATGTATTTTTTGTTAGCATCAAAAAATTCTTCTAACTATTCTATATAAACCTCTTCCTCCAATAGACCATTCAAAAATGTAGAATTGACATCCATTTGATAAACCTTAAAACCTTTGTATGCAAAGTAAGAAAGAAGAGTTCTTGCTCCTTCCAGTCTTGCAATAGGGGAAAATGTTTCTCCATAGTCAATCCCTTCTTCATGTGCATATCCTTTACAAAATAATCTTGTCTTTTTCCTTGTGACTTCACCATTTTCAACTAACTTTTTTCTATATACCCACTTGGTACCAATCACATTTTTATCTTTTGGTCTAGGAACTAGAGTCCATGTCTTATTTTTTTCAATTTTTTCAATATCTTCTTCCATGGCTTTACTCTAGTCCACATCTTCTAAGGCATCTTTCACTATTTTGGGTTCTTGCATGCTCATCAAACATGTATCATTTCTCAACTTTTTCCTTGTCATTGGTCTAGCATTTTTATCTCTAATGATTTGTGCAGTAGGATGATGTCTCTTAACATACTTAGACAATCTTGGTTCTACTCTACCTTTTACATTTGGTCTCTCAACTTTTGAATCACTATGTACCTCTTTGTTAGGTAGTTCAACATCTCTTGAACATGTACACTAATTTCAAAATCAAAATGTTCCTCAACTTCATTTTGTAACTCGGCACCTGAATGTAGCTCGATTCTTAAATGCAACTCGACATTCATAGTATGTGACTCAATAGTCACTGAAACTTGCTGTTGGTTTGCAACTTGATTTATAGCATCTTCATCAGGATGCATACCTTCATAAAAGTATACAAATGATTCATATTCTTCTAGTTCCTTCTTAGGTTCAGCCTCATATACTTCTATATATTCATCAAATTTCACATTTGCACTTTCCATAACTTTGTTAGTGTTATGTGATATCCCCATCAATAAGATCCATTTAATTAAGTATAATATAATATTAAAAATGGTATAGTATATTAATATGGAAGTTAAATATATTTTAAGTGATAAAATATAATATTCAGATTAATAGTGTAAATAAATAAAGTATCTATACATTATGTATTATATGTATTAGTATTAATATTAATATAAGAAATATAATTTATCTTATTATTAATATAATTTATATTATGTTATTTATATAATATGTATATATAATATAACTTATTTATTAATATATTAATATTTACAAAAAGACATGACTCTTTTATATATATATATATATATATATATATATATATATATATATAGAATTGGTAATCTTTCCTTGGTTTAATTTATTATATGGGATAAACCAATGTATCCCTTATGTTGTTTGACCTCTAGTCCACATGTGAGGACAAGTCTATTTTTTAATTCCTTTATTAAGGAAAATAGTTATTCCTCCTTAAGAGGATTATGACACTTGTTATGCACACACTTATGAATGTGGAAATCATTCACATGGGAGTTAACTCCTCCTCTCATCTCTTTATAAGAGATGCTTCTCTCTCATTCTTAACACACAATTACGATGTAGTTTATGTAATGATCCCTATGGCTCCACATTATCTCCTTCTCTCTCTCTCTCTCTTCAATCTTAGGCGTTTGCCTCATTCATATAATTCACAAGGGGTTTTCTTTGCTTTCCCCTTTCAAAATCCCCGTCTCCTCCTTTGTGTTGATCTTGGAAAGCTCTTGTAAAAGTATGGTAATTATGTTCATCACAAACTCTCTTGGATTAAGTTATAATTTTTTATTTTTAGTTCATTTTGATTTTATTATTTCTAACATACTATTTTATTATTTTATTTTATTTTTAGTTCAGTTCATATATATATATATATATATATATATATACAGAGAGAGAGAGAGAGAGAGAGAGAGAGAGAGAGAGAGAGAGAGAGAGAGAGAGCATTAAGGAACAGATGGAAAATATGAAGAAATAGTGATCTCTAGACTATAAGGCAATATCTACAATGAATTATTTAATGTCCTGGTATGGGACATCACAATTGGTATTAGAGCATGATCGTTCTATCTTGTAGGGTTTTAAAAATATAGAATAAAATTATTCAAAAATCATTTGAATTATTCTCAAAAGAATTCTAATCTAATTGGACTTAAGAATTGGGTTCATCAATTATGGCAAGAAAAGAACAACAAAATAGAACACAACCACATAGATGTATTTACTACTCAACATGACACATAATTGTTCTACATTCATAGAACTAGAAAAATACAAGCTTTATTCACATTTGAACTAGCTCTAAATTTTATTACCTATAGAAAGATGCATATCGTATTTCAAACTAACATGGAAGAGCATAAGAAGGGAGATGATGTGGAGTATGATGGAAAGTTAAATTGAATGGGTAAAAACGAAGGGATTTTGGAGAACTTATTATATATCATATCCTATAAAGATCACTTTGTAATAAAGTCTATAGCTAGAGATAACATCATCATTGAAGCATATTATTATTGTAATATTAGATACAACTTCTAGCAATATTCAGAGGATACATATAAAGTCATATAAAAGATGGCCTGCATATTTTACACATTCTTAATTGTATATCAGACGTAGAAAGTAGTCAACTAAACACAACACTCCTAATTTGTAAGAAGATGTCAACAGAGATTGATTTTGAAAGTATTTGAGGAGTACAAGAATTCATCAGCAAAAGTGACTATGGAGAAACACTTATAATAAAGTAACTAGACACTATTCCCTCTATTATTGAGAAGTGAAATTAACAGTTAATACATTACTAAAATAAATAAAATGTATAACCACTAAGGAATTTTGAATCCAAAGAAAAGTAATTGGAATCTTTATCACAACATATTAGAGAGTGGATTTGTTAACAATGAACTACACTCAACCACTAAATTACACTTCAAAGAGAAATTAAGGATGCAGTTGAGATAGATGAGATTTTAAATAAAGACTATGAGAAGGGAATTTTGTTATCAAACGTAATTCCTTTGACAGTTCAACATATCTATGTTGAGACTAAGAACCAATATGATATTAGCAATTGGCACTATCTATAATTTACATAAACTAATATACTTGGCTCAGCATGCTTGGAGGGTATGTATGAAAGAAGACTAATGGAAGACATGATGCCAATATTTTTAATCATCAATTATGGTTAGAGGTAAGTGTAATGAGTCTGACTTGAAGGCAAGAATCCAAAAACATTGCATAATAACAAGAACTACATTACGTTAGGAATTGCAAACTTGTATTGAATTAAATGCATGGAATTCTGATCTCATGAAAGGCTGGAGTCGTTACTTTTGAAGGAATATTGGTATGTAGAAATGAAGGGAATGAGTATTATTTTCCAAAAAAAAACTTTGTTATGTTACAAGTTAATGTTTAGGCCATATATATGTCTGTTGAGAGAAGAGTTGGGAAGATTGGAGAAGTAGAGATCCACACTTTACAATTTCTATAATGTCATTATAATTTTGACATGTACAAGAAGTATAAAAGAAATATAGTGGCACTTCTAAATAGTGCAATGTAGACTATATTGTGATCAATTTAACAAGGGACAATTCACGAAAAGAAAGAGAGTGAAGAGTAACAACAACGAAGAATAAGACTTGTGCACCTCCAAGGTAAGTATGAATATATAGTTAGAGTCTTCGTCTCAAGTCACTTTAAACTAGACATTTGGTGATTTAGTTATGGTAGATGTACTAATAGAGGGAAATATTTCTTGAAGTCTGCAACATAGCAAAGGCAATAAATAAATATCAGGCTTAATGAAAGTATAGGGAGAGTATCCATCTTCATATCAAGTTTGTAGATATTGCACATAGAATGATCATACTATACATATATATCAGTTCCCAATTAAAAGCTATCTTTCAAGGGCAGTTAACTAGATAAGAGTTCATATATACTTATTGTGCCAAAAACATCATGCAATTCACACCATCATCTAAAACTTCTAGCTGTTAAATACCATCTGGCCAAATATACATCAAACAATCTCCCACATGGAATAAGCCTCCTAGAATAGGGTCATTACAATTAGGTATAGTGGGACACATTGCCTAGCAAGAAAAGGTTAAATTAGGTAAATTTAAAGAGGTTCATCATAGCATATGAAAGGTAAAAATAATGTATGGTTAATTTTTTTTATTTTTTTATTTTTTTATTCAAAGATAATAAATTAAATGATTTAATATGTAATGGTTATGAATTAATTCACATTTAGTGATAGCTTGTTAATGGAAATTAAGAAGTATCACATACATGAAGGAATATAACTTCATATATTTGTATCAGAGGTGGGTGAACTTCATCTTGGCAAATATGATGAGGTAAATGGAAATCTATTGATGTTAGTATTAGAGACAAGTATAGCTACCTGTTTGGCTAACACAATAAAGATGGATATATGTGTTGGTATTAAAGATAGGTAGTATACCTATTTGGCCAACTATTAAGGAATGGTTTATCTATTGGTATCAGAGATAGGTATTATATCTATTTGACCAATTATTAAGGAAGGATTTATGTGTTGGTATCAGAGATAGGTAGTATACCTATTTTTCCACCTACTAAGGAATGGTTTATGTGTTGGTATTAGAGATAGATACTATACCTATTTGACCAATTATTAAGGAAGGATTTATATTTTGTTATCAGAGATAGGTAGTATACCTATTTGACCAACTATTAAGGAATGGTTTATGTATTGGTATCAGAGATAGGTAATATACCTATTTGACCAATTATTAAGGAAATATTTATGTGTTGGTATTATAGATAGGTATCACACCTATTTGGCCAACCTTTAAGGAAATATTTATTTGTTGATTTAGAGATAGGAGAAAGGAGTGCAACATTCATGATCGAAGTCATAAAAAAATTTCTTACCTTTTCTTGTTTCAAATTGTAAGTAGGTTCTAATATGTATACTATGTGTCTACATTTTGTCTTCTTGCATTAATATGTTTTCTTTGTGTCTTCTTTGTGTCTTCCTACATTTATGTATCTTCCTACATTCATGTGTCTACCTCGTGTTTGCATTGTGTCTTCCTACATTAATGTGTCTACTTTATGTCTTCATTCATAGACCATCATATATACTAGCATGTGTACTTTGCAAGTATTTTAACACATATGCGGGGAAAGGAATGAAATTGAGTTATAAATTGCTTGACGACAAGAAAATTTGAGAGGGGAGGACTTTGATATCCCCATCAATAAGATCCATATAATTAAATATAATATAATATTAATAATGGCCATATTAAATATCATATTAAGTGATAAAATATAATATTCAGAATAATAATGTAAATACATAAAGTAGGTACACTATTTATTATATGTATTAGTATTAATATTAATATAAGAAATATAATTTATCTTATTATTAATATAATATGTATATTTAATATAAGTTATTTATTAATATATTAATATTTACAAAAAGACATGACTCTTAGATTAAAAAAACTATATATATATAGAGAGAGAGAGAGAGAGAGTTTTAACATTGAGGGATAGATGGAAAATATGAAGAAATAAGGATCTTCAGACTGTAAGGCAATATCTACAATGAATTATTTAATTTCCTAGCATGGGACATCACATGTTAGTATTTAAACACTTATAAGCTTTACTTCTTGTGGAATAACCAAGAAATATACCTTCTTCACTTTTTACATATAGTTTACCATTCTTGAAATCTTTGAGAATATAACACTTGCTTCCAAATACCTTAAAATATTTTACATTGGGTGAGTATCTATACCATAGTTCAATAGGTGTTGAATGAGTACCTTTCTTGACTTATACATGGTTCAAGATATAGAAAACTATACTTATAGCTTCTCTCCAGTATTTCAAAGAAACATTTTTCTCCATCATGAGTGTCCTAGCACAGTCCATTACATATTTGTTCCTCCTTTCAAAAATTCCATTTCGTAGAGGGGTTCTAGTAGTAGATGTCTCTATTTTGATTCCTCTGTCATCACAAAACATCTCAAACTCATGTTAGATCTCAAACATTTCATAATTTTACCTATTTCCTTCTCAACTCTTACTAAGTACCACTTAAACATTTGGAAAGCATCAAATTTCTATTTCAGAAAAATAACTATCATCATTCTAGAATAACCATCAAAAAGTAGCATAATGTACTTATCTTCTTTATAGCTTTGCACTTCAATTGGTTCACACAAGTTATTATGAAAAATCTCTAATATTCCTTTAGAGGTATGAGTCTTACTCTTAAAACTTGACTTTGTCATTTTTTCTAACTGACATTATTTGCAAATTATATTGTCAGGCTTCTTCAACTTAGGAAAACCTCTGACTCTTCTCATGTTACTAATACTAACCAAGTTACCAAAATTAACATGACATAACCTCCTATGCCATAGCCACACATTATCAAATTCTACAACTAAAAAAGTAGCATCCTCTATATCAAGGTAAAATAGATTACTTCTAGTTTGATCACCTTTTTCAATCAATTTTCCATTCATATTGTATATCCTAGCAATTTTTTTCTCAAACTCAACCTTACATCCCAAATTATTCAGTTGTGACACACTCAACAAATTATTGTTAATTCCTTCAAATTAGTAAGCATTGTCACATAAAATCTTTTATGTGAGCTTAATAGTGTTGAAATCAAATTGAAAAGATAATTTACTAAGAAAGATTGTTATGAGGGAGATTGTTATGCATTTCAATCATTTTTTTGTCGTTGATATCAAACCTACTATTTGGTGGTAAGATAATTACTTACAAATTTAAGTACCATCACTTAGTTGATTTATGAAGAGGATTTGATCAACACAATGTCACAAAAGCACCTAGAGGAAAGGTTGAGTTATGATTATATAATGAAGTACAAGAATCAATTAAGATAGTGGTAACATGATGCATTGCCTATCTACTTAAGGTTACAAATGTTGGCTACACTAAGAAAATTTAGAAGAACAAGTTAAACAAAGTTTATCTGCCAAGATTGATCAAGTGGCCAATAGGTGCTGAAAAAAGTTAGTGCAAGCCAAGTAGAAAGTCAATTGGAGCTGAGTAAAAGCAATTTCTAGTGGATGTCAAGCAAGACAGTTGATGTCAAGTAATTTTTAGTAGATGTCAAGCACTAGTAAACTTTAGTTGATGCTAAGTAATTTTGTAGAGGATGTCGAGTAATATAGTGTGTGTCGAGCATCAAAAGATTGATAATGCCAAGCTGTTGCATTATTTCAAGGATCATGGATTCGATGAATTTGAGTTGACAAGTTTTTTTCTTTGATTTTGTGAACCAGGTGGAAGATAAGGATGATGAGCTGGTGGCACAAAATTTTAGGTAAACTATTTTGAGACAAATTCAAAGTGGATTCTAGAGGATTTTTTCTAGAAGAGATATGGAATGTGGGGTATATACATCGTATCCTACCTAACCTATCTAAACCCTAATTTGGATGATGGAAAATGAGTGAAAAATATCTTAATTTCCTATTTATAGGAATGGTTGGTCATGAATCAAGCTTGTCATGTGTGAGAACCTAAGGGAGAAAAGGAGTCATAGGGTTTTGCTTCATCAAGTGACCTAAGAGAAGAGTCTGCAATGGAATGTTAAGCAAGAAGGCTTGAGGAGATATATGCTTGAAGGGTGAACAAGCTATCAAAGCTACTTTGAGTGAAAGACAAGAAGAATGGAGGACTAAACATAAATCTCTAATCTACAAATGAAGCTATAAGTTGTATTAGATCAAGCCTTACTGTTACTGTCCAACAATTGTATCGATTTGGGATAAATTCTTTGGATTAAGGTTGACCTAACATTCATTTGTAAATTGTTTAATAAGGTGGAATTCCAAGTGAATTTCCTAAAGTCCTCTAACAAGGCTCATTTCTAATAGGGTGATTGAAATCCTTTAATAGGGTCACATTTGACAGTGTGTATTGTAACCTTTAACAGGGTTGGCCTTTCATAGGGCATCACTTCAGAAGAGTGAAAAGGAGTAGCATGTTACTAGTGGTTTTTCCCAAATTGGGTTTCCACATAAATCATTATATTATGTGTGTTGATGAATCTATTATGTTTCATGCTTTATATTTTTGCAAATTGATTTGATAGTAACCTGCAAGTTTTAAATGATTGCATATTCATTTGGATGTATGCATGAGTATGAATGTTTTATGGGTTCACTAAATTGTGAAAAATTTAATTTGTACATCTAGACCTCGGATAATTGATTGACCCCCCCTCTCAGTTATTCTAAAGTAATTCCAATAGATAGAACCCTTTCCTTTTATTAGACATAGTGCATCATTACCAAACCTTACACTATTTCCATCATAATAATTCAAGGTAATGAACTTACTTTTATCTCCAGTCATGTGATGTGAACACCCACTATCAATGATCCTTTCGTTATACGTGTTCATGCAAGACACTAGTGTAGTTTCCTCATGCTTGTCAAATTCATCCTTCATTGTAGCATACACTACTTCATCATCATGATCATCAGATCCATTTTTTTTTTCTTCTTTAGCAATGTAGAAAGACTTCTTGCCTTTGTCTTTGTATTCTTTGTCATCTTCATCTCTTCTACTTTTGTACTTGTCACCACCTCTATAATTCTTCTTCTTAGGACATCTAGCAACAATATGACCAACCTCATTACAATTGAAACACATGATAGGTAACTTACATTTAAGCTTTCCTTTACCTCTATGAAATCTCCTTGCTAATAGTGCTTCAAGTTGATCTACATCTTCCTTATCTATAGCACTGTCACTGTACAAATATTTTTCCTTTTTCTTTTTCTTCTTCTCATTAGGTTCCTTTAATGACAACTTAGCTTTGAAAGTAGATTCAATAATTTCAAGTCTATAATTATCAAAGTTAGATAGCTCAATAGTAGTGAGTCTACCTACCAGACCTTCAAGAGTTAGATCATTCATTGGCATACATCTCAATTCTTGTATTACATAATCTCTAATAGCATAAATAGGAAACAATGATCTCAAAAATTTAGTACAATATCATCATCTATTTTACCAGTAGCTCCTCTTATTGCATTAACAACATCTTTTAACCTTGAGCAATATTGACCAATATTCTCACCTTCTTTCATTCACATATCATCAAACTTACCTCTAAGACTTTTAGCTTTATATCTTAGAACATTCTTGTAACCTCCATACATAGTGTGTAGAGCATCCCACATTTCCTTTGCATTGTCAATACCTTTGATGTCATCAAATTTGACATAGCTTAAGGTAGAGGCAATCTCCAACATTGCCTACTTGTGTTCTTTCTTCATTTTCATATCTTCAACAGTTAGGGCTCCAATAGGATCAACATGTTCAACAAGAATGGTAGATTGTGCATGATCTCCAAGACCTCCTTGGTGTAGCTTCATCAAACTTTTCCATACAGGAAATTTATCTCTATTAATCTTGGGTACTTCTCTTTTTAACATCTTGATCTTTTTTCTTCTAGTACCTTCAAACTAGTCCTCTTAATCAGATGACTCTGATACCAATTGTTCAAATCATTTAGAATAACTAGGAGGGGGGTAAATTAGTTATCCAAGGTCCAGATGTACAAATAAAAATTTTCATAGCTTAGTGAACCCATATCCATAAAACATTTTCATCATACATGCATCCATTAGATTATGCAATCACTTAAACTTGTAGGTTACTGTTAAATCAATTTTGCAAAAATGTAAACATGAAACATAAAAAATTTAGTAACACATTTGACATAATGATTTAACATGAAAACCCAATTTTTGAAAAACCACCAGTAACATGCTACTCATTCTTACTCTTCTGAAGTGATGCCATGTGAAAGGCCAACCCTGTTAAGGGTTACAATGCACACTAGGAAATGTGACCCATTTAAAGGATTTCAATCATCTTGTTAGGAGTGAACCTTCTTAGAGGACTTTTCATCATTCACTTGGAATATCACCTAGTTAAAGGATCTACAAATGACTATTAGGTCAACTTTAATCCAAAGGATTTACCCTCAACTAATACAATGATTAGAAAGTAACAGTAAGGATTGATCTGATAACAACTTACAACACTCTTGCAAATTACAAATCACTATTTCAATCTTCCATTCTGCTTGGATTTTACACTCTTTAGCTGTGATAGCTTGTTCACCCTTCAAGCATCCATACCCTTAAGCCTTCTTGCTTTGCTTGCCAATGTAGTCTCTTTACTTAGTCAATGAATGAAGCAATACCCTAGACTCCTTGTCTTCCGTAGGTTGTCACACATCACAACCCTTGCTTCTGACCAGCCACCTCTATAAATAGAGAATTATGATTTTTTTTGTTCAACCTCTATTGTCCATTTTATGGTTATGTTGGATTATGTAAGATTCAATGAATCTACCTATCATTTCATTTCATTCCCTTCTAGAAACTTCTCCTTCAATCCTCTTTGAATTCACCTCAAAACAATTTACCATGAATTCTGTGCCACCAACTCATCAAGCTTATCTTCCACATGGTTCACACAATCCAAGAAATCAAACTTGTTAGCTCAAATTCATCGAATTCTAGATCTTTCTCATAATGCTGAAACTCAACATTAACTGGCTTCTGATGCTCAACAAATACTACATTACTTGGAATCCTCTATTAAATCACTTCGCATGAACTAAATTTTACTGGTGCTAGGCATCAAATAAACTTTACTCAACTTATACTATTTCACTTAGCTTACATTGAAATTGACTTTGCTCAGCTCCAACTAATTTTTTGCTCGGCTTGCACTAACTTTGCTTGGCAACCACTATGCAAAATGTTAAGCTTGGTATACAGACTTCATTTAACTTGTTCTTCTAAAATTAATCAATGTAACCTACCTTTACAACCTTAAGTAGAGTATCAATGCACTATAATATCACTATGTTAATTCATTCTTGTAGTCCTTTTCATATCATAACTCAACCTTTCCTCTAGGTGTTATTGATAGCTCATTTGATCAAATCCTCTTCATCAATCAAATAAATGATAGTACTTAAATCATATAAGAAATTTTCTTACCAACAACTAGCAGGTTTGACGTTAGTGACAAAAAAATGATTGAAACACATTTATCATACTTGTATCAATCTGTTTTTGAAATAGGGAAGGGAATGACAATAATCTTCTTCACATTAGATCATAGGGTGTTCACTTCAAATATTTCTAGAACCACCTTGTCCTCTGGATACCTTAGCAACCTCTTAGGAAATTTGTCATAGGCTCCTATTGACAGATAGGAGAAACTCAGAAATTGGATGAATGAGCATCCAAATTGGCTTATGGCCGAAATTGTCTCTAGTGAGAATCTCCTTTTAGGGCATCCTTACAATTCTCTACATAGCCTCATTATGAAAGAATTATTAATAGCTACATACTCCTTATAGTTTCTTTATAGCTATAGATTGGGTAAAATTCATAAAATTTGGTGTGCTTATCATAATTTGGGATGCTAGGGAGGCTTGGCCACAAGTGGTGAGTTTCCAAAGCATAGATCAAATAGAACTACTTGAATCATCTCGCCTAATCCAACTAGGAAGCAATCTCATCACAAATGATTTGTGCTCAGTCAATTTGTATATCGTCAATGCAGATTTCTTGTACTAGGAAGAAGTGGTGCTCAATGAACTCTAATATCTCCTCTTTTCCTTTTAATTTGAGGAGTGCGAGGATATCTACAATCTCTCATTTCAAATTTGTGCCAAAAAGGGTCTTTGGCATTTTTCTTTACTTTTAGTGAGTATTCTAGAACCTTGTCCTCTACATGTCTTCCCATCTAAGAGTCTTCTTCTTGTTGAATATGGACGCATAAGGCTAGAAATTGACATCATAGTACATCTCCTTAATGGGGATGCCAAATATGGACTGCATCAATTTCTTGTTGATTGATATGAGAATAGACTAGTAAGGAAACAAAATATACTTTTGTTCTGGGTTATATCTTTTGATGTATTCCCTTACAAGCTCAGGTGCATGCATTGCCATAGGAAAACTAGTTGCTTCAACCATTCTTCTTTCTTTAACTTTTTGACTAATTGGGTGAATGTGTTGAGAATTAAGTCTTCTATGAAGATCACCAAAATTCTAGAATTTGAAAGATGTGTTTGTATGCTCTTTTAAATCACTCCCCAAGTCAATTAACTTATCGTAACCAACACCTTTGATTTCTATTCACTATGATTACATAGGGTGTAGTTTTTGATAAATAGTCATTTAAATATACATGAAGAAACTAATTGCATGTAATTATGATGAAATAGCTTTAGGAATTAGAATGTTGGCATGACACAAATGAGATTAACAAATGGAATGTTTTCCATGAGTAATACTATTTAAAATTTCCATTCATTTGCATGTAAAATACCATATTCTTGAAAGTTTGATTACTTTACTTAAAGTAAAGTAATATGACTTAGATTCACTTAGCAACCCAAAGTCTTTAACTTTACAGGAACTACCTTACTTTAGCTCATAATTTGGAATGCAGATATACTTAATAGCATTAAAAAATGTGGGAGAGAGTTCCACAAACAATTTTTCCTTCTATCCAGGATCACAACATGGGGAGTAATCCTTTTTCTAGCTTGGGCACTTCATCCCTTCATTTTCTACCTAAAGCTTTTAGCTCTGGATCTCCTTTATGGTGAGGTTACATTTCCATCATTAACTTTTCTAGAAATATCTTCTCATCATTTCAAAGGAATATTCAAATTATAGAGTAACTTGAGTTTATATTCTCAAAGCCCCTGTAGAGTTATTCCTTTTCATTTCCTTGGGGCAGAAAACTCCTTTCTTAGCAAATTTTTTTTGGCTAAAGTAGAGCAACAACACTTCATTCTTTCACCTCAATTTTATGGCCTTGAAGCTAGATTTTGACCATGCCTTATTGATTATAAGCCCTTAAATGGTTCTTTCAATATTGTTCTCACACTATTTCATCATTGGGATTGATATTTGGCTTTAGTTTATTTAACATTAGAAGTAGAACAAAATAACTTTGCTTCTATGCTTATAGAACAAAAAATCCATATACCTGTGTCCCCTCATAGGACTTGATCCTATCTCAAAAAAATTGAATGAGATTCATTCTAGCTTCAATCCACAGCTTAGTAGGCCCTCCCAACATGACATAGTCATCCTCTCAACTTGTCAATCACTATCACAACGTCATCCTTTGGATACACAATTGATATAGTTTGCTTAAGGGGAAAAACAACTCAAAAGCTCAAAATTTGTGAGATATGAAATATTAGGGAGAAATAGTAGAGGATGAGATGTAGAAAACTTACTTATCATTGAGAGAATGCCTAAACACACCCTAACCATGCCTAGATCACCTAGACCTTGTGCACACTAGGAAATAGGAAACTCACATAGATGGAGGGTAAAGGTAATGTAAGGGGATACTAACAAAGAAAGAAAGAAGAGTACTTTAGGAAAGATCAGAAGTGACCTAAAGGACACTTAGACATCACACTTGGACACACACTCACTTTCATACCAATGGCTTCAAGATTTAATGGGGAAGACTAAACCTTGGCAATAACTGGCTCTGACTGGGGTCTTAGCCTTTACAAATGGCTAAGAAGGAACCTAGAATCTCTGGTTTTGTATAGCTAGAATAAAAAACTATAAGGGGAAACTAAACTAAGCACACAACAGAAAGGAAAACTAACCTAGGAAAGAAAGAAAATAATGTAAAGAATAATGCAAGGCAACCTACCTAGACTAACACTAGTTGTAGGGGTCACTTGCTTTTAATAATGAATTTGATACAACTTTATATCCTATCCATTGTAGGAAAATGGTAGAATATCTCTAGAAGGGAGCGCCAAAATGAGAGAATTGTTCTAGTTTTCTTGCATAATCTTGAAAGGGCCCTTCCAATGGGAGTCAAATTTGTGGTTTTGTCTTCTATCCCATAATAGGATCAAGTTGCCCTCCATGAAATTCCTTGGTCTAGCCTTCTTATCAAAGAATTTTTTTACACACTTCTGATGCTTAGTAATATGATCAACCATCCTTTCGCATTCTTCTTCCATCTTAGTTAGGTACATAATGCACTTCTCCAATTCATCTTGGAAAATAGTATCCTCAATCACTTGCTGTAGTTTATAGATGGATAGCTCTAATGGGAGTGGAAGACTAGCTTCAACTCCATATACCAACTCAAACAGGGAAATCTTGATTGTCTTCTTAGGTATTACTCTATCTATCTGGAGCATGTTGTAAAATTTCTTGTTCCAGTTCGTCTAGTTCTTAGTGGCCAATTTCTTCATGATAATGATCAAGTTTCTATTGCTTGATTCTTCTTGACAATTTCCCTGAGGGAAATAGTAAGATGAATGACTAAGATTTATGTTATTATCATAGAAAAATTTTGTAATCTCCACAAAAGAAAAGTAAGAAGTGTTGTCCATGAAAAGCTTCATTAGCACCCCAAATATTACCAAAATATTCTCCTTGATGAACTCATATATGACCTTAGAAGTAATCTCCTTAGTTGGCTTGACCACCAGGCATTTGGTGAAGTGGTCTAGAGAAGAGTCCCTTTGAGTATACCCAAGGTGTGTTACTTATAGTTTCACAAATTTTTCACAACCATATAGGACCAGAATCCACTATGTGATTCCCAATACCCACTCTCCTTAGACTAGATCAAATTCAAAGTCCAAGACACCTCCTTGAGGTCTAACAAGACACAAACTTCAAGCTGAGGTTTTTTAGGGATGAAAAAGGGCTTCTTCCAGCCTTAGATGTAGTTTATAAATGTTTTTATACACAAGTCCCTCCAATATGTACTTTAGAAAATCAACTATGAACTTCGAAAAAGTGATGTGTAGGATCATGGTGTGCCAAAAAGTGGTGATCTAAAAAATTTATGGTTTTGAAATATCTCAAACCTTTTCAAAATCTATTCCAACTTTTTTCCCACCCTACCTAATATTATATGAAAACAATTAATATCTTTATAAGGTCTACTATATCTTTTTCATACCAAACCTATATGATCAACTTTAAAAACATCCCAAAAATGTGCTTTTGGCCTATTTTTATGTGATTTTTAATTCAAACATGTAGCTGACAACTTTTTTTCCACCAAAATTTGATGAAATGAAAAGAGTTTCTTAAGAATGTTATTATATTTCCATAAATGTAAGGTTTGTAAAATTATGAGTTTAGTAAGTAATTATTACTTATTTTCTAATGGAGTTACGTATACAGTACTGACTGACACACTACTTGAAAAAAAACTATGACTTTAAAATGGTACAACATTTTTTAAATCCAAAAGATGCATCACATTCTATGTTTCTTCTACTACAAAATGAAAAATTGAATTTCAAAAAGTTTTAAATTAGTTAAGGTGGTCAAACATGAGAGTTTTGTTATTGCAAAAATACTAAAGTAAAAAATTAATTAATTATTATTTATTTAGAATAAAAATACCCAAAAATATGTGTCACATCCAGGCATGAGTCTACTACTTGTATCTAAAATATTATTTAAAAAATTATGATTTGATTTTGATTAAGGTGGTTAGACATACGTCTACTTCTTATTTTTGTTCTAAAATTTTTGTAATATTGCATTAAAATTTAAAATTTTGATGAATCAATTTTTATTTATTTGAGATAAGTCCTACTAGTTTAGAAACTTGTTTCAATTGTTTAGACATTCTTTTTTCTCAACTTTTTGATATAAAGTTAATGACAAGTAGAAAAGTGCATGTCAAGTTGACATAACCCTCATTTTTTGATTTTTTATTGCCACTTAAGATCATAGTTTGGTTGACCATGATCTAGCGCATACTCAAAATCAACCATGTACTTTGGAAATCAACTTACTCACCTAATACTGAAAATAGACTACAAGGAGAAAGTAAGGGTTTGTGAAGTAAACTTTCTTGGAATTCCACCACAAAAAGTCTTAACCACCTTCAAACATTATAATCCTTAAATCAACAACCTTTGCCAAGTTAGGACTCTTGACCAATCTCTCAACTCAAGTTGTTTGCAAAACTCTCCTATGCCTAATAGGGCTAATAAATCAACAACCTCTGCCAAGTTAGGACTCTTGACCAATCTCTCAACTCAAGTTTTTTGCAAAACTCTCCTACGCCTAATAGGGCTAATTAGGTCTCTTTTCCCAAGGGTAAAAGTACAAAGTTGTGTCACCTTTTAGGTTGACTTATCAGAATGACTAAAATTGAGTTTTTCTATCTAAAAATCAATTTTGTCCAAACATACAATCTAGATAAATTAATTCTAACTAAGTTATATATGGTCTCACACTTTTCCAATTGGAAATGTCTATTAAATGTATGTTTTATACTATTTTGTATCCAATTACTAAAGAAATACACTTTTTTTCTGAAAACTAGCATTTCAATAACTCTTGCTATTTTTTATGATATTTTTTAATAACATATAAACACCATTTTATAGAGCTTAGAGTCAAAAATATTCTCATATAGAGTTTATAGTGTTTTAATTAGATATAGTATATTGTAATTAAAAAATTCTACAAGCACATATTTTAACACTCGAAAAGATGTCAATTTTGAGAAAGGAAAAAATATAAAATCATATTTTAAAAAAATAAAAATTATATGACATTCTAGAGGATAGAGTCCTCTTTTGGAATGTATAATTTTCTCTTGGTTAGAATAGATTTATTTTGAAAAATGTGGTGGGAGATGAAAACTATTGATTTTAGGTGAATTGAAATTTGAATCATTACAAAAGAAAAAATATAGGTCTAAAGCTGATTTTTATTTTTGATTATTCTAGCTATATATGTTATATACAACATAGTCCGAGATCAAATGGAAATAAATTTATTTCCATCTACCTTTGTAGTGGGACCTAGACCCCTAATTTTTAGTAGATAAAAATTTATCTATAAAAATTAGGAAAATATATCAATCCTTATTCCAAATAATTATTAAAAATTATAATCCTAAATTTCATCCATTTCTACACATCTCATTAGTTTACTTCATTTTAAAATTCAAAATAATAATACAAATTTTATGTCATTGAAGATGAACAATTATACTTTTGTTAGCCTTTTCCTTTACAAAAGGGTGACATGGGTTTGTGCTTTTACCCCCAAGTAAGTACAATAAATTCAAAACATCTTCCAACCAATCTTATTGGAATACTTTAGGGACATGTCAAAACAACTAAGTCCAAGTTCCTATGGTTCTATTCCACATCTGGGCCATGTTGTGCCTCAAAAACCCAAATCTATACATTCACATTTACTCTCAATATATTTTGCTTCCTATTCTGAGACCCAAATAATCTTAATTTACATCCTCTCCCCCTTCTTTCCATTCAGACTGATCTTTTTCCTATGGTGGAATTTCTAGGAAAGATAAATTTATCTCAAAACCCTAGTTTGGGCCTTCCTATGACCATCAAGCAATCCAAATTTGATTTCTCTTAACCAATGTATCTTTGAAGTCTCAAATCACTTTCAAATCCTTCATAAGAATATCCTTCAACTTTCCCAATCTTTCAAAATTGTACATGAATCCATACAATTATGTATGAGTAGTTTCTCAGACAATTTTAATAGGAAAACAACATAATTTTATTAATTCGAACAATGATTACAATAGATTCTTCTCTTCTATTTTGAGAAAGGTTTCTCAACATTATTTATACCACTCCTAAATATTTCCAAATAATAAATGTGGTTGTGGCTATTGGGATTCATAAGCTACATTTCTACACAAAAGTTGAATTATGCAACAAATTTTACAACTTTTTGCAAAAGTTTTTCAAATGTCTATGAACTTTACTAACATTAATCCTAGACCCTACCTAGGATTATAAGACTTTTTTAATCAATCAAAAATCATTATTTAACCCTCTATACTATCTTATCTTCATTCTACCTAGAAATTGTCCATAAAATGACTAAGGTAGACAATCAGGTTTATAACACACCTAATGTTTTCTTGCCTCACAACTCGGACATTATTTCTAGCATTGGATTCTACATCCAATTCCTATCCTAAACCTTTGTGTTTGATCCTCCTGATGTTCTTGCAATGGTAGATATTGGAATTTCTATTGCACCATACTCTTAGGGTGCACTGATCTCAACTCCTCTTGACATAAGCTCTCATAAACTTAGGCCATGCTTCTGGATCTCTTGTTTATCCATCCATATAGACTCCTCCTTAGGACTTCCTTTCCATTGAACCAAACACTTATTTTATCATTTCTCTTGGTGTTTTTGATGATCTTGGTATCCAGGACCTTGTCAGGTTTTCTTGGTTCATGGGTTGGCATGCTTGCAACATCTTCTTCTAGTTCTTCAAGTTGCACTTCTGAACCTCCATTCACATCACTTTTATATGTTTCTCAATCAAAAATATTAAATATGGGAGAGATACCAAGGTTTGAGGGAAATTCTATCTCATAAGCATTCATTCCATGCTTCTTCAATATTTGACAAGGTCCTACTTTCTTCATGAGTAGTTTGGTATGCTTGCCCTTTGGTAACCTTTCCTTCTTCAAGTATGCCTAGACTAGGTCTTCAGCCTGTAACTGAGCATCTCTTCTATGTTTTTCCTTCGCCTACTTATACTTTTCTACACTCTTCTCAAGGGCCAACCTCACCAAGTCATTAATCTCTTTCATGTTTTCTACAAACTCCTCTCCATGAGCACTGATTGGAGTATTGGAAGGTAGTTCACTAAGTTCTAGTATACCTCTTGCATTTTGTCCATACACTATTTGAAAAGGTCTCTTCCCTGTACTTCTATTGACAGAGTCATTAAATGTAAATTATGCTTGTGGTAGGTCTGACTCCCACTTGTCTCCATACTACTTTTTCAAGCATCTAAGTAGGTTTCCAAGAGACTTGTCCACAACTTCTATTTGCCCATCTATTTGTGGATGGTAGGTAGAGCTAAAACTTAGATTAGTTCCCAATTTCTTCCATAAGGTCCTCCAAAAGTGACCAATAATATTCACATCTCTATCTGCTAGTATGGTTAGAGATAAACCATGAATCCTGACAATCTCCATGAAGAATGAATTTGCAATTGTTGATGCATCATTGGTGCTTTTACAAGGGATGAAGTGGGTCATTTCACTAAATCTTTCCACTACAACATATATGCTATCATTTCCCTTCTATGATCTGGGCAATCTCATCACAAAGTCCATGCTACAACTCTCCCAAGGCCTTGTAGGAATAGGAAAAGGCTGGTATAGTCCTGGGTAAAATCAAAAACCTATGTCACCCTTTTGTAATAGAAGAGGCTAATGAAAGTATAAATTTTCACCTTCAATGACATAAAATTGGTATTACTATTTAGAATTTGGAAATGATGTAAACTAGTGAAATGTGAAAATTGATGAAGTTTAGGATTATAAAAATTTAATTATTATTTGGAATAAGAATTGATATATTTTTCTAATTTTTATAGATAACATTTAGTTGTTGAAAAACATTGAAAATTAGGGGTTTAGTTCCCACCACAAAACAATATGGAAATAAAATTATTTATTTGAACTCAGACTATGTTATAGATAACATAGTTAGCTAGAACAATCAAAAATAGAAATTGGATTTAGACCTATATTTTCTCTTTTATAATGATTCAAATTTCAATTCGCCTAAAATCAATAGTTTTCATCTCCCACCACATTTTTCAAAATAAATCTATTCCAACTAGAAGAAAAATTATACATTCTAAAAGAGGACTCTCTCCTCTAGAATGCCATATAATTTTAAATTTTTTTTTATATGATTTAATATTTTTGTCTTTGTCAAAATTGACATCTTTTCGAGCATTAAAATATGCGCTTATACAATTTTTTAATTACAATAGACTATATCTAATTAAAATGCTATAATATATATATAAGAATATTATTCACTTTGAGCTCTATAAAATGGTATTTATATTTTACAAAAAAATATCATAAAAAATAATAGGAATTATTGAAATGTCAATTTTCTAAAATCATTTTATTTCTTTAGTAATTGGATACAAACTAGTATAAAACATGCGTTTAATAGATATTTCTGATTGGAAAAGTGTGCGACAATATATAACTTAGCTAGAATGAATTTATCTAGATCATATGCTTGAAAAAAATTAATTTTTGGATAGAAATACTCAATTTTAGTCATTCTAATAAGTCAGCCTGAAAGGTGACACCACTTTGTACTTTTACACTCTTGCATTAGTGGATGTATCCTTGTCTCTCTGATAGATTGTACATGTTTCCATAATCTTCCTCACTTTAGTCTAAAGTTTTGGCTAATAGTAGAACCTTCTCACGTATTCCAAGGTCTTGTCCAATCCAAAATGTTCTCCCATTCTACTTGCATGCTTTTCTCTAATGATGTTCTCCCTCATAGAACATTGTGGAATGCAAAGTTCATGCCCCTTGAATAGTAGCCCATTTTGAACCAAGTAGTCAACATATTTAGTGTGATATTCCTTGGAAAAGTAAGAGTACACCTTATAGATTTCTTTAAAGTCATTATCATCTTTAAACATTCCTTTCAAGGTGCTGATCCCTAGACTTTGGAGTTGGATTCCCTACACAACTAGATTCTTCCTTCTCAGTGCATCTGCCACATTATTGGGAAGTCCCTTCTTGGGCTTTATTGAAAAGGTGTAGGTTTGAATGGATTCTACCCATTTCATATGCTTGTGGCTTAGATTCTCTAAGCTATTCAAGAACATTAAGGCTTGGTTGTCTATGAAAATACCAAATTCTTTTGGAAGGAGGTAGTACTTCCATTTCTCCAACGACTAGACTAAGGCATATAGTTTCAAGTCATAAGAAGAGTATTTCCTCTTGGCTTAATTCAGTTTCTCATTCAAAAAGGCTATTGGCCTCCCTTCTTGACTCAAGACAACCCTTATAGCGAAGTTAGAAGCATCACATTCAATAGTAAAGATTTTTTGAAAATTGGGGAACATTAGGATAGGTTTCTCCATTACCTTCTTCTTCAGCATTTGGAAGGTCTCCTCTGCATCCTTGTTCCACACAAACTTGCACTTTTTCCCACTCTTGATTGTCTCAAGGATAGGAGCACACAACTAACTGAAATCTCTGATGAACCTTCTATAGAATGAAGCAAGCCCATGAAAGCTTCTGACTTCAGTCATGGTCCTAGAGGAAGGCCAAGTCAAGATGGCTTCCACCTTCTTAGGATCCATTTTATGTTACCTTCAGAGATCACAAATCCCAAATAAACAAGCTCTCCCTACACAAAAACACACTTTTCCAAGTTTATTAAAAACTTTTCTTAATGCAATCTCTTCAACACGAAGTTAAGATGTTCTATATGTTCCTCCTTACTCCTACTAAAAATAAGGGTGTCATCAAGGTAAACTATGAAAAAATTTCCAAGGAATTATTTTAGTACCTCATTCGTTAGTCTTATGAATGTTCTTGGAGCATTAGATAGGCCAAAAGGCATCACTCTCCATTCATACAAGCCTTAATTGGTTTTAAAGGCAATTTTCCATTCATCACCATCCCTAATCCTTATTTGGTGATAACCACTTTTTAGGTCTATCTTGGAATAGTACTTTTCTCCCCATAGTTTGTCCAATAGGTATTCCATCCTAAGCATAGGGAATCTATACCTAATATTAATTCTATTTATTGCTCTAGAATTAGTGCACAATCTCCATGTACCTTCTTTCTTGGGTGCCAATAGGGCAGGTACTACATAAGGACTAAGGCTCTTTGAGATCAATCATTTATCTAAGAGTTCTTGTATCCATCTTTCCATCTCCTAATTTTTCTCTAGGGTTAAATTATATGTTTCTTTGTTAGGAAAAGTTTCTCCTAGGATTAGATCTATGTTATGACTTATATCTTTGATTGGGGACAACTTACTTGGCAATTCTTTGGTGACAATGTCCTTATACTGGTCCAATAGGTTTGCAACCTCCTTAATACCTACATGTCTTAAGGGCTTCACTTCATTCACAACCTTCTTCGGCCTATCATCCTTAGGAAAAATGAATAGAGCATAGCATGGAGCCTTTTTCTATTTCACAACTTTTAGAAATTCTTTCCATCTAAATTTTTTTTTTTTGAATCTTTCTACTCTTATACAGAATTTGGTAAGGGTAAGAGAGTTACCTTTTCACCTCTATGGTTGATGGTGTAAGTGTTCAAATTACCTTCATGGTGTGCCTCCACATCATATGCCTTCTCAGATACTAATTTGTTAGTAGACCCACTATCAATCAACATCTTATAAACTTTGTCCACACACTTGCATGTCGTTATGAAGAAATTCTTCCTCTGATGTGGTTCACGAGTGCTTGGTGCATTGGAAAGTGTCCTTCTCATCATAAGGGCTTCTCCCTTCTTAGGTGCTACATAAGATCCTTGGTTTTCCTATTATTGACTATCCCCTTCCTTGACTAGGTTTGCTCTTCAATTAGTCTGATTCTTTTCCTTTTCATGACACTTAGATACCAACTGCCATGGCCATAACATATACATATATACATATATATAATCCTTACTCTTGTTGATACCTATTTTGAGTGCCACATACTATTATATATGGTGAAAAAAAGTTTTTTTTTGTTTCATAAGATGTAAGAATCTCTCATTTGATGATTCGATTGTAGGGGACATGCAGACATACACATTACCATGTACTACTTGATGAAAACAAGTTTGGTGTAGACATTATTAAAAATCTTGTCCGCAACTTACCATATGTATTAGAGTAAAAGTGTAAATGATTTTCATCTTGTTATCTACAATGCTATTTCTAATGTAGCATTAAGTTTATTGTAGTATGTATTTTGTTTTTAATAGGTGTCAAACAAACTTACAACAACAGTATCTACAAGTTACTATTGGAAATATAAGAGGAGTAATTGAGAGGGGATAGGTGAATTAGTTACCACTAAAATAAGTCCTAGATCCCTTAGATGTCAATACAAAAGTAAACTTTAAAAATTAAACTCTATTGTTGCATGACAAACACACACAAAAATGATATAACTTGGTAAACACTAAAATTTCTTGGCAAAAAAATAACATGTAAATCTTAAGATGTTATCTGAGATTACTATTACTTTAACTTAGTTGCAAACACATAAAAGAAATAAAATGAACACATTTGACACCAAGATTTAATTTGGATACCCAATTTAGGAAAAACCACCAATTGTAACTAGTTACTAATTTTCACTCTTCTAAAGCAAGCCTTGTTAGGAGCCAACCTTGTTAAAGGTTACAAAACACATTTTTAGGTGTGACCTTGTTAGAGGATTTAATCACCCTATTAGGAGTGGCCTTTCTAGAGGTCTTTGGACAATTCAATAGAACTGCTAGGTATGTGTAGGATCATGGCCAACCAAACTATGTCCTTAAGTGGCAATAAAAAATAAGAAAAACAAGGTTATGTCAACTTGACGTGCAATTTTCTACTTGTTATTAACCTTATATCAAAAATTTGAGAGAAAAGAATCTCTAGAAAATTGAGTCTAGTTCTAAACTACTAGGACTTATCTCAAAAAAATAAAAATTTATTGGTAAAAATTTTGAATTTTAATGCAATATTACAAAAATTTCAGAACAAAAATAAAAAGTAGACGTATGTTTGACCACCTTAATCAAAATCAAATGATAATATTTTTTAATAATATTCTAGATATAAGTAGTAGACTCATGCTTGGATGTGACACATATTTTTGGGTATTTTTATTCTAAATAATTAATTAATTTTTGACTTTAGTACTTTTGGAATAAAAAAATTCTTGTGTCTGACCACCTTGACTAAATCAAAACTCTACAAAATTTATTTTTTCATTTTTTTCCCTTATAGTAGAAAAAACATAGAATGTGATGCATCTTTTGGATTTAAAAAATGTTGTAACATTTTAAAGTTATAGTTGTTTTTCAAGTAGTGTGTTAGTCAATACTTTATATGTAACTCCATTATAAAATAAGTAATAATTACTTACTAAAATCATAATTTGACAAACCTTACATTTATGTAAAGATAAAAACATTCTTGAGAAACCCTTTTCATTTCATCAATTTTTGGTGAAAAAAAGTCATCAGCTACATGTTTGAAGTAAAAATCACATTAAAATAGACCAAAAGCACATTTTTAGGATATTTTTTAAGTTGACCATATAGGTTTGTTATCAAAAAATATAGTAGACCTTATAAAGATATTGATTGTTTTCATTTAGTATCAGGGTGGCTGGGAAAAAAGTTGGAATAGATTTTGAAATGGTTTGAGATATTTTAGAACTATAGATTTTTCAGATCACCACTTTTTGGCACACCATGATCCTACATATACCCTATTAACTATGGATTTATGAATAGCTATTAACTTAACTTTGTTAAGAGATTTATATCACTGCTACAATGGTTAGAGAGTAACAATGAGATGACCTGATTTCTGATACAACTAAAAAACTGATTATAGATCTCAATTCTAGCTTGTGTACTTGATCCTTCTTGACTGAATGTATCTTTTCAGCTCCACAAGGATATTTTGTTTATCCTTCTAATTCTCTTCCTCTTAGCATCATTAAATCTTCAATTATCATCCATGCATTCTACATCACGTCTTCTAATCCTCAAATTGACCTTATATTTATATCTTTCATATTATCAAGTCAACTTGAATATAACTTAGAATAATTAATATTCATCTTCTTAGTCAACTAGAACTAACAGACAATTGAATTGAACTCAATATACCAAAATTAGAAAATATTTCATTAGCCGACCCAACTTGATAGACAATAACTCAAAAAAGATTTTCTTGTGTTAACCAAGTGAACTTGGTTAACATTGTATATTCACAAAGTTCCTTTGGTAACCAAGTGAACTTGGTTAACACTCCTCTTCTACAAAATTTTCTTTGTCTCCTAAGTGAACTTTGTAGACACTATCTTCTGAACTTGGTAAACTCTGGAATGCTTGGTAGACATAGAAAAATGTCTTCAATGTCCAAGTGATCTTGACATACACTGACTGGTAATGATATGACATTGGTGTATCATCAAAGATAATACACAATTAATCAATTGTTCCAACAATCTCCCTCTTTGGCATTGATGGTAACACAACATGTCATAATGCAATGTTTTATTTAGAGCAAGAATAAAGTAAGGAACATATCATTAGTTTCATTGATTCTCATCCATGAGAACTCCCTTTATTAAAGTGAACTCTTTCTGCCTTCAGTTTCTCCCTCTATTAGAAAAATTCTATCTGATACAACTTCTTTTGATAGAAAACTCTAACTTTGATATTAGACCAAGTTTATTCTCTCATTTTCACATCTTCAAACTTCTCCTTCTTAAAATTTACAAATATGAAAACTCACTTCTCCCTCATTGACATCTCTTACATTATCTGATTACAAATTTTTTTATGAGATATGGAAACATACTTCTCCCTCTTTGACATCTCATGCCAAATACAATATTTAGTGAATATCAATGTATCTCAAGTATTGATTCATTTTCAATTTTCCCTTGGCAATAATACACCAACTTGATTGATCTTCAACATGCTTGGTTGATGCATCACTAAACTTGATTTAGTGAGCTTTAGATAGGGGAATGACCCTTAGCTTACTTCTTAGATACATAAATGCATCCTTAGGTAATGAATTGGTGAATCTATCTATAATTAACATATTCCAATCTGACTTCTTTATCTTGTACCAATTCTCTCAAGAAATGATATTTTATAGCAATGTGTTTCATTTTGGTATGTATCACTAGATTCTTTAATATATTGATTGCACTAGTATCATCACAGTATATGACTACTAGATCCTTGATCTCTATCTTCATACCTAGGAACAATTGTTTGAACAAAAAAATATTAGAACAATTACATATTGTTGCCAATTATTCTACTTTTGTTTTGGACAGAGAGATACAATTCTATTTCTTGCTTGTCCAGGACACTAGTCTTTCACCAAGAAAGAATGCTCCACCACTAGTACTTTTTCTATTATCAATAATTCCTGCCCAATCAGCATCTATGAATACTTTTAAATCCAAATTGCCTCCTATTTTGTACCATAAACCATAGTCTTCAATACCTTTCAGATATCTCATGATTCTCTTGATTGCCATCATGTGATTTTCTTTGAAATTTGCTGAGAATCTTGCCACCATACCAATTTCTAATGCAATATCAAGCCTTGTATGTACTACATACTGCAATTTTTCAATCACTGAACTATATGTGGTTTGATCTACTACCCTGGAATCATCATTTTTAGAAAGCTTATGTCCAGTAGACATAGGGGTTCCAACTAGTTTTGAATCTTCCATTCCAAAATTCTTTAGTATCTCTTTGAAATGTTTAGATTGAGTAATGTAGATACCATCTTTGCTCTACTAAATCTATAATCTAAAAAAAAAATTTATCTCACCAAACATAGACATCTCAAATTCTTTACTAATTTCTTCTAAAAATGCCCTGCACAAGTCATCATTTCCTATGAATAAAGTGTCATCAATGAATATTTCTGCCAACACAATCTTCTTGTCTATTCTTTCTTTGATATACAAACTATTGTTATCATTTCTTTTTTGAAAACTAATCTGTACCAAGTATTTAAGAATTCTTTCATACCAAGCTCTAGGAGCTTTCTTGAGATCATATAATACCTTGTGTAATTTGAAAACCATGTCTCTTTTGCTAGGATCTACAAAACCTTCAAGTTGTTCAATGTAGACTTCCTCATCAAGAATTACATTCAAGAATATAGATTTTTCATCCATTTGATAAAATTTAAAACCTCTCTGAGCTAGATATGTTAGTAAAGTTCTAACACCTTCTAATCTTGAAATGGGAGAAAATTTTTTGCCATAATCAATACCTTCTTCTTGAGAATGGCCTTTACATACTAACCTAGCTTTATTTCTAGAAACTTCTCCATCTTCATTGAGCTTATTTCTGAATACCCACTTTGTGCCAATTACATTTTAATCCATGGGTCTACGAACAAGAGTCCAGGTTTTGTTCTTCTCTATCTATTCTATTTCTTCATTCATTTCCTCAACCCAACTTTCATTATCCAAATCATCTTTAACATTTCTAGGTTCAAATTCAGCAAGTAAACATGTACCTTTCAATTTGTTTCTTGTCATTATTCCATCTGATTTGTCTCCAATGACCTAATTAGGTGCATGATACCTTCTAACATATCTTGCTATCACAGGTTCTTTGGATTTGGAATGAGTTTCACTAACTTCATCATGAACTTTAGTATCAAGCTCAGGTCCTATTGTCTATGACTCGGGTCCATTAGACTCTATTTTCTCTAGTTTGGTAGCCTTTAACTGTGACTCGAGTCCTTTAGACTATGACTTGTGTTGTACTATTTGCAACTTGGTAGATGTTGGAGATTTTGGGGACTCAGGAGGTGAAGCCTCCTTTCTTTTAGAAAGATTTCAAAGGTTATTAGGTTCATAGTAAACAAATCTCCTATAATCCTCAAGCTCTTTGTTGCTCTCTTCTTTTCTCTTTTCTACAAACTCATCGATTCTCACATGTGCACTTTCTATAATTTAATGAGTAGACAAATTCAAATATTTGTATGCTTTGCTTCTATAGGAGTATCCTAGGAATATGCCTTCATCACCTTTGACATCAAATTTACCTTTCCTAGATTCTTTCAAGATATACCATTCATTGCCAAATACTTTCAAGTAACTTACCTTAGGTTTGTAGTCATAACATAGCTCATAAAAAGTTTGATTTGAGTCTTTCTTCAATTGTACTTTGTGCAAGGTATGAATTTTAGTTTTGATAGCTTCTTTCCAGTATTTGATTGCAACAATCTTTTCTATCATCGATGTTCTTGGACAATCCATGATGGATCTATTCATCCTTTCAGCTATACCATTCTTCTTAGATGTACCAAGGGTTGATACTTTTCTTTTAATTCTTTTTTCAATGAAAAATTCATTGAATTCATTGGAGATGAATTCACCACCTTTGTTTGATCTTAAAAATTTCAACTTCTTTCTAGTTTCTTTTTCAACTCTTGCTAGATACCACTTCAATTTTTGAAAAGCTTCTAATTTTTCTTTTAGATACATTACAATCATCATTCAAGAATAATCATCAACAAATAGAATGAAAAACTTATGTCCACTATAACTCTCTATTTCAATAGGTCCACATAAGTTTGTATGCACAAGCTCTAGGACTTCTTCAGAATGATAGTCTTTTCTTTTGAAACTAGCCCTTCCCATCCTACCAATTTGATAATTTTGACATAGACCCATATCAGGTTTTCTCAAGCTAAGAATACCTCTTACTTTTTTGTGTTTTCTTATCTTAACCAGATTATCAAAGTTTACATGACATATTATTTTGTACCATAATCAAATTTCTTCTACTTGAGCAATAAAAAATGAACTTTCATTGAGATCTAGATAGAATAGATTACCTTTTTTTTGTTTGCCAAATCCAACTAGATTTCCTTTTCCATCTAGTGGTTTGGCCTTCTCATTCATAAATTCTACCTTGAATCCAATGTTATTCAACTATGTCAGACTTAGTAGATTGTGCTTTAGTCCTTCAACACAATAAGCATTATCGCATACAACTTTATTAGTCAAAAAAATACATCCTTTTCCTTTTATACAACAAGGTTCATTGTTTCTAAATCTTCCACTACCACCATCATAATATTCCATGTGTTGAAACTGTATTTTTTCTCCAGTCATATGATGTGAGCAACCACTATCAATAATCCATGTATCATTTTTGCTAGCATGAGAGATAAGTGCCATCTTATCTCCTTCATCATCAAATTCATCTTTTACAACAATATATACCATTTCATCTTCACTCTTATTAGAATATTTAGACATAAAACAAGATTTCTCACATTTGTCCTTGTTGTTTTTGAATCTCCTCTTGCATTTGTACTTATTAATTTTCTTTTCGTCCTTGTTTTCTATATTTGGACACCTAGCAAAAATATGACCAATTTCTTCACAAGAAAAATAGATTAGAGGAATCTTACCTTTGTACTTTCCTCTTCCTTTTGAATATTTTCTTGCAAGTAGGGCTTCAACAACTTCAAGATCATAGTCTAAACTTTCTTTCATTTCTTCTTCACTTCCTGATTGATTAGCATTTGATTTCTTTTCTTTTTTTTTAAATTAAATCTTGTCTTCAAATGCTGACTCAATATTTTTGGAACTAGGGACATAGTTATCTAAGTTATCCAACTCAAAAGCTGACAATCCTTCAACTAGAGCATCTAAAGTTATATTGCTATTTGGATCACATCTCATTTCTTGAATAACAGAAACTCTAATTGCATAGATAGGAAGAAGTGTTTTGAGTACCTTTCTTACAACTATTTTTTCATCAATGTCTCCTCCAGATGCTTTGATTGCACTCACACTTGCTTTGATTCTTTCAACACATTTTGCAATGTTTTCATCTTCTCTCATCTTCATATGATCAAATTGTCCTCTGAGACTTTTTGATTTGGCTCTTCTTACATTTTCATCTCCTCAATAGATATCTTTCAATTTGGTCCACATTACATGAGTTGTTTTGAATTCTATTAGTTCACCAAATTCAACATAACTAAGAGAATATGCAATATCAATCATCATGATGTTATGATTTTTTTTTTTAGCAATATCTTCAACTGATAATGTTCCAAAAGGATTATTGTATTCAACATCAAAATACTTACAACCTGAATCACTGATAGTTGCCAAATGTAACCTCATAATTCCTTGCCATGCTACAAAGTTATCACGGTTCAACTTGGGAATCCCTCTTCTGTAAAACATCTCAATCTTTAGCTTGGGTCCATGAAACCTTCTCTACAAGAACCAAAAGCTCTAATACCAATTGTTGAAAATATAAGAGGAGTAACTAAGAGGGGAGGGGTCAATCAATTACCACTAAAATAAATCTCAAATCCCTTAGATGTTAGTACAAAACTAAAATCTACTGATGCTCAACAAACACAGAGAAAAATGTTGTAACTCAGTAAATATTGAAATTTCTCGATAAATACTTAACATGTAAATCTTAAGATTTTATCTAAGATTGCTAAATTTTTAACTTAGTTTCAAACACGTAAAAGAAATAGCATGAACTTAGTTGACACCAAGATTTAATGTGGAAACCCAATTTGGTAAAAACCACCAATTTGCAACTAGTTACTGATTTTCACTCTTCTAAAGTGAGCCCTATTAGGAGCTAACCCTATTAAAGGTTATAAAAACACATTTCTAGGTTTGACCCTATTAGAGGATTCAATCACCCTATTAGGAGTGGCCTTGTTAGAGGAATTTTCAATAGAACTACCACCTTGTTAGAGGATTTACAAATAATTGTTAAGCCAACATTGTTAAGAGATTTAGATCACTGCTACAATGGTTAGAGAGTAACAATGAGATCACCTAATTTTTGATGCAACTAAATTGCTGATTATAGATCTCAATTCTAGCTTGTATACTTGATCCTTCTTGATTGAATGTATCTTTTTAGCTCCACAAGGATATTCTACTTATCCTTCTAATTTTCTTCCTCTTAGCATCATTAAATTTTCAATTATCATCCATGCATTCTCCATCACATTTTCTAATCCTCAACTTGACCTTATATTTATATCTTTCATATTGTCAAGTCAGCTTAAATATAACTTAGAATAATTAATATTCATCTTCTCAGACAGCTAGAACCAATGAACAATTCAATTGAACTCACTATGCCAAAATAAGAAAATCCTTCATTAGCCAACCCAACTTGGTAGACACTAACTTAGAAATGATTCTCTCGTGTTATCCAAGTGAACTTGGCTAACAATGCATATTTGTAAAGTTCTTTTGGTAACCAAGTGAACTTGATTAACACTTGTTCCATCTAACATTTCTTTCATTTACCAAGTGAGCTCGATTAACACTCATCTTCTATAAACTTTCCTTTGTCTCCCAAATGAACTTGGTAGACATTGTCTTCTAAACTTGGTAAACTTTGGAATGCTTGGTAGACACATAAAACTATCTTCAATGCCTGAGTGAGCTTGGCATACGTTGACTAGTAATGGTATGACATTTTTGTAACATCAAAGAAAATACACAATTAATCAATTGTTCCAACAGTTACTTTCTCCTTAATAGGACTTTGAAGAAATTTCATTGACTTTTTCTATTGAATTTTTTTTTTTCAAAGTTGTCTTTCAAGCATTTCTATAGAAATTTCTTTTTGGAAATCATGATTCTGATATTTATTCTTGAATTATAAATTGAAAGTTCATGGTTCAAATGTACAGACAGGTTCCATAGCCTATAATAATCAAGGTTATGTATAGCATACTGTAAGGTTTTTCTTCAAAAGAAATGGTTGGTTGCAGGGATTTATGCATGATGTTAGAAATAAAATTTGTGATAGGTATCAAAGAAGTAAAACAATTGTATCTATAGGTTACTTGCTCCTTAATATGCTTTTAAATAAATTTCATTGACTTTATCTATTGAATTTTTATTTTTCAAAATTGTCTTTCAAGCATTTCTATAGAATTTTCATTTTGGAAATCATGATTGTGATGTTATGCTTGAATTGTAAATTGAAAGTTCATGGTTCCACTGTGTAGATAGGTTCCATAGCCTATAATAATCAAGATTATGTATAGCATATTGTAAGATTTTTCTTCAAAAAAAATGGTTGGTAGCAGGGATTTATGCTTGATGTTAGAAATACAACTTGTATATGAGAAACTTGGGAAGAGACTATTCATCTTCCACAATGAGTAGGAAGATACATTCACTAGTTTGTGTATGATTTAATGGAATAATCTGAGATAAGATCACATCAAGGCTAAAAATTGTTTCAAATAATGGTCACATCAACATCAAAACCCATAACAACACAATTTTCTTCCCAACATCCATTACAAATTCCTATACAAAAAACATACTTGAAGATTCAGAAGTAAATCATTATCAAAAAAGAAATAGCTAAGGAAGCATCCAAATTTGAACCAATCTCTGTAGTCTAATAGGTTCAACCAATTAAAACTTTCTGATATTATGAAGATGCAAAAGAAAGTCATAAATGAATATTAGAAGGTGTAATACATCCAAGTCCAAGTGCACCTACAAAACCAATATCAAGTGTATCCCAATATCAAATTTATTTCAAACATTTTTGAGGTCTTGTATTCTAGGTTTATCATGAATACCATGAAGGCATAGAGTCATTTTATTATCATTTTATACTAGCAAGTGAACTTTTTTGGTTTAGTGAACACTTAAAAATCTTAGACAACTCAACCTTTAAAAATCCAATCGAGGGTCAATTTTTTTTTTCCTATTGCTTTGTTCAAGGGGTTGGACCAAGAGTCTGTCCAATCTCTAGAAACATAAAAATTATGCCATTGAAAATTGGGTCTAGTTCAAAATGGCAATAATATCGATAAATAATGTGTTTCTAAAATTGAAAATTGTGTATGGTAAATAGAACATTTATATTGCTAAAGAAGAATATTTTGGAATAGAATCATGAACTAAGTCAAGTCAACTAGTGAGACATTGAATCCTAGGTTGGAATTCTTCAAAATAACCGAGACGGTAAGGGCAGGGGTGAATCAGTTATTCAAAGTCAAATAATGTCCAATTCAAACTTTTAACAAAAGTATAGTAAGCCCATGCATTCTTCTATTCATCCAAGCTTAATCCTTTATCTTAGCAAGCTACTATAAATCAATATGAAGTAATGAAACACAAAGAGTCAACACATAACACAAGGATTTATGTGGAAACCCAATTTTGGAGAATCACCAGTAACATGCTACCTTCTTTTCTCACCCTTCTGAAGTGATGCCCTGTTAAAGGCTTGCCCTATTAAATGCTACAACACGCTATTAAATGTGAGCCTATCAAAGGATTTCAACACCATGTCAAGAGTGTACCTTTTTAGAGATCTTAGGAAGATTCAACTTGGAATGTCACCCTGTTAAATTTTTTTTACATAAGGCTATCAAACCTAGCCAAATCGATGGGCTTTTCAATCACCTATTTAAAGGCTTTTCCTCCTAGCTATTAAGCTAAACTAGCAATGTAGGATTTCAATGTCTAATAAAATGGTAAGAAATTATTAGAAAGCATTTGACCTTATATAGATTGCAACTCAAACCTTGTAGGTTTCAAATCACTCTATAGTTCCTCTTCCTAGTTTGGCTTTCCTTCCTTGCATTATGGACAGCTTGTCCACCTTTCAAAGTCTGTCTCCTTGAGTTTATCAACTAGTCATGCCAACGCTCACCACAGTCACTTGATCAATTTAGAGTTATAATGCTCTATTCTTCCTCACTGTGTTTTTTCTCTTGACACTTTACACTTGCCTTCACTTGGCTTCTTCACACTTTTGTTATGTAACCACTCACTTTCACATGTGACCACACACAACACTTTTTATCTCTGACCTATAACTTCTTATAAAGAAGTTATATTCTTCATTTCCCACTCAATTCTTCCTGCTCATCAACTTGAATTGATATTGTTTTCCCTCCAAATTGTTTTCTTCTAGAATCATTAAGATAAATCCATCTATATTTGCCTAGAATTAGTTGGCATAAGATTCTATAATACCAACCCATCATCCTTATCTTCCAACTAGATCAAAAAAATTAATGTAACAAACTTATCATTATTGATCTGGTGAATTATTTGACTTTTCAAAATAATGCAGCAACTCGGCATCATTGGATTACTAATGCTTGACACTTACTGCAATACTTGGCTCCAACTATATTTTACTAGTGCTTGGCACCTAAAGAATTTGCTCAACACCTGAAGCATTTCTGGATCACTCAGTACCTAAATTCTTTTTCTTAGTAGTCAAAGGATTGCTTGGCACATACTAAAACTTGAAGTTTCTTGGCTTCAACTGAGAATTTGCTCAGGTTCAACTAGCTTTCTCAACACTCACTTATAAACTTAGTTAAGCTTTACAAATTGACTTAGTTTAACCTTACATCTTTAATATATCTGAGTGTGTCCATCCTTTATGTCTTAGAATATGTCATCAATACACTATTTCATCAATGTCTTAGTTCATCCTTATACTTCATTACAATAACATAACTTCAACCTTTCTCTAGGTACTCTAGTTACATCTTGTTGATTAGCGCCTCCTTGTTAATCAACTAAGTGATAATACTTGGATCGCTTAAGCAATTTTCATTCCTAGAAGTAGCAAGTTTGACATCAATAAAAAACAATGATTGAAAGCATTCTCCATCATTCAATGATCTTCAATCATTTCCAACAATCTCCCTCTTTGGCATTAATGGAAAAACTAAACTGATCAATTTTAGTTTCCACCAAACTTATATACCAAATAGAAAACTTTTTGTCTTTACATGTTCATTCCATATCTCCCTCTTTGTATCATTTCTCCCTCTTTTGTTGATACAAGCTGAATCCTCTTTTTTTGCTTCTCCCTCTTATTTGTTGCATCCTTTCACTATATCCCTGATCCTTTGTTGCTATTTTCTGATTAGTTTCTTATATATCTCCCTCTTTGACATTAATGCCAAAGATGTAGCATCTTCAAAATTCTTTGATTTGAACTTTTTTTCTCTTAGTTTTTCACCCTTTGTCACCATGCTTGTGACTGATCTAGAATTTCTATTCCTGTTACCATCCTCTACATCATCCTTTTAGTATTTCAATGATCAATTCCTTTTGACATAGCACAACTTCTCTATTGCTTTAGAGTTCTTGGGTTAGGGGCTTTACTCCTAATTTACCTCTAAGATACTCATAAGCATCCTTAGGTAGTGGTTTGGTAAAGATGTCTGTAATTTTTTCCTTAGTGTGAATGTATTCCGTCTTCACCTCCTTGTCTTCTACTAATTCTCTAACATAGTGATACTTGATTGCAATATTCTTTGTGTTTGCGTGCATCACTACATTTTTGGATATGTTTATTGCACTTGTGTTGTCACAATATAGTATTACTAGCTTTGTTACTTCTTCCTTTGAATTCCTTTCAATAGATGCTTGAGCCACACAATGTTTGTACAGTTAATTGATGCTACTATGTATTCTACTTCTACTATGGATTATGATGTACATGTTTTCTTTTTACTAGTCCAAGTAATGAATCTCTTTCCTAAGAATACTGGTCCTCCACTTGTGCTTTTCCTGTAATCAATAAAGCCCCCCCAATCTGCATCTGTGTAGGAATTGAGCTCAAACTTGTCATTCCTTTTGTAGTATAGCCCAAAATCATCTATTCCTTTGAGATATCTCATTATCCTTTTGATTGCCATGAGATGATTTTCTTTAGAATTAGCAGAGAATCTTGCTACTATTCCAATTGCTAATGCTTTGTCTAGTTTTCTATGTACAACATATTGTAGCTTTCCAATCATAGATTTATACATTGTCTGGTTGACTTCAATTGACTCATCATTCTTGGATAGCTTGTGTCTTGTTGCCATTGGTGTGCTAATAGGTTTGCAGTCTTCGAATCCAAATGTTTTGAGTATCTCTTTGATGTACTTTGATTGGGTTAAAAATATACCATATTTTAGTTTATGTACTTGCAATCCAACAAAGAATTTTATTTCTCCAAATATAGACATCTCAAATTCATGCTTCATTTTGTGAGAAAAGTCTTTGCTAAGACTTCTTTTCCTCCAAAGATTATGTCATACACAAAGATTTCTGATATAAGGATGTCCTTACCCTCTTTTGGTTTGATAAACATGTTGCTATTATCATCAATTCTTTCAAATCCTATTTGTATTAGATACTTGTGAAGTCTTTCATACCAAGCTCTAGTGGCTTGCTTCAATCCATATAGAGCTTTGTGAAGTTTGCAAACCTTGTCCTTGTTGTTTTTATCAACAAATCCTTTTGGTTGTTCTATGTAGACTTCCTCTTCCAGTATACCATTCAGAAATGTAGACTTAACATCCATTTGGTAGAATTTGAATCCTTTGTAGGATGCATATGCAAGCAAGGGCCTTACTCCTTCCATTCTTGCAACTGGAGCAAAAGTTTCTCCATAGCCTAGTCCTTCTTCTTGTGCATACCCTTTACAAACTAGTCTTGCCTTATTCCATGTGATTTCACCATTCTCATCTAGCTTTTTTTTTAACACCCACTTGGTTCCAATCACATTCTTATCAGTTGGTCTTGGGACTAAGGTCCATGTTTTATTCTTTTCAATTTGTTCTATTTGTTCTTTTATAGTGTTGTACTAATCATCTTGTAGTGCTTCACTTACTATTCTTGGTTCCATCTAGCTAAGCAAACATGTTTCACTTCTAAGTCTACTCCTTGTCATTGGTCTAGCCTCTTTGTCTCTAGTAATCTATTTTGCTAGATGGTGTCTTCTTACATACTTTGCCAATACTGGTTCCTTTCTTGTTTCCATTTTATTGTGTTCAGCATCTGAATTATGATGCATGTCTCCATCAAGAAATTCCTCATTTTCTTCCCGTGTGTTGTTTTCTAAATCTAGATGTGCATTGTTTGTATTATGTAACATGGCATTTGAATGCATCTGCAGCTCGGCATTCACTGTTTGTGACCTAGCAAATACTGAAGTTTTTTGCTAACTGTTATTTTGATTTGCAACTTCTCCTTCATAAGGCATACCTTCATAGAAGTATACAAAGGTCTTGTATTCCTCTATTTTCTTGGCACTTTCATCATTTTGGACTTCTGCAAGCTCATAAAATTTTACATTTGTTCTTTCTACTACTTTGTTAGTATTGACATTTAAGCATTTATAAGCTTTGCTCCTAGTAGAATATCCAAGAAATATGCCTTCCTCACTCTTTGCATCAAATTTTCCATTCCTAGATTCTTTAAGTATGTAGCATTTACATCCAAATATTTTTAAATATTTGACATTAGGAGAATGACCATACCATAATTAAAAAGGTGTTGCATTTGTACCTTTCTTAACTTGAACTCTATTGAGTGTGTAGACTGCAGTGCTTATAGCTTCTCTCTAGTACCTGAGTGCAACATTCTTCTTCATCATTAAATTTTTGGCACAATCAATAACTAATCTATTCCTTCATTTTGCTATACCATTCTGAGGTGGAGTCCTAGGTGCTAATGTCTGCCTTTTGATTTCTCTTACATTTTAGAATTCTTCAAATTCTCTTGATGTGAATTCACATCCTCTATCACATCTTAGACATTTCAGGCTCTTTCCTGTCTCTTTGTCAACTTTGGCCAAGTACCATTTGAACATTTGGAATGCATTTGATTTCTATTTCAGGAACATGACTGTCATCATCCTTGATTAGTCATCCACAAATAGCATGATATATTTATCTCCTCTATAGAATTGCACTTCAATTGGACCATACAAGTTAGTATGTATTAATTCTAATACTTCATTGGAAGTATAAGTTTTTCTTTTGAAACTTGATTTTGTCATCTTCCCCAATTGACATTGTTTGCACATTATGTTTTCAAGCTTCTTCAACTTTGCAGTCCTCTTACTTTCTTCATTTTGCTGATGCTGATCAAATTGTGAAGGTTTGCATGGCATAGCCTCTTATGCCATAACCATGCATCATCAATTTGTACTATAAGACAAGAAACATCTTCCATATCTAGGTAAAATAGATTACTCATAGTCTAATCACCTTTTCCTATTAGACTTCCATGGGACTCATAGATCTTGGCAATTCTATTTTCAAATTCTACCTTGCATCCTATGTTGCCTAACTATGAGATACTTAACAAATTATAATGTAGGCCTTCAACATCGTATGCATTATCACATGATATCTTTTCAATAAGGCTAATGCTACCTTTCCCTTTGATTAGACAAGGTGCATTGTTACCAAATCTAACACTATTTCCATCATATTGAGTGAAGGAAGTGAACTTACTTTTGTCACTAGTCATGTGATGAGAGCATCCACTGTCTATGATCCACTTGTCATTCTTGTTCATGCAGGTTACCAAGGAAATTGCTTCATCTTCATCGAATTCATTTTTCATAGCCACATAGACTACCTCATCATCATTGTCATATGAGTCATCTTTAACAATGTAGCATCTCTTGCCTTTGTCTTTGTAATCTTTGTTACCATTTTTTTCTTGTTCTTGAATTTTCTTCCATCCTTGTAATTCTTCTTTTGTGTGCATCTAGCTACAATGTGACCAACTTCATTATAATTGAAACAAATTATGGGTAGTTTACCTTTGAATTTGCCTCTTCCTCTATGAAATCTTCTTGCTAGCAATGCCTCCAATTGATCTACATCATCTTCATCAGTGCTACTATCACTTGATACATATTTTCCTTTTCCATTCTTCTTTGTTTGCACCTCCTCATTGTCTCTTACTGTCATCTTGGCTTTGAATGCACACTCAAAGTTGTCTGGATTGTAATTGTCAAAGTTGGATAGTTCAAATGCAATGAGACTTCCAATTATTCCTTCAAATGTCAACGTGTTTCCTAGTACACATCTTAGCTCTTGGATGGTTGAAACTCTTATAGCATAAATAGGAAGTAAAGTTCTTAAGTATTTTCTACTTATTATTTCTTCTGGTAGTTGACCTCCTAGACTCCTTATTGAACTTACTACTTCTTTCATCCTTGCACCATATTGAGAGGCATTTTCTCCTTCTTCCATCTCCATGTCATCAAACTTTCCTCTTAAACTTTCTCTTTTGGCTCTTTTTACCTTATCATCTCCTCCATATATATTTGATAGAGTTTCCCACATCTGATGTGTAGGATCACATCCTTTGATATCATTATACTCGACATAGCTTAGAGATGAAGTAATCTCCAACATAGCTTGATTGTGATCCTTTCTTCTGCTTAGATCTTCTATAGTGAGGGGTCCTATAGGGGTTACATGATCAACTAAGATTGAGGTCTGCGCATAGTCACTTATTAATCCAAGGTGCAATTTCATCAGACTTTGCCATGCAGCAAAGTTGTCTCTATTCAGCTTGAGGACTTCTCTTTTGGACATCTTGATCTTCTTGCTGCTAGTACCTTGAAACAAATCAATAGTGGGCTCTGATACAAATTTTTGGAATTCTTTAGAATAACTGAGAGGGGGAGGGGGATGAATCAATTATTCAAGGTCAAATAATCTCCAATTCAAACTTTTAACAAAACTATAGTAGGCCCACACATTCTTCTATTCATCCAAGCTTAATCCTTTATCTTAGCAAGCTACTATAAATCAATATGTAGTAATGAAACACAAAGAGTCAACACATAACACAAGGATTTATGTGGAAACCCAATTTGGGAAATCCACCAGTAACATGCTACCTTCTTTTCCCACCCTTTTGAAGTGATGCCCTGTTAAAGGCCTACCCTATTAAGGGCCACAACACACTATTAAATGTGACCTTGTCAAAGGATTTCAACACCCTTTCAAGAGTGTGCCTTGTTAGAGGTCTTAGGAACATTCAACTTGGAATGTCACCCTATTAAAGGATTTTTACATAAGGCTATCAAACCTAGCCAAATCCATGGGATTTTCAATCACCTGTTCATAGGCTTTTCCTCCTAGCTATTAAGCTAACCTAGCAATGTAGGATTTCAATGTCTAATACAATGGTAAGAAAGTATTAGAAAGCTTTTGACCTAATACAAATTGCAACTCAAACCTTGCAAATTTCAAATCACTCTACAATTCCTCTTCCTAGCTTCGATTTCCTTCCTTGCAATTCAGATAGCTTGTCCACCTTTCAAAGTCTATCTCCTTGAGTTTATCAACTCGTCATGCCAATGCTCACTATGGTCAATTGAACAATTCAGAGTTACAATGGTCTATTTTTCCTCACTGTGTGTTTTCTCTTGACACTTTACACTTGCCTTCTCTTGGCTTCTTCACACTTCTATTTTGTAACCACTCACTTTCACATGCAACCACAAACAACACTTTTGATCTCTAACCTATAAATTCTTATAAAGAAGTTCTATTCTTTATTTCCCACTCAATTCTTCTCGCTCATCAACTTGAATTGATTTTTTTTTCCCTCCAAATTGTTTTCTTCTAGAATCATTAAGATAAATCCATCTATATTTTCCTGGAATTAGTTTGCATAAGATTCTGTAATACTAACCCATCATCCTTATCTTCAAACTATATCAAAAAAATTAATGTAGCAAACTTATCAATTCTGATCTAGCGTATCATTTCACTTTTCAAAATAATGCAGCAACTTGGTATCATTGGAATACTAATGCTTGACACTTACTACATTACTTAGCTCCAATTATATTATTCTGGTGGTCGACACCTGAAGAATTTTCTCGATAGCTAAAGCATTTCTAGATCACTCTACAGTCAAAGGATTGCTCGCCACATACTAAAATCTGATGTTTCTCAATTTCAACTGAGAATTTGCTCGTCTTCAACTAGCTTGCTTGACACCCACTTAAAAATTTAGTTAAGCTTTACAAGTTGAATTAGTTGAACCTTACATCTTTAATGTATCTAAGTGTGTCCATCCTTTATGTCTTAGAATATGTCATCAATACACTATTTCATCAATGTCTTAGCTAATCATTATACTTCATTACAATAACATAACTTCAAGCTTTCTCTAGGTACTCTAGTTACATCTTTTTGATTAACACCTCCTTGTTAATTAACTAAGTGATAGTACTTGGATCATTTAAACAATTGTCATTCCTACAAGTAGCAAGTTTGACATCAATGTCAAAACAATGATTGAAAGTATTCTCCATCATTCAATGATCTTCAATCATTTCCAACATCCTTGTAATAACTTGATAGATAAAACCTCAAACTTCATGTTTCCAATAGGCTCTTCTAGCAGTTGTGTATACATATCCATTACCAGAGTATCAACACCTCCATAGAAGATTCCTTACTAACACTCTAACTAGGAGATCAAGGAAGACAAATAGCTTAATGTCCACAAGTCTCACTATCTTTTTCTATGGTTATACATTCATATTAATTAGGCAATCTATTCAAAATTGGGCAATATGAACAATGTCTAAATTGCCATAATCGATCGCCAATGTAAAAATTACCTTCAATCCTTACCCTGATATTAAGCAAGTTGCAAACAGAAATTACCTTGAACCCTTACAATGAAAATTAAAAAAACCTTCAACCCTAACATTGACAAGAAAATAGAAGAGGATGAGACCTTACCTTGAAATCAAGTTCCAAATAGAAAAAGATGTAGATAATGTAAATGAATCCATCAAGCTTACCTTAATGGTGTTGAAAATCTCTTAATTGATCACGCCTGAAGCCTCTTGCCCACACTTTTCCACATGATATGAAATGAAGTTTCACTTCCTCTTTTTTACATCCTCAAAAAGTTTTAAAGTTTAACGCCAATATTAACTTTTGTCAAAATTTCAATGTTATTGGGATCAATTTTTTTAAAAATGAATTTGACAAGCCAAATTGGCCTGCCATCAAAAATTAACCTCAAAAATTACCCCCAAATATACTAGTATAAACTCATCATACCACAATTCACTTTCCTTTAATAATTTTTTTTTGGATTCAAATCCTATCTTATTTTGGTGTCAATTCATTAATATTCTCAATTGTTAGTAAAAATTTATGTAAATCTCCACAATCTGCACATTGATTTTTGATGCATTGTACTTTGAACTCAACTTAATCTTATAATTTATTAGATAATATAGACTTCAAAAATTGTGTCATACTAATAGGGATGACCAAATTTGGATCAAGTACTCCCATAACTTTTCTATATGATTTCAAGTGTAGAACAAATTTAACATGGTTTTGACAACAACTAATTTTACGTATCTTATTTATGTGTACAAAGGAGGGATGCAGGCTCTCAAACATTATGTGACATATTTTCACTTTTGAAAATTCTTTTTTGAATGTTTAAAATAATTCACCTTTTATTATATTTATAAAATGTTTTTGACGTTCAATTTTTTCCCATCTCTTGATCTTTAATTTTTATAGTATCACATCTATTGGAAGAAATACAAGAGGATGTGGTCCAAAATTCACTAATCTATCTTTTTACATCTTCATAAATTTTTCTTTTCGAGGAACTCTAAAAATATTCACTCAATTATTCTCAATATTTTTATCTAGCATATTTCTTCTTCTAATATCTCTTTGAACAATTCTTCTAGATATATCTAGTAAATCAAAAATTGCACATACTTGTTTTCTCTATGTCAACTTTCTACTAGATATAATAGTCATCAATGCTCTACATGCAATGCTCAAATCACCTCCTTGAGTTTTTTTTCAATTTTTTTATAAACATTTTTCAAATTTTCTACTATTGTTTTATTAACATTATGCACATGTTTTCTTCCTATTATCAACACCCAACAACTCCAAAATAGGCCTCATATCTTTTCTCCTAAATAACTTGACAAATAACTGTACTTTTCCAAATATACTTTTATTTTTGAAATATTCATCCCATATGTCTTGGCAATGCTTTTTAATAGTATTCTATTTTACCATTTGTTTAGATGGAATTTGACTAAAAAGTAGGTCTTCATCCAAATCCATCAAATTTTCCACGCCTTATAATTTTTTTCTATCATTAGAACTACCATTTTGTTCATCTTCTTGAATTTGATTCTCTTCATGAATCTTGTCCTCTTCATGAATCTCATCTTCTTCATGAACTTTAGTAGGTTGGTTTTGATTATGTTTTGTATGACCTTTCATTTTTCATCTCTTATTCAAACATATTTCCTTGATCTAGCATTTTTATTACTCATTGAATACTTTGATCTACAAAAAAATATTTTAATTTAGATTCCACTAGAAATATAATTCAATCCTTCAATATAGAGTATAAAAATAACTAGGTGAGAAAAAAAACCTTATTGATGATCCGTTGTAGTTGTTGTTAAACTCCATGAAACAATTGATAAATACAACTTCAAAAAATATTTATTTGTGAAAATACTCCTTTATATTTCACAATTTACTATATTATTATAAAATGAAAAAAAAAATGAAGAAAGAAACAATTATCTTTTATGCAACGACCAATGTGATCGCTAGCAAGTTTTTTGGGCCGATAGGGGTTATGAATGAAATCGGTATGGCCAAAATAGTTATGACCAAAAGAGTTTCAGCCATAGCTATCTATGTAGCATCCTAAGTGGTAGCTACACAAGCAAAAAATACAATTTCTCCAAACTTTTCACTTTTAGGGCTGATTTCTCCATACAAAATGAAGTTTCTTAAAAAAATCAAAATACCCTTTTGTAGATCTCAGAGTCAATATTATGGTCATATAATTTTGTAGCATTTTGATTTGTTATAATATGTTATAATTTTAAAATATTACAAGTAGATATTTTAAAATCCAAGAAGATGTATGTTCACAAAAAAAAAAAATAATAAGTAAATCATGTTCAAAAAATAAAGAAATTATGTGTACGTCTAGAGGAGAGAGTCATCTTCAAGAATATGTAAATTTTTTTAAAAAGTATGTAGATTTGATAGAAAAAGTGTGGTGGGAAAAATAAACTATCAATTTCTAATAAGTTCAACTTTCAGCACTTATAACTTGAAACATATAAATCCAAAAAAAATTTGATTTTTTGTCAACTAGATATACATGTCAATAGTAACATATTACAAAATCAGACCAAAATATGATCATTTGCATCTATTTGTTTGGCAGGAATGAAACTGTATAGTTTTAGCATTTTTTAAAAATTAAAAAATAGACTTTAAAAATTGGAAAAATGATAAAAAAAATTCTCAATTTTTTTTAAAAAAATGACAGGCACAAGGGTATGTGCAGGATCATGGTGTACTAAACTATGGCCTTAAGTGGTAGTGAAAAACCAACAAATCAGGGTTATGTCAACTTGACACATAATTTTAAAATGGTTCTGGACTTTATATCAAAAAGTTGTAAGAAAATGATTTGTAGAAAATTGTATCTAGTTTCTAAACTACAAGGCCTTATCTAGAGAAAAAATTATTTGATTGGTCAAAAGTTTGGATTTTAATGCAGTACTACAAAAATTTCAAGGCAAAAATAAAAAGTAGGTGTATGTCTGACCACCTTAATCATAATCAAATGATAATATTTTTAAATATAATTTTAGATATAAAAACTAGACTCATGCCTCGATGTGATGCATATTTTTGGGAATTTTTATTCCAAATAAATAAATAATTATGAATTTTCTACTATATTATTTTCAGAATTAAAAAAACTCCCATGTCTGACCACCTTAACTAGTTCAAAAAAAATCAAAATTAATTTTTTCTTTTTTTTTCTTATACTATTCGAAGCATAGAATATGACGCATCTTTTGGATTTCACAAATCTTATACGGTTTGAAAGTTATAGCTATTTTTCAACTAGTATGTCAATCAACACTTTGTAGCTAACTCCATTAGAAAATAAGTAATAATTACTTACTGAACTTGTAATTTGACAAACCTTACATTTATGAAAAGCTAAGAACATTCTTAAGAAACCCTTTTCATTACATCAAATTTTGGTTAAAAAAAAGTCATCAGCTACATGCTTGAAGTAAAAAACACATAAGAACATGCCGAAAACATATTTTTGGGATGTTTTAAAGATGACCATATAAGGTTGGTATTGAAAGATATAGTAGAAATTATAAAGGTATTAATTGTTTTCATTTAGTATCAGGATGGGTGGGAAAAAAGTTGGAATAGATTTTGAAATTCTTTGAGGCATTACAAAACTACATATTTTTCAGATCGCCACTTTTTGGCACACCATGATCCTACACATACCCACAAACTACATCCAATTTTACACATTTCATTAGTTTACATCATCTTCAAATTCTAAACACAAATGTCTCTTTTTTGCCATTAAAATTGAACAGTTTAAGTTTTGATATCCTTTTCCTTTTATAAAAGGTGACACAAGTTTGTGCCTTTACCTATACGAAATCTACAAAATGAACAGATACCCAACCAAAAGTGTTATGAAGAAGATTCTAGAGGAACTGTAGAGTGGAAAAAAATCTAATGTTTTGCATTTGATATTATTTGGATGTGTAGCATATGGTCATGTCCCAAATGAGTTGAGAAAAAAATGGATAATAAGGGAGAGAAATGCATATTTGTCAATTATAATAAGGATACAAAAGCTTAAAAGTTGTATAATCCTGTAACTAAAAATGTGATAACAAGTAGAGATGTATTGATCATAGAAGAAGTAGCTTGGGATGGAAGCATGGAGAAAATAGTTAATATTTCAGTATGTTTTCTGCAAGAGGATATATTTGCAACAAGTCATCCCACATCAAGTCCTCCTATACCCTCAAAATAAGTAGATTTGTGCACAATAAATACCATTTCCAATAAGAACTCTTGGTGGAGGACCATTAAGCCCATATCATTCAAGATATGCTCTGAGTGAAAGATTATCAGTCTTAAGGAGACCAAGAACAAGAAGCTTAAGGGATATCTATGATAAAAATGAAGGTGAGAATGATGGTGATCTACTTTCTCATTTTGTATATTTTCACAAGTAGATGATCCATTTTATTTTGAGGATGCAATTAATGATGAAAAATAGAAACATGCTATGGATTAGGAAATTGATGCTAATGAAATTAATGAGGCATGGGACTTAGTAAACATTCAAAAAGGAAAGGATGTGATAGTCATAAAGTGGGTTTATAAGACTAAAATAAATAAAAATGGAGATATACAAAAGTATAAGGCAAGACTTGTGGTAAAAGGATACTCAAAGAAACTTGGAGTTGACTACAATTAAACATTTTCTCTAGTGGTTTGTCTGGACACACTAAGGACAATATTGGTAATTACAAGTCATAACAAGTGGTTAGTATATCAAATGGATGTAAAATACACATTTTAAAATGGTTTTCTAGAAGAAGAGGTATATGTGAAGTAGCCACAAGGATATGAGGTTCTAGGACATGAAAATAAGGTTTATAGACTCGAAAAAGCATCCTATGGACTCAAACAAGCTCCTTGAGCAGGGTATAGTAGAACTATTTCTTATGTCAGACATGATGGCTTTAGTAGGTGCAACTATGAGCCTATGCTATACACAAATAAGAATGAACAAGGAAAAATCTAATTGTATGATATTATGATGATGATTTTATATTTATAGGTTACCTTTTAGTTGACTTTCTCAAAGAAGCTATGAAGAAGGAATTTGAAATGACTGATCTAGGTCATATGAAGCACTTTCTTGGCATTGAGGTGAAGCAAGATGAGAATGGTATATTCATCTAACAAGCCAAATATGCTAATGATATATTGAAAAGGTTAAATATGATGAATAAAAAATATGCACCAACCCTAGTAATGATAGGTTTGAAGCTAAGAAAGGATGATAGGGGATCCAATCTTGATTTGAAATTGTACAAAATACTTGTCGATAGTATAATGTATTTAATAACCATAATGAAAGCTATAATGTATGGTGTGAGTCTCATTTCAAGGTTCATGGAGTCTCCAAAAGACTCTCATCAACAAGTAGAGAAAATGATTTTGAGATATGTGAATGGAATGAAAAATTATGGAATTCACTATTCATGCTTCGATGAGTTCAAACTCATAGGGTACATAGATAGTGGTTATGCAAGTAGTAGTAATGATAAAGAAAGTACATATGGTTATGTATTTAATTTTGGAATAGGTTTAGTATCTTGGGTACCCAAGAAATAACCTACTATGACTCTTTCATCAGGAGAGCAAGAGTATGCAACAGCAATAGAAGTAACATGCAAGGCAATTTGGATGAGAAGAGTGTTAGAAAATTTGAGGCATAAATAGGAGGAAGCAAAAAATATATTTTGTGATAATAAATTAGAAATTTCATTTTCCAAGAATATCATGTTTCTTAGAAGGAGAAATCATATAGATATTTGATACCATTTCTTCAAAGAAATCATTAACAATGGAAAGTTTTATTTGGATTATTGCAGATTTGAAGATGAGTATGTAGATATTTTGACCAAGCCACTATGGTGAGAAAGATTTAAGGAACTAAGAGATTATTTGGAAATACTAAGTGGTGGTAGTTGTAATTAAGGGGAGTATTGGGAATATTAATCCCAACACCCAATGCATTTAGAATCAAATTGCAACATTAAAGATTTCAAAAAGCTATTAAATGATCCTTATCCTTATTGGCTCTCTCAAAAGATAATCTTATACAATCTTCAATGTACTTCAAAAATGATTTATTATTTCAATTTATATAGCAATTTGAAACTGGAGAGCCAATCTTAAATGTTTGGATAAGAGTTTGGAATATAAATAGAGGTCCTTAAGAAATGTCAATGGCATGGAAAATAAAATAGTATATATTTTTCTCATTAGAAGCAATGCATTCAAATAATAGAAAGTGTACATTTATTTCTCATGCATATGAAATAGGTTAGTTTATTTTTCTACTTATTATAAGGGTAACCCTATTAGATTTTCTAAGTATGGTTTTATTTATAAGAGTCATATTTCTAGCTACTAGGAAAAGTATTGAGCATTGGCATTTTGAGTAATCTACTTGTCTAAATCGAATGATCTCTGTGTCTCTTAGAATAAATAGAGCTGGAGCTCCATATTAATCTGCTATGATTGGATCTATGTATGGTTGATTTTTATATTTAATCAATCCATTATACTCCAATTTCCTTTAGCAACTAACATAAGAACAACATTGGTATATTATTTAAAATATCAAGGTGTGGTGGTGTAGAGATTGATGGCCCTAATAATGTCCAAGTCAATACTTATGATCTATATCAAGATGGATATTTCATGAATTATTTTATCCCAAAAAAGAAGATGAAAATGCTAGAGACCATATTTTGAATTGTGATGTATAACCATAGAGCAATTAGTGTTTGCAAAGGTGATGATAAATGTTGTTGGTGAGCCTTACTGAACTAATATAGATATTGGAGAGATGATAATATGGCTCATTGGTGTATGATGGGAGAAATGCTAGAGACCATATTTTGAATTATGATGTATAACCATAGAGTAATTAGTGTTTGCAGAGGTAATGATAAATGTTTCTAGTGAGCCTTACTGAATTGATATAGATATTGGAGAGATGATAATGTGGTTTATTGGTGTATGATGGGAGAATGTTTTTTCCATGAGATTTAGGTTTCACCCATGCTATGAGATCTCTTCACCACTCTTAGCTTTTAGGATTTCTTATTACAAATTCCATTGTATCTTAATTTAATGGTTTCCTATTGTTATATGAAATAATTAATATTAGTCGTGCATGCATGTGAGCTTTTCAAAACCATTAAAAACATTCTATTGACGAAAGAAACTTATAATAAATTGTTCATTTTGACTTACAATATATTATTCCTTTGAGTCAATACAAACAAATTAATTATGTAGATTATTTATACAATCCATCTTTATGCCTAATGTGAAATCTATTATTGCTACAAATATATTTGTTTCTTTGATACAAAAAGATATCTACTATTTGGTGTTCTAGGAATTGGATTTTCTTTAACATGACATTCTCTAGTCTTATTAACTAGGTATTTTTTATCAATAATACCTTCTCTATTAAATAAAATATAAATGTTACATATTCAGAAAAAAGGGGGATGAGAATATAAGATCACCCCTTGAGAGTCCACACATCAAAAAATGCATAAACAAATAATAAATATTCATTAAAAAAACACAACTTCCCTCAGGCAGCTAGAGCAGTGCCCGTCAAGTGAGGATGACCTTGCTTGTCATGAAAACCCCAATGATCAACAAGGTTAGAGGGAAGCTCGAGAGGAAACCACTCATCATAAACAATAATATCATCATCTCTATCTTCTCTCTTTACTCGAGGAGGCAAAATAGCCAAGTCTAGGTGGGGGAAGGACAACTTGGGATCAAAAACATGGGTGTCACCAGATTCTACTTCAATGGATTAACTAGGTATTTTGAGTATCTACCTTTATAATATTTTAAACAAAATATGTCAAGGAATATTTTCACATGAATGCATATTTAGAGAAATCACAATTGAATTACATAGTTTCATATTTTGATATTTAAAAATGATTGTGACATATTTCCAAATTTGGTTCTCTTGATAGTTATATCACTATGCAAAATATGCATGGAAAGAAATCATGTCTCATTGATAATTCAAATTATGATCCAAAATGTCAATGGAAACATTCATACAATCAAATCTAAAAACATTTCAAGTTGAAGTTGTATAATAGGTCTTTTGCAGGTGTAAAATGCTAGATTTTTAATCATTTCAAGTATGCCTATTTCATTATTAATGCTTTAAGGTTTACTAAGCGTAATCTTTATTGGCCGACATTAACAAATTAAGTCCCAAAAGAATGGTAGCTTTTAGATTTTATTTGTAACATTCTTGTGTTTTAGCAATTTATCTTCTTAACTTTTCTAAGGGTTTATAAATGGCATACATCTCTAATTTTTAGGATCAAATAATTTTTGAAGGGCTTATCTATAGTGTATATGTTTTTAATTTTCATTACTTTTTGGGTGACTTTGACAACTAGAAAGGTACACAGCAGAGCCATTTATCTAAAAAGCTATAATATGAAAGTGCAAGTCATATGCTTATGTGTTTGTTGTAGAAGTTGTGAAAACCAACTTCATAGATTGCCAAGAACACTTGCATGCAAATAACCTATTCTGCAGAGAAACTAGAGAAGGAAAAAGTAGAGCTTGGAAAAATATCAATAGGATGAGAGAAAAACTGTATTCCAAAATTATAAAAAAAGAATTACAAGAGTTCAACCTTAAAGGTGAACGAAAGCCCCAAAGCCTAAAAAAGTTAGGTTGCACATTATAATTAATATAAAACATTAATTATAATATGCAACTAAGAGATAGCTTAAGAAAACTAGAGTAATAGGCAAGTCATATAATTAAATCAAAGTGATTTAATTAATAAGTGTAGACAAATAATTACTCTAACATTTGCATATGCTATTTCAAAATTAAACTATTGTTATATTCCATACATATGGTTCCTTTTTCTTGCAGAATTTATGTTTTTGGTATTCTAAATTGTGACATCTATTTTTTACAATGACAACATAATAGAATCTTAAAATCTAGTGCCCATAGAGGCTACTACAAATGATCTTTCTAACCTTTCAAAATTGTTTACTCCCATTTTTTATCCATTTTATGCACATGGTAAGTGCAAGAAGTTGGGTCACACTTTTGGGCAAAAAGTAGAAAAGTTTTTCCTATTTTTGAAATTTTTTGTCAATTGATGTCAAAATTTGAGGCATTTAAAAATTGAATATAAAAAAAACTTCACAAATAAATATTATAGTGCTTGGAATCTACTTTTTGAATATGTAATTTACTTGTGTACCCATATGATATATTTTATTTTTGGTATGGATTTTTAAAAACTACTTTTTCAAATCACCTAAAATAGGACCATACAACACACATGTATGGACACCATAATTTGACATAAATAAATGATTTTTTGTAAATCCTTTTAAAGGAAGTTAGCTAACACACCAAAAATTGATGAAAATATTTTTACTTAATTTTTAATTGAACACATTTTTTATTTCTTATTTTTTATTAGATATAAAGGTAGATTTGAAAACCTCCCATGTATGGAAGCCATAATTTGATCAAAATTTCACTTTTTTTCAAAAAAAAAAAAAAAAACTTCAAAAGAATTGTATGTAGACTGATGACATATAAAGTAATTCAAAAAAAAAAAAAAAAAAGTTATTAAAGTTTTAGTGAACCTCGCTATTTTACATTTAGGTACCACCCTTCATTAAAAAATAATGCAAAAATAGTAAATAAAATCATAATACTATAAAATTTATATTTCTAAAATCTAGACAGTGATAACTCTAATGGGAAATAAAATTGTCAGAATAACAATACAAGAACAATCTCTGATGTAAATTCTCAAAGGCATAATAGCATCAATATTTCCTAATGTGTAATACATAAGAGCTAGTCTATTTATAGACAAGAGCTGGGAGGATACTTGGACAAGAGTGAGACAAGTGTCTCAACTTGGAGGAAGTAGAGACCTAATAGAATCAACCACCTATCATCCACCTACAATCTAGAAAGGTGGTGTCCAAATTGGACTTAACCACATGTGATATCTTAGGAGTAGTTGGAGTCAAAAGGATGTCTCACAATATCCTTCTAATAATAATATCCAAGAATAATAATTCCTCCTAATTTATTATCCCACCTAAGTAAATTTAATAAAAGAGTTAAATGGAAAAGAACCATCTACTCTAACAATGTAGTATATAGCTAATGGGTCCTAGCATCAAAGCCATGTTAGGTACACATGTACAACTAAAAAGAATCTTCTTATAATCAGAGAAAAAGGAGAAAACCCAAGGTAAAAGCACAAACCTGTGTCACCCTTTCTGTAAAGGAAAAGAATAACAAAAGTATAATTGTGCACATTAAATGACATAAAATTGGTATTATTATTTTGAACTTGAAAATGAAGTAAACTAATGAAATGCGTAGAAATGGATGAATTTTAGGATTATTATTTCTAATAATTATTTGGAATAAGAATTGATATATTTTCCTAATTTTTATAGATAATTTTAGGTGCTGAAAATTAGGGGTCTAGTTCCCACAACAAAACTATATGCAAATAAACTTATTTCTCTTTGATCTCAGACTATGTTATAGACAACATATATATCTAGAACAATCAAAAATAAAAATTGGCTTTAGAACTATATTTTCTCTTTTATAAGGATTGAGATTTCAACTCACCTTAAATTGATAGTTTTCATCTCCCACCACATTTTTCAAAACAAATCTATTCTAACTAGGAGAAAAACTATACATTCTAGAAGAAGATTCTCTCATCTAGAATGTCATCCAATTTTTTAAAAAAAATTATATGATTTAATATTTTTTTTCTTTCTCAAAACTGACATCTTTTCGAGTGTTAAAATATGTGGTTGTGGAATTTTTTAGTTTCAATATACTATATCTAATTAAAACACTATACACTCTACATGAGAATATTCTTGACTCTGAGCTCTATAAAATGGTATTTATATGTTATTAAAAAAAAATCATAAAAAATAGTAAGAGCTATGGAAATGCCACTTTTATAAAATAATTTTATTTTTGTAATAATTTGATACAAGCTAGTATAAAACATGCATTTAATAGACATTTCAAATTGAAAAAGTGTGAGACCATATATAACTTAGCTAGAATGAATTTATCTAGATCATATATTTTAAAAACATTGAATTTTAGATAGAAATACTCAAATTTAGTTATTCTGATAAGTCAACTTGAAAGGTGATGCAACTTTGTACTTTTACCCCCTAGTGGGACAAAAATCCTCTCCAAAAGAGAGTAAAAATAAAGCTAAACAACTCTAGAAGAAGACACTTGTCACACCGCAAGCAAGGCACGTAAGTGTATGAAATTTTTCTCAATAAAGGGTTTGGTGAAGATGTGTACAGTTTGATCAGATGTCTGGCAATACTGAAGGTCAAGGACCTTCTCATGAATTAGCTCCTGGATATAGTGCATGTGAATCTCAAAGTGCTTGGTCCTTTGATGATGGACTGGATTGTGAGAAACTTGAGTAGCAGTTTGATTGTCACAGAAGATGATTGTTGGCTTTTGGAAAGAAATTTCAAACTCAATAAGGATGTGTTGAAGCCAAATAACCTTAGTGGTTGTATTAATTGCTCCTCGACACTTAGCCTTAGTAGATGAAAGTGCAATAGCTAATTGTTTTTTTCTTGACCAAGAAACTAGACTAGAACCAAGAGAGAAGCAATACCTAGAAGTAGACTTGTGATTAGAAGAATCACTTGCCCAATCTAAATCTGTATATCCTACCAAGTCAATATCCACACTTGCTGCATAATGAATCCCATAACTATGAGTACCCTTGATGTAATGAAAAATCCTTTTAGCTGATTTCCAATGTAGCTCATGTGGTTCCTACATAAACCTAGAGACCATGCCCACAACATATGAAATATCAAACCTTGTGTAAATTAAATATATAAGGCTACCAACCAATTGATGATACAAGGTGGCCTTAACCAATGGTGAAGAACAAGAAGCCTCAACTTTGATTCCTAATAGAAATGGAGTCAGTGTAGGCATGCAATTAGCCTTGTGAAATCTAGAGAGCATATCAAGAGCATACTTAGGCTAGCCAATAAATATACCAAAAGGTGATGGAGTGATCTCAATCCCTAAGAAGTAATGAATAAGGCCTAAGTTAGACATTAAGAACCAATCATGAAGACCAGTTTTGGCTACTATTATGTGAGATGAGTGACTCCTTGTAATCAACAAATCATCAAAATAGATGACAAGGAAGGTGAGAGTATCATCCTACTACAAGATGTAGATGTTTGGATCAAAATGGTACTAAGTGAACTCAACTGATAGAAGGAAGGAATCCATCTTGGCATACCAAGCTCATGGAGCATTTTTCAGGCCATAGAGGGACTTTCAAAGGTGATAGACAAGTGTAGGATCCTCAATGAACCCTTGCGGTTGCTCCATATAGATCTCTACCTGAAGGTCATGATGAAGAAATGCACTCTTCACATCCATTTGTTGTACTTCAAAATGATGGGATGTAGCAATAGAAAGGACAAGGCAACTAGAATTCATCTTTTTAACTGGTGCAAAGGTCTCAGACAAGTCAATTTTGGGAACCTAGGAGAATCCTTTAGTGACTAGGTGAGCCTTATATTTATCAACTGACCCATCTATTGCAAATATTTTTTATTAGATCCACTTACACCAAACAAGTCTTCTTCCCTTAGGAAGAGGGACTAAATCCCAAGTATGATTCCTTTCTAAGGAACTAAACTTTCCTTTCATAGCAGTATCCCACTCAATAACACTAGAAGCTTCTCAAAATGTTTGTGCATTAGAAACTGTAGCAATAAAGAGATTCATAGCATGCTCAAACTAAGACCTCATTTTTCCCTCATCTAAAGGATCACCAACCCAATCTCCTTTTGATTCTAATGTCTGTCAAGTCCAAAAAGTCTCAATATCTAGATCATGTGGAAAATCTGGAGGAGAATCATTCTTTGAATAATGACTAGAGGAAGATGGACCTCATCATCATCATTTGAAGTAGAAGAAGATTCCTCATTTAGATCAAGAGATCAATAAATTTAGAATAACTATCATCATGTAGTTGCAATGTATCCATATGAATGAATAATAAAGAAGTGATAGAAGAAGAACTAAAGGTATCTTCCTCAAAGAAAACATTCCTTTCAATGAAAATCTCATGTGTGGTGTGATGGAGATTCCTATAGCCTTTGACATCATCTAGCTACCTAACAAATATACAAGGCCTACTTTATGGATCCATTGCATTGTGTTTCTTAGCTGGAATATGGGCCCATCTAGGAGACCTAAACAATTGAAAGTGTTTGATTGTAGTTTTTTTATTGGTCCATGCTTCAAAAGGAGTTACCCTTTTTAAAGCTTGATAAGGAACCCAATTTTGAATGTAACATGCATAGTTGATGGCCTCTACCCAATATCGAGGCACCAATGATTTGGAATGGATCATACTATTGGCCATTTCCTTTAAGGACCTATTCTTCCTTTCAGTAACTTCATTCTATTGTGGACTATAGGGAACTATGTGTTGATGAACAATTCCTTTTCAGATATAGAATTTCTCAAACTTTTGGTTGACATATTCACCCCCCCATTATCTATGTGCAAGACCTCGACAAACTTCTCAATTTGTTTCTCTACAAAAGCTTTGAACTCTTGGAAATACTCAAAGACTTTAGACTTCTATTTGAGAAAATATATAAATGTGTATTGAGAAAGATCACCAATGAATGTTAAAACATATTTTCCTTTGTTGAAAGAAGGATATGGAAATGGTCCTGCCAAATCACTATGTACTAGCTCCAAAAGTTGAGTGGCTCTCCATGCTTTTCCCTTTATCAAATTTTTCTTCAAGATGCTTTCCAAGAACACATCCTACACAAACTCCATTAGAAAATCAAACTGAAGGAAACCCTATAACCATATCATGTTGACTGAGTTTTTGTAAGTAGTGGTAGTTCAAGTGGCCAAATTGTTTATGCCACAAATGACTCACTTCATTAGAGTGACTGAGTAATACAAGTGAAGGTGAATCAGGAAAAAACTGAGAGAAGTGATACAATATTGATTGTTGTTCTACCTTTCCCACTGCAATTGTAATCCCATTTCTTATCTCACTAATAACCACTATATCTGGAGTAAACTCAACTTTCTTGCTAGAACCTATGTGAGTGATATGATAAACAGATAGGGGATTAGTTGATGAAGATGGAACATAAAGAACATCATAAAATGTCCCTTTTTTCATGTCAACAAACCATCTCCCATACACTTCAATAGGAGTGTCATCACCCAAATGAATGGATGGCATATAACATGAATCTAATGAGAAAAACACTCTTTTGATGAAGCGATGTGGTGTGATGCACTTAAATCAATAATCCATGAATTTGGTTGTGAGGAAATAGCTATTAGGGCCTTACGTTTTCCTTTTCCTTTTCCTTTTCCTTTTCCTTTACTTGATTCCTTGGAAGATTCTTGGGATGAAGTTGTCTTGATTGAATCAGGTACTTTCATATTGTTCCTTTCAAGATGGGACAACTGATCAATTTTCTTCTTCAGATACTTATGTTCATCATGACCAAGTCTCTTATAATAGGAACATGTTGTTTTCTCCTTCTGAGGATTATTTATTTTTGAAGAAGATGCATCATTTACTATTCTTAGAGTAGAAAACTTCTTTTCTTGATTCTTTTCTACTTGGTACTTTCTTTTCTTTTCTTTCTTAGGAGACCCTCTTTGTTCTGTTGTGCCCTGATTTGTAGTCAAGGCATGAGACTTAGATGGCTTGATCATGCCCATATGGATCAACTTATCCTACTCCTTTGTGAGTTCATTTGCAAACTCATAAAGAGAAGACATTGTGTAGTTGTTTCCTAAGGAACTTTTAGTAACATAGAAGGTAGAAACAAATAGAAAATATGTAGGACCAAGCTTGGAAAGAATACTTAGGATCAGTTGTCAATATTTCTTCTCAATTTTACATTCTTTTAACTATAATCTTAAAGCATTAAACTTAGTGAAGAGGTCTTGAATAGTATCAAATTTTCATGGATTTAATCTTATCAATTCATTCTCTAATTGATGCCCTCTTAGTTCATCTTTCTTTCCAAACAATCCTCCTAATGTTGTCCATACATTATTAGTAGTTGTAGATGATTCAATGTGAAAAAAAAGCTCTGGAGATATAACCAAGCACAAGGTATCATAAGCTTTATCACATTTGTTGTGCCATTTAGGATTTTCTCCAAACAATGTTGGTTCAAATTCAAGACCCATTATTACTCTATACAACCCTAACTTCTTAAGATAGATTGTTATTTTAGACCTCAACTATAGTGCCCACCCGTAGGTTGCTTTTGTATTCTGATCGTCAAATTCTTTCAAGCCAATTTTATGCATTGATTAGTTTTAGAGATATTGGATTTACAATATTATGATACTACTTCATGTCATGGATTACAGATATATTAGTTACAATTTCTTAGTTGATTTCATTTCATGTGTTGTTAATGATGTCTTGATGATTCCTAATTAGTAAATGTATTTCTTTCATAACAATGTTAACGTAATGTCTTTAATGACAACTATGTTTGTATTGATAGAGATGCATTATTATATCTAAGCATTTGATGTCAGACATGTGATTTTTATGATACTTACCCCATACTTCCATGTGTATGGTGCATGTGTTTATTTTATTTTTCTGTTTGACATGTTTGATGTGGTTAGGGGAGGGATTCATAGTCACCTGCTAGTCGAGATCTACACAATGCACCACTCCCTGCCATTCACTATTTAGTTTAGATATATATTATATACATGTACATGCTCATCTTTTATGCAGGATGCAGGTATCAAGCATCAACTTCCCTAAATTGCCAAGATGAGCGTGCCCAATTACAAATACTCAAATGGTGAGAATGAGTCCTAGCCATAGTCTATAATACTTGTCCTGCAAGGAGGACTCGTAACAGACTATCTACCTTTTTTTAAAACCCATGAGTCTTTTGCGTGTATGTTGTTTTATGAGTCTTTGATGAATTTTCTATTAATTAAGTCTAATTAAAAGATTAAATTAATTTAAACGAAAATTGTTATGACATTTTAATAATTAATTATATTTAATTAATTGAGAGATTAATTAAATTAAAAGAATTGAATTCGAAGATAAAAATTATAAGTTTAAATTTTAGAACATGATAATATTTATTTAATTTAATAATAATATATTTAGAGTTTATTTTTAAATAAATGCTAAATATTATTATTATTGATAAATAGTTTATCGATTAAGTTTCAAAAATATATAAAAAGAAGAAAGATATTAAATTATGGAAAAGATTCAAGTTCGCATAATGCGTGCATGAGTTTTAAAATATAAGAGATTGATTAAAAAGACAAATACATGAACTTAATAAATATATTTTACTAAATTAATAAAGTTATTAGGAATTATTAATAATGAGAGTTATTTAACAAAGTTGTAAACTTATTCATTGTTGTTAATGATCATTAATATTGATAAAACTGTAATGATTCAATTAAAATTAGTAAAGTGTTACTTTTATAAGCTAAATAAATAAATGATTACCCTCAGACTATTCTTTTAGGAAAATTGACTTTTATCATGGGGTAACCTTATATATTTGAGTCGAACAAATGCATAGTTTAACTTATAGGGTAAACGAAGAATCTATTACTTGGAGCATATACTGAAACAAAAAGTGAAACTTTATAATTGGATCAATTGTGTAATTTCAGATCACACCCAAACTATGAAATTGTATTGTTTTGTTGGTACTGTCTAAGCTTTTGGATTTTGGAGTTTTGGGGTTGTTTAGATGTTGACCAGTCTAGGGTGTACACCAGAGGTTTTATGAGATTTCTTTTATACCATTTATGTGGCTAGATGTGATGATATGTCTTGTGATTTAGATTGGAAATTATATTTATGAGGTTTACTTTGTGGAGAATTTATGTGTACTTGGATGGGAGAACCATCTTATTTTTAGGTTACCTTTTAAGGAACCAAGTTTGATTCATTATGAGTGTTGTGGTATAGGACACAACTATACTTTATGTTTTTAGGAGAGGTTGTCTAGGCACATGTCTTTGGGAGTGGCTTGCAGTAGGGGTCTGAGACCCAAAGTGATAAGTGTGAGGGTAACCTATTGTAAGTTATGTTATAAGTGATAATCTAGAAATTAATAATTTTGGTGGGGGAAACACACTAAAAAAATAAGTTAGAGATATTTGACCCACCCATGCCTTGAGTGTTTGTATAGACTAAGGATGGGAATGGGATGATTGCCTCATCTTCTAGAGAGGGCTCTCTAGTCTCCACGTGTCATGTTGAGGGTCTGCGGTTCAGAGTAACTAGTCCAAAGTAACTCGACGCTTGAGGGTCCAAGGTATACTGAGAGACTAGTGTAGGGTAAATCAGCAGCCATGTGATGACACTCTCTAGTATGTAGCTTGAGTCTTCTCTGTAGATTTTGTGTACCTCTAGTGGTGTACTTATTCTTGGATGTGGTGTACTTATTGTGACTATATACTTTCATTGATGATGATTGGTGGTTCATGGATGATGTACTTTTGACATGTGGCTTCTGTCTTGAGGTGGATATCTTTCATCAACTTTATTTTATGATCTTGCTGTTTGATTTATACTTGGTTCATGTATGATGTTTGGTAATATGGTGTTGGTATTGGACTAAGTGTTCTTACTCTTTAGATTATTTTATCATCTTGAGTAGCATGTGTTACCTTTGAGGTAGTGTTGGCTATTAGGAATTCCTTGCCTAGGAACGTTTTATGTTTGATAGCCATATGTGGATTGTTCATTATCTTCCCTGCATGGTGAGAGTGGAAGCCTGACTAGGTAACCACGTGGTTGGGAGGTAGTGTCCTTTTTGCCATTTTTTTTTTCCCTCATATTGCTAGTTGATGGATATTCATTGTAGAAGATGTAACTTTATTATTCTATTTCTTATCTTAGAGACTTCTTTTTAGATGATGTATATATTCTATCATGTATTCTGATGTGTTGTATTTATTCACACATACCCTGTGAAATGTGCAGTAGATGTTATTAATTGGATTTACTTTCATTATATTAGTTATACTTATGCTTGCTTATGTAATTATGTATTTGTATTTCTCTATGTTCATGAGACATTGTACTTGAAACTTCAAATACTTAATTTAAACTTCTTAAATGTGACTCAACATAAAGGAATGCTTGAGGAATTGAAACTATATCCATAATTGCTAATGTGTATTTGATATGTATGTTCATATTGCTTCTGCATTAATGTTGTCTTGATGTTGTTTAAACTTCTAAAAAAAAAAAAAAAGTTCAGTAAACATTGTAACATGTTAGGTTTATTTCTCTTGGGTTCTCGAGGGGGGCATTACATCTAGCATCAAAGCCTGAGTTTCAACATTAGGAACTCTAGGCATAATGTGTGCCATCACTTGAGAAATTAGTAAACTTGCAACTTATTTAAATGAAAAAACTTATATTGACATCAAACTTGAAACCAAACTATTGAGGAAAAAACTCTAAAACAATTTAAACTCTAGACATGGAACTAGAAAACTTATAAAACTTTCTAGATTATTGATTTATATGGGTAACTTACGAGCTTATGGTTATGATAGATTCTTAGATGTCATTGTTGTGTTTGGGTGTTGTAGGAGAGATGACTTCTAGTTCTAGATCCATTGCTAGGGTCATAGCTCAAGACGTGGTAGAAGTCATGGGAGAGCTAGTCACCATAATCCTTCCTTGATCATTTTAGGGCACCCTATTCATGGAGAGGCTAGAGGGGATGATAGTGTTAAGCAACATGCTAAGACAGAAGAACCGGTCACTAGAGACTTGGTCAATGAGATCCTAGCATGCCTACCCTTATAGGATAGAGTTCATCAATCAAAGCATGGAGATAGCGATAGGTCCTTGAGTCCTAGAGGGAGGAACCTAGAGAGTAGAAGGTGGTCTAGCTAGTCCATCCAGATGAAGGACCTACTATGGGTCAAGGTCAAACCTTTCAATTGAGAAGGTACTGGATATGATGCTGAGAATTGGTTGATTGCACTAGATAGATGTTTTTCTATGCAAGAATTTGACTACAATGTCAAAGCAAGATATGCCATCACCCACTTAGAGCACTTTGTAGTGAATTGGTGGAATATAGTAGAGAAGAAACTTGGGATAAATATGCAAACTGTCATATGGGAGTTGTTCCATGAACACTTCCATGAGTGATTCCTATCAGAGTAGTGGCAACAAAAAAGGGTAGATGAGTTTCATGACTTGAGACAGGGTACCACGACTGTGGCTGAGTATGAGCGTAAGTTCTTTGAGCTTATGCCTTATGCAGGAGTTAGTGATAGCTCACCATTAATGGTCCAACATTTCATCAGAGGACTTAATGCTAACATCATTGGTGGTGTTAAGGTATTCTAACCTAAAACCCTTAAAGATGCAATATTGCAAGCTACTTTGGTTGAGGCAAGTGTGACTTTGGGTCAAGGTGGCCTACTAGGTGTTCAGGCTAGAGTGTCACCTTATTCATGAGCATCTAGGGATAACTAGTCTCGAGGAGCTGGAAGTTCTAAAAATTCTCCTAACTTCTCTAAGGGTAATCAAGAGAAGCCAAGAAGAAAGTTCATCTATGGTAATAGTAGTGGTTCACAGTTAGGGAACTATCACAACTAGAAGCATAGTATGCGCAATAAGTTGGATTGAGCTCCTTAGGTTCATAGTCAGGATACTAGTGTTGGTAGTTTTCATCATTCGCATGCACCATAAGCTCAAGGAGACTTTAGTGGAGATTGCTACTTTTATGGACAATATGGTCATAGAGTGATCAATTGCCCTGAGCATGCACCTCTGTTTTGAGCAAGAGGCCTAAAAAAATTAAGTTTATAGTGGGGGATAGTCCAAAAGGACCTACCTATTGAGTTTTGAGTTTTTGAGTTGATACATGTTTCATTGTATTGGGCTTGCAAGAGTAAGCCTAATTTTAGGGGGGGTGGATGTAGTGCCCACCCGTAGGTTGCTTTTGTATTCTGATTGTCAAATTCTTTTAGGCCAATTTTATGCATTGATTAGTTTTAGAGATATTGGATTTACAATATTATGATACTACTTCATGTCACGGATTACAAATATATTAGTTATAATTTCTTAGTTGATTTCATTTAATGTGTTGTTAATGATGTCTTGATGATTCCTAATTAGTAAATGTGGTTTTTCTCATAACAATGTTAACATAATGTTTTTAATGGTGACTATGTTTGTATTGATAGAGATGCATTATTATATCTAAGCATTTGATGTTAGACTTGTGTTTTTTATGATACTTACCCCATACTTGCATGTGTATGGTGCACGTGTTTATTTTATCTTTCTGTCTGACATGTTTGATGTGGTTAGGGGAGGGAGTCATAGTCACTTGCTAGTTAGGATCTACACAATGCACCACTCTTCACCATTGCTTGTTTAGTTTAGATAAATATTAGATACATGTACATGCTCGTCTTTTATGTAGGATGCAGGTACCAAGCATCGACTTCCCTGAATTGCCAAGATGAGCGTACCCAATTACAAATACTCAAATGGTGAGAATGGGAAGATAATGATTAGGTCCAATCCCTGTCATAGCCTATAATACTTGTCCTGGAAGGAGGACTTGTAATTGATTGTCTACCCTTTTTTAAAACTCGTGAATCTTTTGTGTGTATGTTGTTTTATGAGTCTTTGATGAATTTTTTATTAATTAAGTCTAATTAAAAGATTAAAATAATAAATTAATTTAATGGAAAATTGTTATGACATTTTATTAATTAATTATATTTAATTAATTGAGAAATTAATTAAATTAAAAGAATTGAATTCGAAGATAAAAGTTATAAGTTTAAATTTTAGAACATGATAATATTTATTTAATTTAATAATAATATATTTAGAGTTTATTTTTAAATAAATGCTAAATATTATTATTATTGATAAATATTTTATCAATTAAGTTTCAAAAATATATAAAAAGAAGAAAGATATTAAATTATGGAAAAGATTCAAGTTTGCATGATGCGTGCATGAGTTTAAAAATATAAGAGAATAGTTAAAAAGATAAATACATGAATTTAATAGAGATCTTTTAATAAAGTGCACTTGAGATTTAAAAGTTAATAAATTAACTAAAAGCAAAGTCAAGTGAAAAATTAAATAAAGTAATTTAATAATTCCTTTGAGGTGCATGAAAGGAATAAAATAATATTTTAATTAAAAAGTAAACTAATTGTGCATGAAAGAATTAATTAAATAAAATAATTATAATTTTAGAACTAGAGATAGAAACCCTAAAAGGTAATTAGAGTTTATATTAGAGCATTTTTGAGTCATTATTACACACACAAGTCTCGCGCAGACACAGGTTTCAGAGAGCAACTCAAGGGTTTGGAAAAGAAGGAAATTTTCGTGGCTTGAGGATTTTGCTTGCAGTAAGAATTTTCATCTAGCCGTCAAAGTTTAGCATCAATACGAGGTAGGGTTTCAAATCCCATGAATGCATTTTTAATTAGAAAATATATGTTTTCTCCGTGTTTGATTGGGTGGTTGGAATTCTTTGATTGTTTTCAAGATCTGATTGATTGAAAATTAGTCTCTCATTATTTTACAGAAGAAAATTTAAAGAGAAAATGAAATTGGTTTTTTAGATTAAAGAACTTATTGTAATTAGTTTGGGTGGGTCTTGAATTTATTTATTTATTTTTTAAAGATATTTAAAAAATTAAAAATAAAAATAAAAAAATCGATTGGTTGCTTGAATTTTCTCTACCAGGTTAATGTGGAAAAACAATTCTAAAAAATATTTTAAAAAATAAAATTAAAAAAAGTATATTTTAAAAGAGGAGCGTTTGTTTTTAAAAAATTTATATTTTTACAAATCTTATAGAATAATGTAATTTATTAAAAGTAAATTATAAAAAAAAATTATTAAAATGTTAAAATGTTTATATACATAAATTTTTTTATTAAAATTATTATTAAGGTGAGAGGCGAGGGCCACCACCTCCCCTACCCCCACAATTACCTTAATAGCCAACGGCTTAGCCACTGCGGCATCAGTCTATTATGGCAGAGCTGATGTAGGCTTTAAAAGGGACAGCCATTCCTTATTAAGGATCAATGGAATTACTTAAAATAAAGCCATTTTTTTTAATGTTAATAAAAAATAATAAATGCTTTTCATATGTTATTAAATTTTGATGAATTTAGATTCTTTTAAATTTTATTAAGTTTAAATTAAATTAAATTAATATTATTAATTATTAATAATTTTATAGTGTTATGTATTAATACTTTAAAATCATACTAATGTTTAATAATTAAATAAATTATTAATGAATGAAATATGGTTAAATAAAATTATTAATTGACTTAATTAAATTTGATTTAATTAGAAATTATTAATAACGAGAGTTATTTAACAAAGTTGTAAACTTATTCATTGTTGTTAATGATCATTAATATTGATAAAACTATAATGATTTAATTAAAATTAGTAAAGTGTTACTTTTATAAGTTAAATAAATAAATGATTACCCTCAGATTATTCTTTTAGGAAAATTGACTTTTATCATGCGGTAACCTTATATATTTGAGTCGAACAAATGCATAGGTTAACCTATAGGGTAAACAAAGAATCTATTACTTGGAGCATATACTAAAACAAAAATTGAAACTTTATAATTAGATCAATTGTGTATTTTCAGATCAAACCCAAACTAAGAAACTGTATTGTTTTGTTGGTACGGTCTAAGCTTTTGGATTTTGGAGTTTTGGGGTTGTTTAGATGTTGACTAGTCTAGGGTGTACACCAAAGGTTTTGTGAGATTTCTTTTATACCATTTATATGACTGGATGTGATGATATGTCTTGTGATTTAGATTGGAAATTATATTTAGGAGGTTTACTATGTGGAGCATTTATGTGTACTTGGATGGGAGAACCATCTTATTTTTGGGTTGCCTGTTAGGGAACCGAGTTTGATTCATTATGAGTGTTGTGGTATGGGACACAACTGTGCTTTATGTTTTTAGGAGAGGTTGTCTAGGCACATGTCTTTGGAGGTGGCTTTTAGTAGGGGTTCGGAACAGATAGTGGTCAGTGTCAGGATAACCTATTGTAAGTTATGTAATAAGTGATAATCTAGTAATTAATAATTTTGGCGGGGAGGGACACACTAAAAAAAAGTTAGAGATATTTGACCCGCCCATGCCTTGAGTGCTTGTATAGACTAAGGATGGGAATGGGATGATTGTCTCATCTTCTTGAGAGGGCTTTCTAGTTTCCACATGTGTCATGTTGAGGGTTCGAAGTTCAGAGTAACCAATCTAGGGTAACTCAATGCTTGAGTGTCTAGGGTCTACTGAGAGACTAGTCTAGGGTAACTCAAGTAGCCATGTGATTACACTCCCAAGTATGTAGCTTGAGTCTCCTCTGTAGATTTTGTGTACCTCTAGTAGTGTACTTATTGTTGGATTTGGTGTACTTATTATGGTTATATACTTTCATTGATGATGATTGGTGGTTCATGGATGATTTACTTTTGACATGTGGCTTCTATCTTGAGTTGGATATCTTTCATCGACTTTATTTTATGATCTTGGCATTCGATTTATACTTAGTTCATGTATGATGTTTGGTTATGTGGTGTTGGTATTGGACTGAGTGTTCTTACTCTTTGGATTATTTTATCTTCTTGAGTAGCATGTGTTACCTTTGAGGTATTGTTGGCTATTAGGAATTCCTTGCCTAGTAATGTTTTATGTTTGATAGTTGTATGTGGATCATTCATTATCTTTCCTATATGGTGGGAGTAGAAGCCTGACTAGGTAACCATGTGGTTGGGAGGTAGTGTCTTTTTACCATTTGGGTTTTCCCTGATATTGCCAATTGATGGATGGTCATTGCAAAAGATGTACCTTTATCATTCTACTTCCTATCTTAGAGACTTCTTTTCAGATGATGTATATATGCTATCATGTATTCTGATGTGTTGTATTTATTCACACATACACTGTGACATGTGTAGTGGATGTTATTAATTGGATGTACTTTCATTGTATTAGTTATAATTATGCTTGCTTATGTAATTATGTATTTTTATTTCTTTATGTTCATGAGACATTGTACTTGAAACCTAAAATACTTAATTTAAACTTATTAAATGTGACTCAATGTAAAGGAAATCTTGAGGAATTGAAACTGGATCCATAATTGCTAATGTGTATTTGATGTGTATTTTCATGTTGCTTCTGCATTAATGTTGTCTTGATATTGTTTAAACTTTTAAAAAAAAAAAATTAGTTTAGTAAACATTGTAACATGTTAGGTTTATTTCTCTTGGGTTCCCAAGTGGGGCATTACATCAACTCATAGTAGTTATAGGATGTGAGTAATGGTATTATTGAATGATCCATTTTAGTATAGAGATAAAGATTGTTTAGTAGCATGAAATAGGAGAGGTTAACACAAGAAAGTAATGAGATCACAAGAGAGTACACATGAGACTACCCCCCTTTTCACTAGATCAAAAATCACCCCTCCCAAGATGAAATGATTTTGGCACTTTATAATTTAGTGCTTATACAATTGTCACTTTTACAAAATATGGATCTAAGTGGACTTGATTTTTTAATTAATACTTCCAATCTGAAGAAAATGAAGACTTATACAATCATGACAAAGGATTTCTATGAATCCAAAATTTTACAAGTGCCAATTTTCACCAAAGGATAAAAGTACAATATTTGTCCAAATAAGACTGTATTTTTATAGCATACTTGGATTACATAGGTACAGTCACAAAAACCTACAATTTCAGATTACCATATGCATCCAAAAATGAAAACTAACACCACCACTATATTATTTGGAGAATTCTACCCCTAATCAAAAGAAAAATAGTCTAGATGACCAAGTTATGGTCATTCAAGGTTAGACTACCAAACATAAAATGCAATTAAAGAAGGGTAAACCAGAAATCTATGCGATTAAACTTGACAGTCAAATGAATGTCATGACAAAGAAAAAATTTGCATTGCGATGGTCACATAGACATCAAATTTAACATAATAAGTTGGCGGCCTTTGGCAAAAATATTTGTCCCACATTCATAAATGTAAAGGGAATTCTACAGTTTAAAAATATGAGCACTCCCACCTAAATTTTTAGGCTTATTTCATCGACCATGTATGTGGTCAATGTGCATGTGGGTTAGTTCTTCACATGGGCTTTCCCGGTATGTTTCATGTGATTCATATATATATATATATATATATATATATATATAATACCTACTTCCTCCTTGATTTGTGTGCCAAATGATAAAAAGATTACCACAAAGAGCTCAAAGTACTGAAATAGGTCAAATAATATATCAAAATTCATCTCTTGAGACTGTGTGACACAATGGTATGGTCAATTTGCCTAAAAATGCCCTATTTTGCATGTCCTCCATATTTGAGCTTCAAGCATGTGTTTGTAATTGATGCAAATGGACTTCGATTTGGATGAGACAAAAGTCAATTATGACCTTTTTGAACCTTCTGAATGCAATGAAATGATCAGAATGGCTCTACAAATCCACTAGTGTGATTCAATTAACTGATTAAGAAAAAATGCATATATGCAAAAGAGGGATTATTGGGTCTTCATAAATCCTTTCAAATTCTCTAGTTTGTATAGAAACACAAGAGAAGAGCCTACAGGATTTTCCAAGACCTCTAAAAAAAAATTCTATTATTTCAAACTTTCTTTGATACCATGCTAGAATTTGTATTAAAAAATGTAACTAGAATATAATAAAAGTCATAAATTAATAAAGAGGAAATAAAATTGTTAGAATAACAATACAAGGACAATTTCTAATGTAAATGCTCAAAGGCATGATAGCATCAATATTTCTTAATGTGTAATACATAAGAGCTAGCCTGTTTATATAGGCAAGAGCTAGAAGGATACTTGGACAAGAGTGAAAAAAGTGTCTCAACTTGGAGGAAGTAGAGTCCTAATGGAATCAACCACTTACCATCCACGTACAACCTAGGAGGGTGGTGTCCAAATTGGAATTAACCACATGTGATATCTTAGGAGTAGTTGGAGTCAAAAGGATGATTCACAATATCCTCCTAATAATAATATCCAAAAATATATAATTCCTCCTAATTTATGACCCCACCTAAGTAAACTTAATATAAGAGTTAAATGAAAAAGAACCATTTACTCTAACATTAGTTTGTGTTGAAAAAAAATTGATACAAGTAAGAGAATGTGTTTCAATCATTGTTTTGTCACTAATGTCAAACCTACTACTTGTTGGTAAGACAATTGCTTAGATGATTTGAGTATTATCATTTGTTTGATTAACGAGGATGATTTGATCAAATGAGGTAACAATAGCACCTAGAGGAAAGGTTTAGTTATGATATGGAAAAAGGGTACAAAGATTAGTTAAGATAGTGATATTATAGTTCATTGATTATCTAATTAAGGTTGCAAAGGATGGATACACTAATTAAGTTCAAAAGAACAAGCAAAACCAAATTAAGTCTACCAAGCTTGACATTCGTCACAATAGATGCTGAGAAAAGTTAGTGTAAGTTGAGTAGAAAATTAGTTGGAGCTAAGAAAAGTGAAATTTTAGTGTATACAGAGTAAAATAGTGTAAGTTGAGTAAAGTTTAGTTGATGCCAAGCATAGAAAAACTTTAGTTTATGCCGAGTAATTTGATAGTGGATGTTGAGAAATGTAGTATGTGCCAAGCATTAGAAGAAAGTTAATCCCAAGCAATAACATTATGAGAAAGATCATGAATTTGATGAATCTAAGCCAAAAATTTTGATTTCTTGGATTGTGTGAACATTTTGGAAGATAAGCTTGATGAGCTAGTGGCACAAAATTCAAGATGAACCATTTTGAGGAAGATTCAAAGAGGGGTGAAGGAGAAGTTTCTAGAAGAGAATAAAGTGAAAAGATAGGTAGGTTCATTGAATCCTACCTAATCCTACCTAATCCTAAAATGGATGATAGAGGATGAATGAAAAAAGATCTAAATTTTCTATTTATACTAATGGTTGGTTAGAAGAAAAGGTTTTCATGTGCGAGAACCTAAAGAAGACAAGAAGTCTAAGGTATTTCTTTATTCAATGACCAAAGAGAAGAGACTTCTATTGGAAAGCAAAGCAAGAAGGCTTAAGGATATGTATACTTGAAGGGTGAACAAGCTATCAGAGCTTAAATGTGTGAAAGCCAAGAAGAATGAAGGACTAAAATAGAGATTTTTAATATACAAGTGAGTTGTAGATTGTTATCAAATCAAGCCTTACTGTTGCTTTCTAATCATTGTATCATTCTAGGGTAAATCCTTTGGATTAAGGTTGACCTAATAGTCATTTGTAAATCCTTTAACTAGGTAACATTCAAAGTGAATGATCTAAAGTCCTCTAACAAGGCTCACTCCTAATAGGGTGATTGAAATCCTCTAATTAGGTCACATTTAACAGTGTGTATTGTAACCTTTAATAGGGTTGGCTTTTCACAAGGCATCACTTTAGATGAGTGAGAATTAATAGCATGTTACCGATGGTTTTTACCAAATTGGATTTCCACATAAAATCATTGTGTCAAATGTGTTATTGAATCTATTATGTTTCATGCTTACATTTCTGCAAAGTTGATTTGATAGTAACCTACAAGTTGAAGTGATTGTATGATCTAATGGATGCATGCATGATGAATATATTTTAGCGATATGGGTTCACTAAGCTATGAAAAGTTTTATTTATACATTTGGACCTTGGATAATAGATTCACCCCCCCTCTCAATTATTCTAAAGAATTCCAACAATTGATATTAAACCCATCTTCTTAAGAGGACTAATTTGAAGGTACTAGAGGAAAAAGATCAAGATGTCTAAAAGAGAGGTACCCAAACTTAATAGAGATAACTTTCATTCATGGAAAATTCTGATGAAGCTACACCTAGGAGGTCTTGGAGATCATTCACAATCTACCATCACTACTAAGCATGTTGATCTAGTTGGAGCCCTAACTACTGAAGATCTAAAAAAGAAGAAAGAACACAATTAGGCAATGTTGAAGATTGCCTGTGCCCTAAGTTATGCCAATTTTGATGACATCAAGGGTTGTAACAATGCAAATAGAATGTGGGATGATCTTTATGTCATTTATGGAGGTGATACAAATGTTTTGGGAGCCAAATCTAAAAGTCTTAGAGGTAAGTTCGATGATATGAGAGTGTAAGAAGGTGAGAATGTTTCTAAATATTGCTCTAGGATAAAAGATGTTGTTAATGCAATAAGAGGATCTACTCGAAGATTGATGGTGAGATTGTACCTAGAAAAATTTTGAGAACATTATTTCCCATTTATGCTATGAGATTTTTTGCAATACATGAACTAAGATGCATACTATGTTCTAATTTGAATCTTGAAGGTCTCGTAGGTAGGTGCACTGCTTTTAAGCTATCTAATTTTGATAATTTCAAATCTAACAATGTTGAATCTTCTTTCAAAGCCAAGCTATCATTGAAGGAACTTAATGAGAAGAAGAATGAAAAGGTAAAACATGTTTCTAGTGATAGTGATATAGATGAGGAAGATGTAGAACAACTTGCAACACTACTAGGAAGGAAATTTCATAGAGGTAAAGGAAAATTCAAAGGTAAGTTACCTATCATGTATTTCAATTGCAATGAAGTTGGCTATATTTCTGCTAGATATCCAAAGAAGAAGAATTACAGAGCTGGAGACAAGTACAAAAGTAGAAGAGATGAAGACCACAAATATTACAAAGACAAAGGCAAGAAGTCTTCCTATATTGCTGAGGAGAAAACTAAAGATGGTTCTAATGATCATGATGATGAAGTGATGTATGTTACAATGAAGGATGATTTTGATAAGAATGAGGCAATTGCACTAGTGTCTTGTGTGAATAGGAATGACAGATGGATCATTGACAATGGGTGTTCACATCATATGGATGGAGATAAAACTAAGTCCACTACCTTGAATTATTATGATGGAAATAGTGTAAGGTTTGGTAATGATGCACGCTATCTGATAAAAGGAAAATATTATATCCAACTCATAGAAAAGATTTATGTGACAATGCTTATTATGTTGAAGGAATTAATTATAATTTGTTGAGTGTGTCACAACTAAATAGTTCAGGTTGTAAGGTCGAGTTTGAGAACAAGATTGCTAAGATATATGATACTAATGGAAAACTAATTGGAAAAGGTGATCAAATTAGAGGTAATCTACTCTACCTTGATATGAAGAATGTTATTTATTTAGTTGTAGAATTTGATGATGTGTGGCTATGGAACAAGAGGTTATGTCATGTTAATTTTGATAACTTGGTTAGTATTAGTAGCATGAGAAGAATGAGACTTTTTCTTAAGTTGATGAAACCTGACAATATAATTTGCAAACAATGTCAGTAAGGCAAAATGAAAAAGTCAAGTTTTAAGAGTAAGACTCATACCTCTAAAGGAATACTAGAGATTGTTCATAGTAACTTGTGTGGACCAATTGATGTGTAAAGCTACAAAGGAGATGAGTATATTATGCTATTTGTTGATGATTATACTAGAATGATGATAGATATGTTTCTAAAACTAAAATCTAATACTTTTCAAATACTCAAGTCGTACTTAGCAAGAGTTGAGAAGGAAATAGGTAAAAGTCTAAATGTGTGAGATATGACGGAGGAGTAGAATTTACATCAAATGAGTTTGAGATGTTTTGTAATGACAAAGGAATCAAAAGAAAAACATCTATTCCTAGGACCCCTCCACAAAATGGAATTAATGAAAGGAGGAATAGATTTGTAATGGAATGTACTAGGACACTTATGATGGAGAATAATGTTGCTTTGAAAATGGTAGAGAGAGGTTGTAAGTACAACTGTCTATACCTTGAACCACATACAAGCCATAAAAGGTACTCATTCAACAACTTTTGAACAATGGTATGGATACTCATCCAAAGTAAAATATTTTAAGGTATTTGGAAGCAAGTGTTATATTCTAAAGGATTTTAGGAATCATAAGTTTGATGTAAAAAGTGAAGAAGGTATATTCCTTATTTATTTTGCAAGAAATAAATCTTATAAGTGTTTAAATAATGACACTAACAAGGTTGTGGAAAGTACAAATGTGAAATTTGATGAATATATGGAAGTACATGAGGCTAAACCTATGAAGGAGCTAGAGGAATACAAATCATTTGTATATTTTAATGAAAGTATGAGTTCTAATGAAGATGTTGTAAATCAAGTTGATAATCAAAAAGCTTCAATGACTATCAAGTCACACACTATGAATGTTGAGTTTCATTTAGGAACCAAACTACATTCAAGTTCTAAGCTATAGGATAAAGTTGAGGCACATTCTAATTCTAAGATTAGTGTACATGAAAGAGACGTTGAACTACTTAATAGTGATGTACATAGTAATTCAAAAGTTGAGAGACAAAATGAAGAAATAGGAGCAAAACCAAGATTGTCAAAGTAAGTCAAGAGACATCACCCTATAGCACAAATCATTGGAAATAAAGATGCTAGACCAATGACAATGAACAAGTTGAGAAATGTCACATGTTTTCTTATCATACATGAACCTAAAACAATGAAAGATACCTTATAAGATGTGGATTGGAGTAAATCCATGAAAGAAGAAATTGAAGAAATTGAGAAAAATAAGACATGGACTCTAGTTCCTAGACTAGAATATAAAAATATGATTGGCACCAAGTGGGTGTACAGAAATAAGTTACATAAAAATGGTAAAGTCACAAGGAAGAAGGAAAGATTAGTTTGTAAAGGATATGCACAAGAAGGGATAGACTATGGAGAAAAATTCGCTCCTATTGTAAGATTGGAAGGAGTAAGAAATCTACTTTCTTAATCTACATACAACATTTCAAAATTTATCAAATGGATGTTAAATCTACATTTCTGAATGGTATATTGGAAAAGGAGATTTATATAGACTAGCTAGAAGGATTTGTTGATGCTAACAACAAGAACATGGTATGTAGACTACACAAAGCTTTATATGGTTTGAATCAAGCACCAAGAGCATGGTATGAAAGGCTTCATAATTATCTTGTGAAGATTGGAATTGAGAGGACTGATGATAACAACAATCCATACTTGATGAAAGAGAAAAGGAAAAGCTATTTTACTATCTAATCCTTTTTTTAATGATGTCATATTTGGAGGTCAAGATACTTTATGTAAGGCTTTTGCAAATGAAATGTAGGAAGAATTTGAACTATCTATGTTTGGAGAGATGTAGTTCTTTGTGGGTTTGCAAGTACCCAAGATGAAATATGGTATATACATCACTCAGTTAAAATATGTAAAGGAGATATTGAATTTTTTTGGACTAGAAGATTCCAAGCCAATAAAAATGCGTATGGTGATAGGACATAAATTGTCAAAAAATGATGATTCAATTGAGGTGAATGAAACATTGTACATGTCTATGATTGAAAAATTACAATATGTATTACACAGTAGACTTGATATTGCATTATCTATTATGATAGTTGCAAAATTCTCTACTAATCCCAAGGAGAATCATTTGATGGTTGTTAAGAGAATAATGAGATATCTAAAAGGTATAGAAGACTATGGTCTCTACTATAAGAAAAATGAGAAATTTGAATTAAGAGCCTATACTGATGTTGATTGGGATGGAAATATTGATGATAGAAAGAGCACTAGTGGAGGAGCATTTTTATTTGGACAAAGGTTGGTTACATGGACTAGCAAGAAATATAACTACATATCTCAATCTATTGTTCAAGCTAAATATGTTGCTACTACAGTAAATTGTACAAACATTGTATGGATCAAATAGCTAGTCAAAGGTATGAAAGAGGAAATCACTAAACCTATGATACTTTATTGTGATAATACAAGTTCTATAAATATATCAAAAAATCATGTAATTCATACAAACACTAAGCACATTGCAATCAAGTATCATTACTTGAGAGAGTTAGTTCAAGATAAAGAGGTGAAGATGGAATATGTTAATAAAAAAGAGCAAATAGCTGACATCTTCACAAAAAGCATTACCTAAGGATTCTCATGAGTATATAAAAGGTAAACTAGGGATGATACCCGTATCAAAGGTTATTTAATAAGCATGAGAAATTCCCTTCATCAAACGAGATGATTGACATATGTTACACATTAATGTAGTGGATCTTACTTTAGGAGTTTCCTAAAGTAATCAAAGATCTAGAGCTACAAGTCAATCACAAGCTAGGTGACTAAGGGAGAAATTGAAAATGTTCATATCTACATATTAAGATGACACTTCTTTTTCATTTTTGTCAAAGAAGGAGAAAGACAAAGAAAGGGAGAAATCTAGTAATTCAGAAAAGTTTATCTACTCATAGGGAGATATAAGAAGTTATCAAGAGGGATTCATAAGGATGTGTTGATTATTTTGTTGATCATAATACAATTTTGTAACCTAAACAGAAGCTGAAAGTTACTGAGAGAGAGAGAGAGAGAGAGAGAGAGAGAGAGAGAGAGAGAGAGAGAGAGAGAGAGAGAGAGAGAGAGAGAGAGAGAGAGAGAGAGAGAGAGAGAGAGATTTCAATAAAATAAATTATTTTCCATTTGCTATTATTTTTGGTTGTACTAATTAAGTTTGGTTGGCCATCAATGCCAAAGAGGGAGATTGTTGAAAATAGATTGATAAAACTATGAGAATGTGTTTCAATCAATATTTTGTCACTGATGTCAAACCTACTACTTGTTGGTAAGACAATTTCTTAGATGATTTGAGTACTATGATTTTTTTAATTGATGAAGAGGATTTGATCAAATGAGGTAACAATAGCACCTAGAGGAAAGGTTGAGTTATGTTATAGAAAAGAAGTACAAAGATTAGTTAAGATAGTGATATTATAGTGCATTGATTATCTACTTAAGTTTGTAAAGGATGGATACACTAATTAAGCTCAAAAGAACAAGTAAAATTAATTGAGTCTGCCAAGCTTAACATTCTACACAGTAGGTGTCAAGAAAAGTTACTATAAGCCAAGAAGAAAATCAATTGGAGCCGAGCAAAGTAAACTTTCAGTTTATGTCAAGTGAAACAGTATAAGCTGAGTAAAGTTTAGTTGGTCTTGAGCACCAGTAAACTTTAGTTTGTGCTAACTAATTTGATAGTGGATGTCGAGCAACATAGTATGTGTCAAGCATCAAAAGCAAGTTAATGCTGAGTGAAAACTTTATGAGAAAGATTATGAATTCAATGAATCTAAGCTGACAAGTTTGATTTATTGGATTGTGTGAACCATGTGGAAGATAAGCTTAATGAGCTAGTGGCACAGAATTCAGGATGACTCATTTTGAGGAAAATTCAAAGAGAAGTGAAGGATAAATTTCTAGAGGGGAATAAAATGAAAAGATTGGTAGATTCATTGAATCCTACCTAATCCTAAAATGAACAATAGAGGATGAACAAAAAAAATCTAAGTTTTCTATTCATAGCAATCATTTTTCAGAAGAAAAGGTTGTCATATGTGAGAACCTAAGGAAGATAAGAATTATAAGGTATTTCTTCATTTAGTGACCAAAGAGAAGAGATTTCTATTGGCAAGCAAAGCAATAAGGCTTAAGGGTGTGGATTCTTGAAGGGTGAACAAGATAAAAAAGATTAAGTGTACAAAAGTGAAGATAATGGAGGACTGAAATAGAGATTTGTAACATGCAAGTGGGTTGTAAATTGTTATTAGATGAAGCCTTACTATTACTTTCTATTTGTTTTATCGGTCTAGGGTAAATCCTTTGGATTAAGGTTGACCTAATAGCCATTTGTAAATCCTTTAACTAGGTGACATTCCAAGTGAATGATCTAAAGTCCTCTAACAAGGCTCATGCCTAATAGGGTGATTGAACTCCTCTAACTAGGTTAGATTTAACAGTATGCATTGTAATCTTTAATAGGGTTGGCCTTTCACAAGGCATCACTTTAGAAGACTGAGAATTAATAGCATGTTACTGGTGGTTTATCCCAAATTGGGTTTCCATGTAAAATCATTGTGTCAAATGTGTTACTGAATCTATTATGTTTCATGCTTACATTTCTACAAAGTTGATTTGACAGTAACCTACAAGTTTAAGTGATTGTATGATCTAATGGATGCATGCATGATGAATATGCTTTATGGATATGGGATCACTAAGCTATAAAAAATTTTATTTGTACATCTACACCTTGGATAATTGATTCACCTCTCTCCCCCCTCTCTTAGTTATTCTGAAGAATTCCTAACACAAGGAATAGGGTTGGTCTCACCAAGCCTATCCTTAACCAAAGTCAGAGACAGGAGAAAAAAATACTGCCACTATTGGTATTCAATTATGTTTTCCATTAGTGACAACACTTATTCATAATTCTACATGGTTAACAAGTGAGTTTAGAAGTGTAGTAGTTCAAACCAAGTAGATAGTAGTTATCAAGCTTTGTAGTATTTACCAAGTCATCAGTTGTTGTGATGTGAAGCCAATATCAACCGAGTGATGGGATGAGCAGTGTTTATCGAGTAAAAGGAAGGTAAACATAGTGTTTAGTTCTTATCAAGTTACACTATATCTACTAGCTTTCCAATGTACACTGAGTTCGAAGCTATGTTGTGTGATTAGTATGGACTGAGCCTCTACTTCTACAGAATGCATGATGATGCCGAGTAATGTAGTGGACATCGAGTATCAAAAGGTCACCAAGTTAGCTATTTAGAACCTGAGTTTTCACATTTGGGCTGACTCAGTAATATTTATGTTAACTTATGTTTTGGTCGACCTTGTAAATATGAGAATTGGGATGGTATATATGTAATGTATTATATCATTCCCAAGTATGATGATAAGTAATGTTTTGAGAAGAGTGAATGTGAATCAACAACATGGTAGAGTATTCAGCAAGGTCTATAAGGAGCAGTCAAGTTACATCTATCACAAGAGGTGATTAGCATTTCAAGGATCTAATTAGTAATCAAATTGTAAGTCAGATCTATTGTTTCATCCCAATAGGTGAATTAGATTCAAATCCTTTAACAAGGTAGACTTAACAATCTTTTCTCTAAATCTCCTCATAGAGTGCATACTTCATTTTATAATTGTAAAACCTCTAACAAGGTGGACCTAGCAGTCCTAATTGCTCCTAACAAGGCAGATCATCAGAAGTGATCATTGTAAGCCTTCACAGGCCAATTTTATACTGTAGTATTGAAGTTTTGTGGGTACCATCCCCACCCATGTTTTACTTCCTATTTGGAATATTTCTAGGTCACCAAATATTGTGTTCATTTACCATGAATGTTTATTTTTTAGTTTCTTATGCATGCAATAGATTAGATCATTTAATGGTGAATGGATTAAGTTGATATATGTTGAATTTGTTAAAAGTTTTGAGGTTACTGATTCACCCCTCCCCTCTTAGTAACCTAGCTAGTCTTGATTATTTCAAAAAACTAGTATCAAAGCTTTGTGGTTCTCAGGATAAAGTTTGATAGCTTGAGAAAAGATCAAGGACAATGGAGATATTCAAACTTGACAAAGCTATTGACAATGAAAAGCTAGATATGGAGAAAGTCATAGCTTAACTCAAGGAAGAAAAAAAAACATCTTTCACAATCCCTAAAAAGGAGGAAGGAACTTGCAAAACAGATGAATGATCACCAGTATGTTGAAGAAAAGACTGAGGACTTTTTCCCTTCAAGAAGCAAATGAGGCAATCAAAGAACTCCTAGAAAAGAATGGCTCTTTGTAAGAAGCGGTAAGAAAATTGAAAAGAGAACAAGAAATTTAGTCAATAAGATTGTGTGAAATCTTTGAACAAAGGAATAATGAAGAATTGGAGGCAAGGAACAACGAATCTCAAAATCAATCCTTTTAGCAAGAAAATCGTATCAATCAGCTCTCTAATGCAAATGAGGAAATCATGAGTCTGAGATCTAAAAATGAAAGGTTAAGAAATGGCTTAAGCATTAAAAGACAAATCAATGAAAGATTAAAAGTTGATATAAATTCTGAGAAGAAACTCAATGAAAGAATAATGAAATCCCAAGTAGACATGGATCAATTGAATTGGCAAAGTGAGAAAAATCTTTATAGGCAAAAGGGAAAAGTAGGATTTGGATACAAAAAAGAAGGTGAATCCTCCAAACAAGGTGTTCAAAGGAATCAAAGACCTACTTGCAATCACTGAGGTAAGATAGGTCATACATAAAACAAATTTTGGAGCAATGGAAACAAAAAATTCCATGGAAAATGCTATAACTATAGTCAGCATGGTCATAAAGCTAATAAATGCAAGGAGAAACCAAAATTTGAAAGTAAATGTAACAAATGCAAGAAACAAGGTCACAAGGCATCTAAATGCATATCTAAACCATTCAATCTAGCTAAACAATTTGTAAAGGCAATATTTGGTTGGGACTACAATACATGGTGTAGATGTCATTACTATGGAGAATATGGACACATTAACATAAACTATGCAAGGCATCACTTGAGAAAGAAGGATACTATAGTAAGATGTTATACATGCATTGAACTTGGTCATCTAGCTAAGAATGGAATGAATATAGGATGAGTTGAAGATGAAAATAAAGCTAAAGATATAACATCAGGAAGCATATGAGATAGCAGTGGATTCCCAAGTCTACCGAGCAAGTCAGTTCAAATGATGGCCATGTCACTCAAGAAGTGGGTGACTCCACCATTTCCAATTAAATTCTTAAGGAAGAGTTGGAGTTGTATTCAAAAAGTAACATCTTAAACAGTTCCAAATGAATGAAAGGAAAGATCCAAATTGGTATTGTAGATACAGAGGGATATCAAAAATTTTAACATCAGTACTCACCGAGTGAGGCTAGATCATATGGAGCGAGGTCAAAACTAACAAGTTTTGTTTGGTCACTAAGTTACAAGGTTCTACTAAGTTATCTAGATAGATAGTGGATGACAACCTGTCAAGCACTATGTCATTAGGGTTCTCTTCATATTGAGCATTAATGGAGGGTTTTCATCAAAAGGGTAGACTTTTGACTTCATTTTCACCACAAATTCAGTCTATCTAGAGAAAAGTGATTATAGAGCATCTAGGCAAACTTTAGCATAATTTGTAGAAAAAATTTTGAAGGAGATTTTATCAGTCTACTGAGTGATCATGGCATCCATTAGGAGTAGTAGCAAGGTGAAGAACTATTCTGAGATGTCGGTGCATGGTGTCAAATGGAAGGATCCAAACTTCAAGCCAGTGCCAGTAATTGCAAAATCACTCAACGGTAATGGAGCTCAGTCTCAAATTTTGCCAAAGGTACTTCTCATAAATGACATTCGCACTCATTTCAAATGTGTTGTACATAAGAAATTAGAACCCTAGAAATGGATAGTGCCTTAGGAGAACTGTGTGGATGGCTCGAGCATAAATACTTAGAGGAGAAAGGCTTGACCCACATTCTACACCTTCCAAGGAACTTCCACATCAAGTGATTAGGTATATCTTGAGCCAAGTGTACAATGGTCAATTATGGTTAGAACAACCCATCTTGATAAAAAAGAAGATGATTGAAAGAATCACAGGTCTCCCTATGCTCAACAAGGTTAAGGTTACCAAAACTCTAGGTCGAGATAAGCTACAGAAGAAAACCCTAGCTAAATGGGATGGTAGAGGATTGAAGATCAGTAATGTATCTGACATGGAACTTAGGCTTTGTATTCATATCATTTCCCATAAGATATATACCTCCAATAGATTGAATAGTGTGTCGTGTGAGGCTGAGGTTGTGGACTTAACTTAAAAAGTTGTAAAGAAGAATTTAGAATATGATTTGGTAGATTTGGTGTTGAAACAACTTAACAAAAACATGGAAAGTATTAGGACCTCAAAAAATAATCCATGTAAATTTGGTTCTTTGTTAACCTATTTTTTCTTTTATGTACATAAAATTTTTTCCCATCCAAAGGATTAGTGGTATGGGGAAAGGATACCCCAATTTTGTACCAAATCAATGAGTTTATTGTAGAAATGGGTGAGAATTTTGATAGTATAATTGACAACTATATTGAAGTTTTTAAGGAGAAAATGAATAACATGTTTCAAATTCCACCAAAACTAGTTGAAGATTACAAGGATGATGTGTGTTTCATGGTTGACTATGATAGAGTGTACATTCAAGCAGTCAAGCCTAGAATTGATTGGGTGAAACCTCTTTCTTATGAGGTTAATATTGATGAGAAAAAAGAAATAGTTGAAGCCCTGGTGAATGAGCTAGTAAATCCAAAGTTATCCATCTTTGGAACTTATGAAGAAGAAAAGACCATAATAGAGCTTGAGATCAAGCTTCCTAAGGTGGTAAGTAAAGGTAAGAGGAAGATAGCAAAGTTGAAAACAACAAATGCTCCTCTTATGCTTACCAAGGGAAAAGGAGAAGACAATGATGAATCTGCAAATGAAGAAGAGGAATCAGAAAAAGTGGAAGAGCCTGTGGAAAAGAAAGATAGGGTGATTATCACCAAGCAAGATTAGGCCTCAACAATTGTGTTTACAAGAAGATCTAAGAAGATAGGAGATAGTGAAATTGTGTTTAATAAACCTTCTCCCACTTTTCAAGAAAGACTCAACCAATTAAGAGTAGGTGCTAGAATTAATAACTTCAAAGTGCTCAAATATGAAACCAGGACTATAGCAGAACAGAAAGAGGTTAAAGATCTAATCATGGACAAGTTAGGGAGATGAAAATTCTCTCCTGATTAGTTTACTTCATAAATCCCTACAGTTTTGTTAGACAAGGTCAAGGTTAGATGGGAATGAGCTATGCAAATTGCAAAGGATGTATTTGAGCAATCTCTGAGACAATTTCTACCAAATATAACTAATGCAAAAGTTAAGGAAGCAATGAAGAAAAATGAAGAGAAAATGATGATGAGATTTCATACTTGTTTGATTTTGGTCAAAGAAATGGAGCATGTAGTTAAAGATGCTACAACTATGTGGAAAAATAGATTTACACAAGCCTAGTCAGGATCCAGTTGAAATAAATGATGATAATGATAGTGACAATGAAGAAGATAACACACCTTGTGTTACTATTGATGCTAAGGATTATCAGGCAGTGATGAAGGATGGTGAAGAAGAGAAGTAGGACGAAGCTGAAATGGAAGATATGGAAGGAGAAGTAGAATAGAATGATCCAATAAGGATAGCTGCACAAGTTATAGCCTCCCTTCCTCACTCTTGACCAAAGACCAGTACATCATCTGGCATGGAGATAGCTTCAACAAGTGTGATTGCAACCACAATAGATACATCATATTCTCAATCACTCTTTGCTCCCTCTCAGCTCTAGATATCTCTAATGGAAGTGTCTATTACTTCATCCACTGAGCTACATCCCTCCCCTTCATTAGCTCCCGAGTCAAGGACATCAGTAGTATGTTTAGCATCAAGTTCTACAATTTTGTCTACTTCAATTTTGCATGGTCCTGTAAGTACTTCATTTATAAATACTTCTATCAGTGCTCCTATTGTATGTACTTCAGTCAGTGTTCTACCTATTATTCCTTCAATTTTGAGTATCACTTTAGTTTTGGATTCTATTAGCACTCCAGTCAGTATTCCTTCTTTCAGCCCTATTCAAGTTTTCACAGCAAGTTCTACTATTTCTATAGTTGTTTCTATTTCTAAGTCCAAGGTAGTAATATCAGAAGTAGAACCAAAGAAACCCTTTAAACTTTTGATTACTGGAAAAGAAATTGATGAAGATATAGACTTGAACAAAGAGATTACAATTCCTAAGTTGGATCTTGATAATGCTACTGTGGAACAAATAAGATTGGTTAGCCAATTTCTAGAATAGAAGGCTAAACAAAAGAAACTTAGAGAGGAAAGGGACAGAGAATTTAGGATCATTGAAAGTACAAAGAATATCTTCACAGAGGCTATAGGAGTGGATGTTGATTCATCTCAACACATTTTGTTATAGTTAGAAGAAGTATTTAATAAATTCAATGAGGACTCTATTGGTGAAGAAAAGTTGTTAGAAAAAGATGAGAAAAAGTTTGACAATAAGGTGCTTCAGCACATTGCTATTAATCAAGTAGAGCTTTCCTCAATTTCAACTAATCTTGAAAATTCTTTTACAAATGTAACATCTCTTTTTGCCAAGATTTGTTATCGAGTGCACAAAGGAAATCAAAGAAAAATTGAATAAAATTGATGAGGATCTAAAGGCTAGTGCCCAAAAGTTGCAGCTTGACCCCAGTTCAAGCTTTGCACATTACATAAAGGTCAGATTTTTATCATACATGCAAGCTGAATTGTTGAGAGAGGGAGAAAGGATTAGATCTACATTGATAGACATTCAATACATGATCCTTCTAATCATGGACTCAATGCAGAAGCATATTGCATATTCAAAAACATTGATCCATGATAACAATTTTTCAATTGTAGACCATATGATTGAACAATCAATAGAAGTTCAAGTGGCACTTCAAACCTACAAAATTTTGCAAGATAACTGGGATAAGACATTAGCTCTTATTCTTAAGGTACATTCTAAGTTTCTCTCACATTTTAGTGTCTTTGTATAAGTATGGTGCGTATAAATGTTTGGCATTATTGTCAAAAAGGGGGAGAGAAAGATATATTTTGTGGAGAAACATATGTACATTAAAGAATTAAGAAGAATAAATACTTGTATATACCATATGGTACTATGCCTTATATAATATGTACACTATACGGGGGAGATATGTATATATATAATAATTACAAAGAAAAATTTTGAAGAATAAAAAAAAAATCAGCATGTTACTGTACATAAGTTTTGGCTAATAAGTGTGTTTTTCACTAATGCCAAAGGGGGAGATTGTTAGCATTAAGTTATGTTTGTCATTAGTGACAATAGTTGTTCATAATTCTGCATGGTTACCAAGTGATTTTAGTAGTGCAACAGTTCAGATCGAGTAGATAGTGGTTACCAAGCTTTGTAGTATTTATCAAGTCATCAGTTGTTGTGATGTGAAGCCAATATCAATTGAGTGATGGGATGAATAGTGTTTACTGACTGAAAGCAAGGTAAACATACTATTTAGTTCTTACCGAGTTACACTATACCTACCAAGTCTCCAATGTTCACTGAGTTTGAGGCTACATTTTGTGATTAGTATGGACCAAGCCTCTACTTCTATCGAATGCATGATGATGCCAAGTAATGCAATGGACATGGAGTATCAGAAGGTCAACAAGTCAGCTATTCAGAACCTGAGTTTCCACATTTGGGTTGACTCAGTAATATTTGTATTAACTTATGTTTTGACCAACCTTCTAAATATGATAATTGGGATGGTATATATGTAATGTATTGTATCATTCCTAAGTATGATGATAAGTAATGTTTTGAGAAGAGTAAATTTGAATCAGCAGTAGAGAAGAGTATTCAACAAGATCTATAAGGAGCAGTCAGGTTACATCTATCACAAGAGGTGATCAACATTTCAAGGATCTAATCAGCAATCAACTTGTAAGTCAAATCTACTATTTCATCATAATAGGTGAATCAGATTCCAATCCTTTAACAGGGTAGACTTAACAATATTTTGTCTAAATCTTCGAAAAGAGTGCATACTTCATTGTATGTTTGTAAAACCTCTAACAAGGTGGACCTAGCAGCCCTAATTGCTCCTAATAGGCCAGATCATGAGAAGTGATCATTGTAAGCCTTAATAGGCCAACTTTATACTATAGTATTGAAGTTTTGTGGGTACCATCCCCACCCCAATTTTACTTACTATTTAGAAGGTTTTTTAGTCACCAAATATTATGTTCATATGCCATGAATTTTTATCTTTTAGTTTCTTATGCATGTAATAGATTAGATCAGTTTATGGTGAATGGATTAAGTTGATATGTGTTGAATTTGTTAAATGTTTTGAGGTTACTGATTCACCCCTCCCCTCTTAGTAACCTAGCTAGTCTTGATTATTTCCAATAGCCACATGTTGTAAGAAATAGGTGCCCATTTTGAAAATTTATTTTCAACGTTTAAAACACATTTTAAATCCCAAAAAAATAAAATTTAAAATTTAAAAATGGGCACATATTTTTTTTAAATTAAATACTCAATTTTTGAAAAGTAAGTACCCCTTTTTTTTAAAACGAGTGCCATTTTTTGAAAAATTCAAATTTTTTATTTTTTTCAAAAATGGGGACCTAGTTTTTGGAAATAAAAAATGGGCACTCAATTTTTTTAAAAATGGGTGCCCACTTTTTGAAATTTAGATCAGGTATCCAAGCCTAATACGGGTGCCCAATTTTTTAAAATGGATACATGTTTCTAGAAGAGCATCATCTCAATCCATAGACTTTTTTGGAATTGAGACCCATCTTTGTGCACTTATCCCATAGGTATAAATAATCTTCCTTCTTATCTATTTCTACAATCTTTTCTTGGCCTTTCAAAATTGTTTACTCTCATTTGTTCTTTCACAAAAGTAATTATTGTGTTATAGGAGAAATGTGGCTCTAGATCTTACAAGTATATTTATTGCTAATGTTACAAGTATTTTGGAATATAAAGTGAAGGAAAATATATATATTATCAACATAGAAATATATTTAACAATATTATTCAAGTATTTGTATCACAACCACTCTGTTAATTCTAGTATTTATCAAAATTTTATAATACATTAAGTAAGTGAAAAAGAGATTGTACAATATGTATAGGAAATGAAAAATAGAAATCAAACTAAGACCCAAAATATCAGAGAGGGCACAAGAATGCACATTAATATATGTAATAACTTAACTTTTTACACGTGAATTTTAAATCCTAATCAATTGACTAAACTATTAGACACATACTTAAAACTTATATGTACACTAGTATTTTTCATAAATAAATAATAGATTTAAAATATATTGTACATAAATTTATAAGTTTTTTTTTCCTAAACTATATATATATATATATATATATATATATAATTTGGAGAAAAGAACCAATTAAGAAAAATATCGATCATTGCCTCATACAAAAAAAAGGAATGCAAAAGAAAAGAAAAAAAGCATTTTGAGAGATTATTAAACATTGTGAGCCCTAAATCTAAATCCCAAAAATTACATCAATGCTTCAAGTGGAGGGAGATGATAAAAGAGATCCCAAAACCATGCCTAGAACCCAACCCATAGAATAATGAAAGCATTAAAAAGATTACATGTTGATTACATTATGATTTCTCAAAAGCCCATAACTCATATGAATACACAATTAAAGGCATCCATTAACTGGTGCAATAGTAAATGCCACAAAGTTGAGCCGAAAAATCACCATCAGTGTTCTTTATTTGTGATACAACAATGTGATCATGATGATAGAGAAAAGGCCATCCAATGTAGATACAAGCCCTCCATGTCCTTGAAATTGTATATGAAAAATCAAAATAATAAGTGAAATCCATAAAATAATAAATATATGTAACCAGAGAGAAATTCAAACAATTTTGTTGTGAAACCCTTTGATGCTAGCAGTAACCAAAATAAGGAGCCAAAATGAAAACCCAAGCCAGAAAGGTTCTAAAGATGCTCTTTTGTGATAATATTAACCATATCAAGAATTTAAGAGGATTCAGTGGAGAAAGTAAAGAACTAGTACTAACCCTGTCAATACCTAGACTGCCCAAACAATCAACTAAAAGATTGCCTTCTCTATAAGTACGCATAATGTAGCATTCATAAATTGAATAAAAAAGTAACAAGACTTGATGCATTATATATTGAATGGACCAAGTATACACATGAATTTTAATACATTCATTAGTGGCCAAGTCTCCTTCCATGTGCAAACTAGATATAGACAATGATTTTGTGAATTCCAAACTAAAGAGAAAGGGTAAGACTTCAATTTTGTTATTGGTACTTGGAGGAAGATGAGAAGATTTATCTACAATTACCTGACCTTTAAAATATCTAATGACTATGCTATAGCTTGATTGACCTAGACTCCCCCTAGAAGCTCAATCAAAATTAAGTTTATAATAATTATTACTTGGGGTGATCCACTTAGTTTGCCCATAGAACAAAGGTACCTTGGATTTTCATAATGGAGCTAGTAGATGAGGAGAGACCAATCCTTTCCAATGTTGACTAATATAGTTTCTCCAAGAAGAAGAAAACATGATTACCCTTGTACTTACTCAATGCAGCATTAACATGCTCAACAATTGATCTTTTCAATCCTTTTAGAACTTGAGAGATTAAGGATGAACAAGAGTGGCTTGTATCTTATATTTTTGAGATAACTAGTTACTGAAAATTATTTCTTTCTTCAATATCCAATGGCATCCTTTAGTACTATTTCTACAAGAAACCATAATAAGAGAGTTCAACTTGAAGTAAATGTAAAAGATGGAGATTGACAACATGCAATGGCATGGTGAATTTCTACCCATATATGCCAAATCAATTTTATTTCCTACTTTATCATTTTATAGATAAACACTAGTAACCTTGGTACTATTTATTAACTACTAGTTTTGTAAGTCTCGATGATAAGAAACTACACATATGTGTAGGCTTATCTAATATGACTAATCTAAAAAAAGCACATGCTTCTAGTAATGTTCAAAAAAAATTTTTGTAGTAGTCCTAGAGGCTCACCATCCATCTAACCATCACAATCATTATTTCAACAACTTAATGATGAATGTATAGTCTTTTGTAGTCACTTTGTTTGTACTATTAACTTAATGATGAATTTATAATAATTTTTAGTAAACTTATCCATATTATTGTCTCTTTATGGGGTTTTTCTCTCTTTACTTTCTATTTAAAATGGTATTTTTCCCTTTTTATATGATTTTTTGGGACTTTTGTTAAAATTCTATTTTCATGTCCAATGAATTGTTTCTTACTTTTGTTAATCTTCCAACAGTGGTCATTAAAATTATTATGAGTTAAAACCTCATCTTAAATATAACAACTAAAATAATGGTCTTCTTCTTTGGGCTTCTAAATTCTAACAAATTTCTCTGCTTTCTCATATAAAATTTTGAGGTTTTAGAAAGGGATTTTAGGGTGTGAATAAGAATATTGCATCATAGAAACAATTTTTTAGATTTGAGCTAAGATTGGTAGATTTTCTATTTAATCTAGTCAAGAAAAAATATACAATGAGGCTTCATAATTTTTAGACTAATGTAGGTTTTAAGAACTTACTCAAAGAAGACAATATTGGTTTGGTTTAGATTGTGGATGAAGGCTTCATAAACAATATGCATTTATTTGGGTTTGAGGAGACTATTGACTTTTTTTAGGGTAGTCGTGTTAGCATTGGGGAAACACTTTTAGAGAGAAAAGCCCACCAAGATAACTATGTTGGTAGTGGGGGGGAGTGAATTAGTTATCCAACTATTATCACAATTATCATCTTTATTAATCTTTAACCATGTGAGCAATATAATAAGAAACCACAACTAAATAATTATACACAATAACACTAGATATGTTAAAAAGGGAAACCTTTGATTAGAGGGAAAACCCCTATGGGGATGGTACCCACAAAATGATGTACTAATAAAAATGTTCCTTGTTAGAGGATGGACTCTATTAGGAGACTTTGAATCCATGTTAGGGGATTCCAACCTTGTTAAGAGTTGTGCTAACCTTGTTAGGAGTTGTAGAAGGTAGATGGACTTCAAGGGCAAGACCGCCAAACTCACTGTCCAACTAGTCTCTTTACTATTCCTTTCAAAATCATAGAAATGTTAATCTGCTTCTCTATCCTCTAACTGGACCAATTCTCTACTAATCTTGTAACCAGATCACCAAACTCACATCCAATAATCCCTTGGATCTCTTATACACATTTTCTAGATACTTTGTTCTTTCTTAGTTGATCTCCACCTCAATGCTCTCGTACAAACAAGGAAAATGCATTCCTTTATACCATATCATCAATATAATTCTTTTGATTCAGCCTTGAGTCTTTCCCAATTAATTATAATAGGATATCATTAAGATATTACATATTTTAAAAATTATAAGTCATTATTGACTCACAATCATTACAACTCTTCACATGTGCATCATCATCCAAATGTGTACCATCATTGTCTAGCTTCAAAGATCTAGATTCTATCTCTATTAGGAGATATAATACATTCATCCAAAACTTCTTCTTAGGTACTATGTCTAAATACTATCTATTGTAAATCATAAATAACTCTTTCATATCTTCAACTCTTTGCATGCACTCTTTTCCACTTCATCAAGACATAGTTTAGAATACTCCCTTAATGGTGTGTGACCTAATCATCAACTTTAGTTAGTATGACCTCATTCTTTATCTACTACTCTACTGCTCTTTATAGAAACCATACTATGTTGACATCAATGAAAAACATAGTCATGAATGCAACCTATCAATCATGTTAACAACTTCCAAGTTCACCAGCAATGCTTAGGATAATCCTCCAAAGGAATGTACCATTGAAACATTCATCATAACAATCTCCCCCTTTGACATTGATGGAAACATAGATGAAAAATATCTAAGCTCCAAGAACACCAAACCAAACTTTTCTAATGGTGTTCTCTTCTTTTCAAATCCTCTTCATCAAATAAATCTAAAACTCATGAGAACACTTATTTTGTATGCGTCTCTTTTTAGGATTGACATCATTTGTTCACACTCTTTCCTTTAGGAAAAAAAATCCTTTTGTGCTTTCTTACTCTTGCATGCATGAAAATCAATTGTTCACAACTTCTCCCCCATACATACATGGATATCAATTATTCACAACTTGATATAAAGAGTACCCAACACCCCCCCCCCACCCCAATATATAGGAGACATCTTCTATGTTATTTATCCCCTATTGTCCTAGAGGATGTTTTAATCTCTCTAAGGATATTTTTTCATGTATAACTCTCTCCCATTGACATGAATGAAAAAGGCTTCTTTATGTCAATCATCTACTCCTAGTCTTCAACTAGCTCAAGTGTCCAAAGGCTCTATTCTTATACCAACTACCAATAGTCCTTGATGACTTTTCTCATCTTAGATACTCCCCCATACAACAAGCATAATCATTCTATACAAATAAATAATAGATCTATGTACCACTAGAGTGATGCATTCTCTGTATTATTTACTTAGAAGTAGGCAGGGGCATAACCCCAAGAATACCTTGTAAATAGTCAAATCTATCTTTAGGAAAAGGCTTTGTAAAGATATCTACAATTTTCTTTTTGTACCTATATAATCCAATCTAATTTCTTTCTCTACAACTTTCTCTCTTAAAACATGATACTTAATGGATATATTCTTAGTCTTAGAATGCAACACAGGATTCTTAGACATACTTGTTGTACTAGTGCTATCACAATGAATGACAACAAGTTTTGAAAACTCTATTCCAATGTCCTTTAGCATCTGCTTCATGCACATAATTTGATTATAATCTTCCTCCAAGGACAAATGCTTCACTACTGTTACTTTTTCTATCATTCATATTGTCTATCCAAACCGCATCAGTATAAGAACAAAAAGTGAAATCACTTGATCTATCATACCATATACCAAAATCAAGTGTACCCTTTAGATATCTAAAGATCCTCTTCATTTTTGCATAATGTGATTCCTTATGATCATCTTGAAATCTTTCTATTATCCCAACTACATTTTCTAAATTTGGTGTGGTATGAGTCATATATTGAAAACCTCCAATCATAGATCTATACTTCTTCTACTCAATACTAGGTATCTAATCTTTGCTAGATAAATTATGACTAGTTATCATAGGTATTCAACCATGCTTACAATTTTCCAAGACAAATCTCTTCAACAAATCTGTGATATTAAAATACTTTCATTGTTTTTTATAATCTATAATCCCAAGAAAAGCTTGAACTCACCAATTATACTCATCTCGAACTCATTATCCATTCAATTAGAAAACTTATCACTTGCTTCATCATTACCTCAAAAGATAATGTCATCAAAAAATATCACAATGATCAACAATCTATTCTGAATTTATTTCAAATACAAGTTACTATCTGTCATACCTTTAGAAAATCCCAATTTTTCTTAATATTTGTCCAATCTTGCATACCAAATTCTAGGTGCTTGCTTTAGACCATAAAATGCTTTCTTCAATATGCATACCATGTCTTTTTTTTTTATCAAAGGAAATCTTTGAGGCTTTTCAATGTAGACTTCTTCCTCAAGATCTCCATTCAAAAATGTTGACTTTACATCCATTTGATATAGTTTAAACTTCTTATTTGCTGCATAAGCTAGGAAAATTCTTACTGATTCCATTTTGGCAATATGGATAGAAGTCTCTTCATAATATACACCTTCTTGTTGTGAATATCCTTTTCATAGAAGTCTAGATTTGTTTCTTACAACTTCACCTTGTTCATTCATCTTATTTTTGAATTCCCATTTAGTTCTTATAACATTCTTGTCTTGAGGTCTAGGAACCAATTATCATGTCTCATTCTTCACAATCTGATCTAGTTCTTCCCTCATTGCTTGAATCAGATTATCATCCTTGCATGCCTTAACTATGCTTTTTGGTTCTACTTTAGAAATCAAATACAATTCCTCATGTACTCTATTTCTTGTCATCACTCCTTTGTCCTGGCTTCCAATTATCTTATTAGTGAGGTGATTCTTTGCCAAAAAATTATTTGGTGTAGGAGTTTCTATCTCAACTCTTATCTCTTCTCTTGGTTCTTCTCTTTGTTCTTCTATTTTCTCAATAATTTGAACATCTTTCTACAATTCATTATTAGTCTTAAGAATAAATTCAATATTTTCTCCACCATGCTTAGGATTTTCTTCCTCTTCATCAAAAATGTAATCTAACACTCTTTCTTTAACTCCAAATGTTTCATCTACTTTGACATTTTCAAATTCAACAATTGTCCTGGTTCTCTAATTAAAGCATTTATAAGCTTTTTTTTTGAGTAAATGACCAAGGAACATACCTTCATCACTTCCTGGATCAAACTTACCAATATCACCATCTTTCAATATGTAACACTTACTTCCAAAAAATCTGAAATACTTTACTGAGGGTGGATCTCCAAACCATAATTCATAAAGTGTTATGTTTGTACCTTTTCTAATATGAGCTATGTTCATGGTGTTTACTAATCTATTCACTACTCTCCAAAATATCTTGGATATATCATTTTCAAACAACATTACTCTTGTTGCCTATAATATAAACAACTTTATTCTTTCTATAATTCCATGATGATAACTATCTCTTGATTCCATTTTCTTCAAAAAAAATGTTAAACTCTCAAAGGTAAATTCTCCACCTCTATCTGATCTTAAACATTTTATCTTTACACCAAATTCCTTCTCAACTCTATTCTTAAATATCTTTTACTTTACAAATGCCTCAGACTTTTCTTAAAGAAATACTACCCACATCATTGTAGCGAAATCATTAACAAATATCATTAAATACATTTCACTATAGAATCATGTTGATCTTGTAGGACCACTCAAATATGTATGAACAATCTCCAACTTAATTGTAGTAGTGAATTTCTTGTTGGTAAATGAAACTTTCTTTACTTAGCCATAATACATCTTTGCAAATGATATTAGTAGGCATATAATCTTAGCTAAATCTTTGATTGCAAATGTACTGCTAACCTTTCTAATGTTATCAAAGTTTATATGACACAACCTCCTATGCAAAAATCTACTATTATATACCTTTGCATCTAAATAAGTAATCTTAGTAGGATTAAATTGAAAAACATTACCTCTAGATCTTGTTCCAGTTTCAATCATTGTACCATCTTTGTCTTTGGTAATGCATGTCATCTTAGTGATATGCAATGGGTAGCCTTTATCCACCAACTATCCAACCCTCAATAGGTTATGCTTTAATCCATCAACAAAGTAAACATCATCAGTGTTAGTATTTCCATCAATGGTAATAGATCCTATTTTTGTAATATGATAGGTTGCATTGTTATGAACTCTAACAATTCCTCCATCATTATTTCTAAACTTTACAAACTTGTTCATGTCACTAGTCATGTGATGTGAACATCCACTGTCTATGGTCTAATCATGTTTCTTTTCAACTTGCAAAACTAGAGCTTTTCCTTGTCTAATTTCCCTTTCAATATTCTCTTCTTTTATAACCACAAATCCTTATGCATCATCACTTTCGCTTTGATTTCTTTCTTTAGATTCATAATATTCATTTGCATACAAGAAGTCTCTAGGTCCTCCAGGCTTGAAATTTCTTCTATAATTTTTCCCTCTATTAAGACACTTTGAGGCATAATGACCAAATTCATTGTGAGTCCAATGCTTAAAAATTTTCTTACCATCAAGTTATCTTCTCACAAGCAGGGTTATTCCTTCTTCAATCTTTTTGTCTTTTTTAGATCTAGATTTTTTGTTGCTAGCATAGTTCCCATTTGTGTTGGTACTTCTCAATAAAGAAGGACAGACACTCAATGTACTAACGATTGTTTCCACTCTAGTCAATTCTCCTAATTACTTCAAACTTGATTATGTTGCTTCCAATTTTCCAAGTAAAGTTCCCCTAGTAAAATTTTTGGTGCAAGGTATCAAAAGTCCAATCATCTATACTACTTTCTTGTGTGGTAGTGTTACACCTTTTAGAATCTTTGACATAATCTCATCCTTTTCTTTGGTTTGTTCATAGGACTCAATTCTTACAAAAAATTGTGATATTCTATCAACATAGCTTCTTATAGATTCATCTTCCATCATTTTAGCATCTTGAAACAAACATATCCACTTTTGTAGTCTTACTCTTTTAGCATTCTTATCACCTTCAAAGGTCATTTCCAAATCCTTCCAAAATTTACGATATGTTTATAAGGATATTAATTTAAACTATATTCATTTTTAAGAATAGTTGACTCTAATGATTCTCTAGAAAGCATGTTGCACATGAACATATCTCTATTAGCTTCACCACATTTTTATCAAGTTTGTCTTCTTCCACAATTGTCATCTCATTCTTTGTCAATAACCAATATCCTAGACCCATACACAATAGATGAGTTTTCATGTTCTCCTTCTAGCTATTATAGTTGACTCCATTGAACTTAGGACTTTGTTTTATAAAGTGACCCCATCATTGATCTCCTAAAGCTATCAAGCTTTCTCTTCAAGGACCTGAAGCTCTGATACCTATTGTTAGGAAGTAAAGTCCACCAAGATAAATGAGAGGGGGGGAAGGTTTCAATAATTTATCCAACTATAATCACAATTATCAACCTTATTATTCTTTAATCATGTTAGCAATATAATAAAAAACCATAAGTAAATACTCATACACAATAACCCCCAACATGTTAACTAGGGAAATCCTTGATTAGATGGAAAACCTTGATGGGGATGGTACCCACAAAATTATGTACTAAAATAAATTTTCCTTGTTAGAGGATGGACTCTATTAGGAGCCAATGAAATACATATTAGTCCCTATTAGGAGACTTTGAACCCTTGTTAGGAGATTCCAATCCTATTAGGATTAATGCCAACCCTATTAAGAGTTGTAGAAGATAGATGGACCTACTATCCAAAAAGCTTCATGGGAAAGACCATTGAACTCACTACCCCACTAGTCTCGATACTATTCACTACAGAATATTAGAAATCTTAAGCTCCTTCTCTATCCTCTAACTAGACCAATCCTCTTCTGATATTGTAACTAGATCACAAACCTCACATCCAATAATCTATTAGATCACTTATACACATTTTCCAAATACTTTTTTCTTAGTCACTTGATCTCCACTTCAATGCTTTCATACAACTAAGGAAAATACCTTCCTTTATACCATATCCTTAATAGAATTCCTTGATTTAGCCTTGAGGCTTTCCCAATTAATTACAATAGGACATAATTAAGATATTACTTACTTTCACATTTAATATTCATTGCCTACTTACGATCTTTACAACTTTTCACACATGCAACATCTATTTTGTGCGTGTTGAAGAAGATTGTTGAAGTATAGAAATGAGGAGATTGATGAAACCTATCATGGAATAACCATTATTTTTTCACTAATGTCAAACCTGCTACTTACTAGTGAGACAATAGCTAATTTCATCTGAATGTTATCATTTGATTGATTGATGAAGAAGATTTGAAAAGAAAGGATAACAAAGAGTACCTAGAGAAATATTGAGTTATATGGTGTATAAAAGAAGTACTGAGACCAAGTAAGACTTTGATGATATAATGTATTATTTATCTACTTAAGGCTATAATGAAAGGATGCTTGAGAAAAAATAAGAAGAAGTCTAATAAAAGAAATGTTTCTACCAAGCCTGACCAAGCAAATAGTGGAAGTCGGCCAACTCAGTGTAGGCTAAGTAGAAAAGTTAGTTGAAATCAAGCAAAGGAAATTCAGTACATGTTGAGAAAAAAGAAATCTAGTAGGTTTTGAGTGAAGAAAATTTAATATGTGTTGAGCACTAGTAAAGACTTAGTGAATGCCAAGCAACCTAGTGTTGGCTGAGCATCAGAACACAATGATTGTTGAGAAAATAACATGTTATTTTTAAGTGCTAGTAAGTGAGTTTGATCGAAGAGTTGACGAATCTATGATAACAAAGTTGTTTTATTAAATTATGTGAAGAATCTAGAAGATAACTATAATGAGATGGTGGTACAAAATTGAAGATAAACAATTTTGAGATGAAATTGAAGAGGATTGTAAGGGAAGTTTCTAGAAGAGAAAAAAAAGAAAAGAGGGTAGATTTGATGAATCTAACCTAACCTTAAAATGGATGATTGTGGTTAAGTGGTAAAAGATCTAAATTCTCTATATAAGGAGATAATAATCTAGAAGAAATGTGTCATAGCATGAACCAAAGAGAGATAAGGAGTCTTGAGGAGTTGCTTCATTTGGTGGTCAAAGGGATGAATCTACAGTTGGCATACTGAGAAAGAAGGCTTAAGAAGGTCAAGGCTTGAAGGGTGAATAAGTTATGAGAGATGAAGGAGATTGAATTTCAAGTAGAATGGAAGACTGAATAAGAGATCTTTAATCTACAAGTGATTTCTCTTGTTATTAGATCAAGTCCTACTATTACTTTCTAACAATTGTGTCAGTCTACATAAATCCTTCATATTAAGGTTGACCTAACAGTCAAGAGTAAATCCTTTAATAGGGTGACATTCTAATGGAATTTTCTAAAGTCCTCTAACAAGGCTTGCTCCTAATGGGGTGATTGAAATCTTTTAATCGAGGCCATATTTAACAGTGTGCATTGTAACCTTTAACATGGTTGGCTCCTCATAGAGCTCACTTCAATACTGAAAATTACTAGTTTATTTTCCCAAATTAGCTTTCCATGCAAAATCCTTGAGTCAAATTGTGTGAATGATTTTGTGGTATTTCATGTTTGCATTTATGCAAAGTTCATTTGACCAATGATAGTAATATACTATTGTTTGAGATATTGGATGATCAATACATGCACACGTATTTGTTAAGTACTAAAATTTTTTATCTGTACATTAGGACCTTGGATAACTTATTCACACCCTCTAAGTTATTCTAAATCATTCCAATAATTGGTATCAAAGTGTTTGGTGCTTGTGAAGGAAAATTTTTGAAAGTACTGAAGCTAAAGTTCAAGATGTACAGAAAGGAGGTGTCCAAGTTAAACAAGGAAAATTTTCCTGCATGGAAAAGTTTGATGAAGCTGCATGTAGGAGGACTTCAAGATTATGCACATACAACTATCACCACTGAACATGTTGAAGTAGTTGGAGCCCTAACTACTAAAAAACTCAAATAGAAGAAAGAACAGAATCAGGCAATGTTGGAGATTGCATATGCCCTAAGCTATTCAAGGTTTGAATACATCAAAACATGTAACACTTCTAAAGGAATGTAGGATGCCCTATGAAAGATCTATGGAGGAGACAAGAATGTGTTGAAATCCAAAGTAGAAAGTCTAAGAGGAAAATTTGATGAAATGAGAATGCAAGAAGGTGATACTATAGTCCAATATTGTGCAAAAATCAAAGATGTTGTAAATGCAATATGAGGAGAAAATAAAATTATTGAAGATGAGACTATGATTAGAAAAGTGTTGAGAATCCTATTTCCTATCTATGTTATTAGAATATCTTCTATACAAGAACTAAGGTGTACTCCTGGTAATGATTGAACCCTTGAAAAACTGGTTGGTAGACTCACTGCTTTTGAACTTTTGAAATTTTGATAATTTCTAATCTAATAATATTGATTCTACTTTTGAAGCTAAGCTGACACTAAAAGAACCTAATGAAAAAAAATAAAAAATGGTCAAGCATGTTGCTAGTGATAGTGACATAGACAATGAAGATCTAGAAGAACTAGAAGCATTGTTGGCTCGAAGATTTCATAGAGGCAAACGAAAATAAAAAGGTGAGTTGCCCATCATATGTTCTAATTGTAATGAAGTTGGTCATATTGTAGCAAGGTGTCGTGAGAAGAAAAAAAACAAAAATAAAAACAAATTCAGAGGTACAAAAGATGAGAGAAACAAAGGCTATAAAGACAAAGGAAAGAAAGCTTGTTACATTGCTCAAGAAGAATCTATGACAAATAAAATTTTCATGATGATGAAGTTGTGTAAATTTCTAAGAAATATGATTTAGATGAAGATGAGGCAACTGCATTAGTATCATATGTAACCAAAAGTAAAAGATGGATCATTGACAATAGATTTTCTCATCACATGACTCGTGAAAAAAGTAAATTCATTATGCTTGAGAATTACAATGGAAATAATTTTAGATTTGGTAATGATGCACCCTATCGAGTGAAAGGTAAACGATCAATAAGATTGACAAACAAGATCATGTGTGACAATGCTTACTATGTAGAAGCACTTAACTTTAGTCTATTGAGTGTGTCACAATTGAATAGTTCTGGATACAAGGCTGAATTTGAACACAAAAAAGATAAGATCTATGATGTTGATTGAGAACTCATTAGGAGTGGAGATCAGACAAGAGGTAATCATTTTTATCTTACATGACTAAAGCTACTTATCTTGTTGTGCAAGTTGATGATGTATGACTATGGGACAAAATATTATGTCATGTAAATTTTTATAACTTGCTTAGTATCAGTAAGATGAAAAGAGTCAAAGGTTTTCCAAAACTGAAGAAACCTAATAATGTGATTTGTAAATAATGTTAGTTAGGAAATATGACAAAGTCTAGTTTTAGGAGTAAGAATCAAAATTAAAAATAAATTTTGGAATTAGTTCATACTAATATGTGTGGACTAATTGATGTACAAAATGATACAAAGGTGACAAGTATCTTATTCTATTTGTTGATGATTACTCAAAAATGATGGCAGTTATGTTTTTGAGAGAAAAATATGATGCTTTTCAAATGTTTAAGTGATATCTAGCTAAAGTTGAAAATGAAACTAGTCAAAACTTGAAATCTCTGAGATCTAATAGAGGTGGAGAGTTTATACCAAATGAATTCAATAACTTTTGCACCTAGGACCCCTCTACAAAGTGGGATAGCTGAATGGAGGAACAAATATGTGATGAATTGTGCCAAAATACTAATGATGGAGAATATTGTTGCTTTAAAATACTAGAGAGAAGCTGTAAGTACAACTATATATACCTTAAACTAAGTACAAGTATAGAAATGTATAAATTTCACACCATGTTACTTATTGTATGGATGCTCACCTAATGTCAAATATTTTAAGGTATTTGGAAGCAAGTGTTACATTCTTAAGGACAACACAAATGGTGAACTTGATGTAAAATGTGAAGAAGGTATATTCCTAGGTTATTCCACTAGAAGTAAAGCTTATAAGTATTTAAATACTAACACTACCTTTGTGAATGACCTATTATTGAAAGAAGAACAGAGCCAAGATTATCAAATTATGTCAGAAGACATCATCCTGCTGAAAAACTTGTTGGAGAAAAAGATGGTGGACCAATGAAAAGGAATATATTAAAATATGAGACATGTTTGTTGAGCATACATGAACCTAAATTAGTGATGGATGCATTAAAGAATGAAGACTATGTAGGAGTTAATGAAATCTAACTCTGAAGATGCCCAAGATCTGCATGTAAATAACCTATCGAAGGGAAACCAAGGAAGGGAGAGTGTAGAGCTTGGGGAAAACCCTAAATAGACATGAGAGAGAAAATATTACAACATAAGAAAATATGTATCTACAATATGCAAAAAGTGATGTTATGCTGTGAAAATACAATGAGGGATCCCTAATATAAAGAGCTCAAGGAATCTTTTAGAATGAGCTAGAAGATGCTAGGAGATAAGTGTGACAACTAAGCATACTTCCACATAAGGTGGAATGTCCTCAAACAAGGTGAGAGGATAAGTATGACTTAGGTGCGAACAAACTCCCATATTGTCAACGACTTATAACAAACTCCTAGAGTACAACTAATAGATGCATTTACCTAAGTAAGCTTAAGCAAATGGAATAAATAATTAAAAATAAATTATTTACTCTAATAGACTGGAGTCAAGACATGAAAGAAGAAATTGATCAAATTAAGAAGAACAAACCATGGAGATTAGTATCAAGACGAGAGGAAAAGAGTGTTATTGGAACCAAGTGGGTGTATAGAAACAAATTAGATGAGAATGGTGAAGTAACAAGGAATAAGGAAAGATCAGTCTGTAAAGGTTATGCACAAGAAGATGAAATTGACTATAGAGAGACATTTGCCCTAGTTGCAAGATTGGAAGGAGTAAGAACTCTGCTTTCTTATTCTGCCTATAAAGGATTCAAAGTTTATCAAATGCATGTTAAGTCAACATTTTTGAATGGTATACTAGAAGAGAAAGTTTACATTGAACAACCTGGAGGATTTTTTTATCCAAATAATAAGAACATGGTGGGTAGATTGCATAAATATCTAAATGGTTTAAAGCAAGCTCCCAAAGCATGGTATGAAAGACTGCACAACTATCTAATTAAGATTGGTTTTGAGAAGATTGATGTCAATAACAATCTATACTTGAAGATAGGAGGTAAAGGAATTTTACTTACTAAAATATTTGTTGATGATATCATATTTGAATAACAAAATGCATTGTGTAAGACATTTGCAAATGAAATGATGAAAGAATTTGAGATGTCAATATTTGGAGAAATAAATCTCTTTGTTGGATTACAAGTTTATTAGATGAAATGTGGTATTTACATTACTCAGTCCAAGTATATAAAGAAAATCTTGAAAACATTTGGTATGGAAGATTCAAGACCAATTCATACTCCTATTGTGATAGGACATAAACTATCCAAAAGTGATGATTCTGCTAAGGTAAATCAAACATTGTATAGGTCTATGATTGGAAAATTATAATATGTAGTTCATAGAAAACCTTACATTGCACTAGCTATTGGGATTGTTGCAATATTTTTTGCAAATCCTAAGGAGAATCACTTAATCATTTTTAAAAGGATTATGAGATACATGAAAGGTACAAAAGATTGTGGTGTATACTACAAGAAAAATGACAAGTTTGAATTGAGAGCCTATAAAAATGTTGATTGGCCTGAAAACATTGATGAAAGAAAAAGTACAAGTGGAGGAGCATTTTTCTTAGAAAAAAGATTGGTTACTTGGACTAACAAGAAACATAATTGTAGGTCACAATCTATTGCTAAAGTTTAATATGTGGTTTCTGTTATAAATTTCACAAATGTGGTGTGGATCAAACAGTTACTCAAAGGAATGAAGGAAGAATTCACTAAGACAATGGTTATTTACTATGACAATACAAGTGTTATAAACATATCTAAGAACCCTGTTATGGATACAAAGAATAATCACATTGCAATCAAGTATCATTACTTAAGAGAGTTGGTTCAAGACAAAGAAGTGAGAATGGAATATGTGAATATAAAGGAATAGATGGCTGATATATTAATAAAAGCATTACCAAAGGATGCACATGAATATCTTAAAGGTAAACTAGGGGTGATACCCATATGCAATGCTACTTAAGAAGATAGAGTAGTACACTGTATCAACTAAGTTGAATGACATTCTTTACAACTTGATGCAGTGGATCTTACTTTAGGAACTATCTAAAGTAAAGAAGGAGATGAAAGAGAAGATTTATAATAACATGCAAGGTGATAGAGGGAGAACCTGAATTGTTGATATCTACATGAGAAGATGTCAAGTCTTTGGCATTGTTGTCAAAGAGGGAGAATATACAAAGAGATTTGCATTACCAAGTACGAGGGAGAGTTAGTACTAGAAAAGAGAGTTAAGAAAGAGGAAAAGTTACACTAAATATCTGAAGATTAAGATAGATTGTAGCCTATAGAGAGGAATGATAGATACTGATAGAGGGAAAGATTTCAATACAAGGTATTAAGTTTCTTTTTTGTATTGTTGTTGGTATTGGTTTTTCATCAATACCAAAGAGGGAGATTGTTGAAGAAGACTGTTGAAGTATAGAAATGAGGAGATTGTTGAAACCTATCATGGAACAATCATTATTTTTTCATTGATGTCAAACTTGTTCCTTTCTTGTGAGACAATTGCTATTTTTTTCTAAATGCTATCATTTGATTGATTGGTGAAGAGGATTTGAAAAGAAAGGATAACAACAGTACCAAGAGAAAGGTTGAGTTATAAAGTGTATAAAAGGAGCACTAAGACCAAGTAAGACTTTGATGATATAGTGTATTGTTTATCTACTTAAGGCTATAATGAAATGATACTTTAGAAAAGACAAGAAGAAGACTAACTAAATAAATGTGCCTACCAAGCCTAACTGAGAAAAATGTGGAAGTCAAGCAAGTCAATGCAAGATGAGAAGAAAAGTTAGACGAGAAAAAAGAAATCTAGTTGGTGCCAAGTGAAGAAAGTTTAATATGTGTCGAGGACTAGTAAAGACTTAGTGCATGACTAGTAACATATTTTTGACCGAGCATAAGAAGATAGTGATTGCCGAGAAAACAACATTTTATTTCTAAGTGTTAGTAAATGAGTTTGATTGAAGATTTGATGAATTTGAGCTGACAAAGTTTATTTCTTGAATTGTTTGAAGCATGTGGAAGATAAGTATGATGAGCTGGTGGCACAAAATTCAAGATAAACCATTTTGAGATCAATTTGAATAAGATTGTAAGGGAAGTTTCTAGAAGAGAACAAAAATAAGAAATAGGTTAGATTCGATGAATCTGACCTAACCCTAAGATGGATGATTGTGGTTAAGCAAAAAAAGATATGAATTCTCTATATAAGGAGATAATAGGCTAGAACAAAAGTGTCATAGTTTGAACCAGAGAGAGACAAGGAGTCTTGAGGTGTTGCTTCATTTGGTGGCCAAAGGGATGAATCTGTAGTTGACATACTAAGCAAGAAGGCTTAAGGAGGTGAAGGCTTGAAGGGTAAAAAAATTGTTAGAGATGAAGGAGATTGATTGCAAAGCATAATGGAGGACTAAATAAGAGATATGTAATCTTCAAGTGAATTTTTTTGTTATTAGATCAAGTCCTACTTTTAATTTCTAACAACTTTATCAATTTGGATAAATCCTTTGGATTAAGGTTGACCTAACATTCATGAGTATATCTTTTAATAGGGTGACATTCTAAAAGAATTTAATAAATTCCTCTTAAAAGGCTTACTCCTAACAGGGTGATTGAAATCCTTTAATCAAGGTCATATTTAACAGTATGCATTGTAACCTTTAACAAGGTTGGCTCTTCACAAACTCCACTTCAGAAGAGTGAAAATTGCTAGCATGTTACTTGTAGTTTTTTCCAAATTGGGATTCCACATAAAATCTTTGTGTCAAATTGTGTGAATAATTTTTTGGTATTTCATTTTTACATTTCTAAAAAGTGCAATAATATGCTAAGGTTTGAGATATTGGATGATCAATGCATGCACATGTATTTGTTAAGTACTAAAAAGTTTTATTTGTACATTTGGACCTTAGATAACTGCTTCAACCCCCCTCTCAGTTATTCTAAATCATTCCAATAGTGCACTCATTGACATCATCATTCAACTTTCTACTATCACTATACAACATCGCACATCTAGATTATATCTCTATTAGGAGATATTACCCATTTATTAGAAAATACTTCTCAAGTACCTTGTCTAAATACTATATATTCTAAATCATGATTAACTCTTTCATATCTTCAACTCTTTGCATGCACTCTTATCATTTTCATCAGGACACAGTGTAGAACATTCCCTTAATGATGCTTGACTTGATCATCAAGGTACAATTTGTACGACCTCATTCTTTGTCTGCCACTATGTTGGTCTTTATAGGAACTACACTATGGTGACATCAATGACAAACATGGTCATGAATGCAACATGTCAATCATGTTAACAACTTCCAAGTGCTCTAGCAACACTTAAGATACTCCCCAAAAGGAATACCATCAACATCCATGCTAAAAAACCCATCATTCCTTGATTTCTTGAGAGAGTCAATAGTTTTTCATTATCTAATTGATAATATTGCTTTCATTTTTCACATATTTTTGTAAAGCATATATGTAACTGCCTCTAAAATCTTAGTGTGGTGTAGAGATTTTTTATATGTAGATAGCTTATAATATGCATGAAACTAATGGTAATGAACCATACGAGCTACAAGATTTGTTGTGGAACAATAAACATGCATAGAGTTTGTACATTAACACCCCTAATAGGTTTACTGACTTTCGATCTCATCTAGTTCTAAAAAACATTAATAAATAGAAAAAGCTAAAAGCTTCAAATTTGAAATTCTTGTAAGTTTACTAATACAAATGACAAGCACAAGACAATATTATTGTTAGCTCAAAAGCTCTCACTTTACCTGGTTACCTGGAGCCACATAAAGTTGCATTACCTCAATAGGAAACTATTCTAACATAGATAAGTGATTCTCCACTTCTACTAAAATAATGAGAGTTTCTCATTTCATCTAAGGTGAATGCTCAAGTTTTTCCCCTATTGTATAAATCCTCATGTCCACATCTTCTACGTTTATTAACACCATCGTGCCTTTTAATGCTTACAGTTTCATGGTAACTAATAAATAAAGTGTAAAGGTTTAGTGTTTAATTCTAGCTAGCAATAGTAATCCACCCTTTTTGTTGAATACAAAGCCTGCCAAAGCCAAAGTATAAATTATTTCAGTCCTTTTTCTTTACCTTCTTTGACTAAAACTAGGCTCAACCTAGAAATGTGAAAATATCTAAATAAAATGCCACACTTGTTCATTTTTTGTGTTTGCATTTTTTGCTTTGTCAAGCTCTAGATCCTTTGTAGGTATGTTGAAATGTTCCCTTTCTAATTTTATGTGATATTTAAAGCCTCTGATCAGATTTTAAAATGAAACAACCAATATTTCAAAGATCAACCAATCTCTGAATAAAACCCTAAATCGGGTATGCCCATATTAGTGCCAAAAACTTCATAGCTTCACATATTATTAATAGATCTGAAAGTAGATTTTCTTTCAAAAAAAATTCCAGAATTATGTCCCACAAAAGGAGATTTCCAAATTTGTATAGAGTTCACACAACAACTCCCAAATGGAAGACAAAAACAATGCCCATCAAACTCTTGAAAACAATACAAAATAGTCAAAAAAACACCACAATACCCTAATAATCTATCATAGAAGTATAACCATGACTCAATACATGTATCTAGATCTAATTTAACATCTAAATGTTTACAATATAGTAGCAAACCAAGCTGATCCAAAATACTCAATCGGAAACACCAAGCTCTTATAAGAAATACTCTTGACAACTCACAAATTTGCACTGTTCAGCCCAAAGGAAAATTTTGCATGACCTTGCACATGGAATGGCCTCAAGCTCCCATCCTTAGCCTTCTTAGAAACCTACAAACTCCCACCCTTGGGTCTCCTTCTCCACAGGTTTGGCAGGCTCTGAAGAACAACAAAGCAAATAGCAAAAATCAAGTTCTGGAATGAACTTGAATTGCCTCCAAACCTATTTAAAAGAGGCCATAACCCTAACCCTAACTCACAACCAAGAGGGATCTATAATAGATATTTTAATAGTAATTTACATTTATTAATCCATTGGTTTTTCCAAAGATTAACCCCTTTTCTTGAGGCTTCACTTTTTGAGCTCGTCAACCTTAGCAAAAGTAATTATTTTTTAATTATTTGAAAAGGGGACATGACATATGTGTAGACGATCATGGTGTCCCAAAAAGTGGTGATCTAAAAAACTATAGTTCTGAAATATCTCAAACCATTTCAAAATCTATTCCAACTTTTTTCCCACCCACCCTAATACTAAATGAAAACAATTAATATCTTTATAAGGTCTACTATATCTTTTGATACCAAACCTATATGTTCAACTTTAAAAACATCCTAAAAATATGCTTTTGGCCTATTTTTATGTGCTTTTACTTCAGACATGTAGCTGATGACTTTTTTTTCACCAAAATTTGATGAAATGAAAAGGGTTTCTTAAGAATGTTATTATCTTTCCATAAATGTAAGGTTTATCAAATTATGAGTTCAGTAAATAATTATTACATATTTTCTAATGGAGTTGCATATAAAGTCCTGACTAACACACTACTTGAAAAACAACTATAACTTTCAACTGATACAACATTTTTTAAATCTAAAAGATGCATCATATTCCATGTTTCTTCTACTATAAGGAAAAAAATGAAAAACTAAATTTTGCAGAGTTTTGAATTAGTTAAGATGGTCAGACACGAGATTTTTTAATTTCAAAAAATACTAAAGTCAAAAATTAATTAATTATTATTTATTTAGAATAAAAGTACCCAAAAATATGTGTCACATCTAGACATGAGTCTATTACTTATATCAAGAATATTATTAAAAAATATTATCATTTGATTTTCATTAAGGTGGTCAGACATACGTCTACTTCTTATCTTTGTTCTAAAATTTTTGTAATATTGCATTAAAATTCAAAAGTTTGACTAATCAATTTTTATTTTTTTAAGACAAGCCCTAATAGTATAGAAACTAGATTTAATTTGCTAGAGATTCTTTTCTCTCAACTTTTTAATATAAAGTTAATAACAAGTAGAAAATTGCATGTCAAGTTAACTTAACCTTGGTTTTCTGATTTTTTATTACCACTTAAGAGCATAGTTTGGTTGACCATGATCCTACACATACCCTTGTCTCAGGCCTCTTTCATTCCTAGCTCCTATCCTGTCTTATGCAAACAAAAATAAACACATTAAATTATGCTTACTGACCCTAAGTTGTTGTTTTCTCTCTAAAAATAAAAATAAAAAATCCTTCTCTACTCTCCAGTCAACAAGACACATAAGATTAACAAGATCTTTGAGATATACAAAAACAATTTATATTCAGTATCCCGCTATATGAACCCATTTTAAATGATAGATGAATCTATTATAAGATATTACATTTATTTTCCTAAGGATGAAAAACAAGTGGAAGAGAGTGAAAAAATTAATTACCATGCAAATGAGAAATGACATGGTGGAAATTTTAGATTGGGTCTTTTTTTAGTACAACTCTGGCTTGCAATTGATGATTTTGTAGGAGGTAAGGAAATCAAATTTCATGTGCTACCCATTTTTTTGATAATTACCTTAATTTACATTGAAGCATCCTATACAACTGAAAATGTTGTTTTTCCATGTAGTTTTCTCTTCAAAAAAGATCCTTAATATTTCATTCATGATGATGCAGCTACCATGATGCAGAAAATTTTTGTTTTTAACAATGGGGAAGTTAAAAATAGTGAAGTTGTTCATTGAGAGAAACCATCTTTCATGAAATAAATTGTAGATAATTTTCTATTAACATAGAATGTACAAAAGCATAACAATTTGAAGGTATCTTGCATCTTATTTTTCTACAGAACAGTTATGTTATTTTCAACAAGTGTGTTCTAAAAAATCTAAGGCTTTTTCTATTGGAATTTCAAATCATTTACGGTTGCCCTTAAGCCAAGCACACACCTACCCTGACAGGAAACCCCAGCAATGATTAGATTTGTTTTGGATTTCATTCCTAGCTAGGTTTTGACACTATAATAAGTTATGGTAGGTAATTTTGAATTTAGGTTTTTGTGTGGGAAAAGGTTGTGGCAAGTAGAGAGACAAAAGAGAGAGAATGTTTTTTCATTTCATTATTCTCAGTCAATTTGTGTAGCAGCAACGGAGAATTTTTTATGGGTATTTTTGTGCAACAGCATTATTGGTGTTTTGTCTAGTTGAGTAGTGATTGCTCTAGACAATTTTTTGTGAGAGCTCTGAGTAGCTCCAGGTTTTTTGTATGTAGCTCTAGATTCCTACAAGTTTAATTATAATAGTACTAGTTTTAAGTTTTATTTTTGTGAAGTTTGTAGTTTTCAAAATTTGTATTTGTCAAAGTTATTTCTAGATTTTTAATAGAAGAAAGAAAGCAAGTTTTATTGCACATCTCTAGCTATTTGATTGTTTGAGTTTTGGTGTCTCTTTTCCTCCCAATCCATAGTGCATTTTGTTTATTGAGAAAATAGAACATCAATCTTTGTTATTGCTTTGTCATATTGGGGATTCATTTATTCTTGAAATGGTATTAGAGATGATTGGCCCTAAATTCTTGTGAGTTTGGATTTTTTTCTAGTATTAAAATTTTTTGTGTAGGAGACATGGTTGGAGATGAAGGAAAGACTTGGTAGTAGCCACCATCCTTTAATGGACAAAACTATGTTACTTGGGAAAAGAAAATGAATATCATAATAGTTGCAAATAACTTGTGAGAGTTTGTGATTAATGGGTTCAATGATGTAATAGACCTAGCACAATATGTTGCCCTCATGAACAACCTAAAGACTCAGTTGAAGGAGTCAAGGAGGAAGGAATCAAAAGTATTAAGCTTGATTGAGGCAACCATGAAAAACATGATATTTCTTAAAATAGCAATAGCTAATTGTTCAAAGGAACTATGAGATATATTGAAAACAAATTTTAAAGAGACTGATAAAGTTTGTGTGGTGAAGCTGCAAATGATACCATGAGAGTTTTAGAATCTTTAAATGAATGACAATGAGTCTATTTCAGATTTCAGCTTAAGGATCTCTAGTTTGATAAACTAGCTGAAGTCAAATCAAGAAGAATATGAAGAGCAAGAATAGTGGAGAAGATAGTGAGAAGTCCACCCCCAAAGTATGATAATTTGGCAATGATTATTGAAGAGGAAAAGTACCTCACCACATTGACCATGGATGAGTTAATGGATATTCTCCAAACCCATGAGCACCAAATTAATAGATCAACAAAATCTTCCCAAGAGCAATCTTTTAAAGCTCAATTAAATGCAAGAGGTAGGGGAAGAGGGAGAAATAGCTCTAGAAGAGGCTCTAGAAGTAGAGGTTATGGTAACTATGGACAAAGAGAGTTAGAGGAGAAAGCTTGGGAAAAATAGGCAACCAAGAGGGAGCGATCAACTCTCAAAATGGCTCTAGAGGAGGCAAGAAAATTTGTGGCTCTAATAAGAGCAATGTGGAGTTTTATTAATTTCCTAAATTTGGGCATTATAGAATTGAATGATGGAAAAAATAAGGAGACCATTCAAGGAAAAATGCAAATGTGGCTGATGTGAATGTGGGTGATGCAAGTAATCCCACACCCTCCATCATGTGCAACATTGGTGAAGAAGGCAAACCTAAAGTATGGTATTTGGATAGTTGCTGTAGCAACCCCATTAGTGGTAATGAAAATCTAATTTCATTTATTGATAACAATTTCAAGTTTGAAATTAGAATGGGAAATAATGGAACCATTTCTATTGTGGAAAATGGATCTATTATGGTCTGTACCAAGCAAGGTGAGAAGAGAAAAATTTTAAATGTTTATATTTTCCCAGGATTGCAATATAATTTAACGAGAGTTGGATTGCTCATTCAAAATGGTTACAAAGTGCTGATGGAAAATGACAAGTTTTTCATCTATGATAAAGATGGGAGTAAGAAGATACTTGCAATAGTTCAAATGACAAAAAACCTAATGTTTCCATTAAAGATAGAGACAAATTTCTCTTCTCAAATCATTTTTACACCTCCCAAGAATGCATGTACAGCAGTACATCAATAATCAACTCTAAAGAGCATGATTGAAGACCCCTCCAAGCTATGGTATATTACGTATGGACATCTTGGTTATGGTGGTTTGAATTTATTGTCCAAGAAAATAATGTTAGATAGTTTTTTTATTTATTGTAGAGTCATGTGACAAGTGTGGAGCTTGTATTTTTGGGTAAGCAAAATAGGCTTCCCTTTAATTATGGTAATTCTAGAAGGGCAAGGGCACCATTATAGTTAGTGCATACTAATTTAATTGGCCCTATGCAAACCATGTCTATTGGGAGGATTACTTATTTTATGACATTCATAGATGATTTCATTTGTATGACATGGGTATTTTTTTGAAAAGTATCTTGCATTTGATAAGTTTGTAGAGTTTAAAGCCAAGGCTGAAAAAGAATGTGGATATTATCTAAAAGTCCTAAGGTTAAGTGAGGGGGGTGGGTGTAAATTTTTGTAAGAAAAATGACATCAAGAAGGAGCTTACAACCAGCTATATTTCACAGAAAAATGGAGTAGTTCAGAGGAAGAATAAAACCATTGTTGACATGGAAAGGAGCATAATGAAAGAAAAAGGGTCTCCCAACTAAATATTGTGGAGAGGTTGTACCAACAGTAGTATAATTTATAAATAGGTGTCCAACAAAGGCAGTTCGTGACAATATCCCTCTTGAGCCATGGTCAAAACATAGATGGATGGTTGAACACTTCAAGGTGTTTGGATGTGTAGCATATGCACATGTGTCAAAGGAGAAAAGAAAAAAGTTGGATGACAAGGGTGTGGAGTACATATTCAATGGTTATAGTTCACAATCAAAGGCATATAAATTGTATGACCCAGTCATAAAGAAAATTATCATTTTAAGAGATGCGGAGTTTATTGAAAATTAGTTAGGGCAGGGCTCAGTGGATAAATCTTGAAGTACTTCAAGTAAAGTGCCCATTATTGATAAAGAAGATGAAGTTGGTGATCAACATGATGAATTAGATACAGATAGTTGCAAACAGCTCTGGATTGCTCTTGACAGAAATAGGCAAAAAGGAAAGAAGCCACAGATAGATAGATAATTAGCTGTGGGTAGCTCTAGACAGCTCTGGATTGGTGTACAGATTGTACATAACAACAATGGTAGTACTGAAAATTTAGATCCTACTATCTCCTCCCTATTGCCAAGGAGGACTAAGAGTTTAAGAGAGATATACCAAGATGAAATGTATGAAGAAGAATTTCATGAGAGTGTAAATTTTGCATTATTTTCTCATAGTGATCTAGTTTATTTTGAGGAAGTTTTGAAAGAAAAGGAATGGTGTAAGGCCATGGATAAGGAAAAAAATGCAATAGAGAAAAATGAAAAATGGGAGCTACCATATTTGCCTCCCAAGAAACAAGTTATTGGAGTCAAATGTGTCTATAAAAAAACAGTACAATGTTGATGGAAAAATAGATAGGCATAAGGCATGATTAGTGGTCAAATGATACAAACAACAATATGGTAAAGACTATGATGAGACATATGCCTTTGTTGGAGGAATGGAAACCATGCATATTGTCATAGCAATTGCAGCCCAACACAAATGGAATATATTTCAAATGTATGTGAAGTCTGCATTCTTGAATGGAGTGTTGAAAGAAGAGGTGTATGTGGAGTAGCCACCTAGTTATGAAGTTACAGGTGAAGAATACAAGGTTTATAGGCTAGAAAAGTGCTCTTTATGGGTTGAAACAAGCTCCATAAGTATGGTACAACAGGATTGACTCATATTAGATGAGCAATGACTTTAGCAAAAGCGATGGTGAGCCCACTCTTTACATCATGGAAACTTATGGTAAAGTTTTAATTGTTGTCTTCTATGTAGATGATTTAATATTTAATGAGAATCATGATTTCTTTATTACTGATCTCAAAGAGACCATGGAAAGTGAGTTTGAAATGATAGATTTGGGTCGCTTGAAGTATTTTCTAGGCATAGAAGTAAAATAAATGCATGATGACATATTTATTTCTCAAGAAAAATATGTAAATCAAATCTTGGAGAAATTCAAAATGCAAAACAACAAGGTGACCCTAGCACCAACAGCCATAGGTTTGAAGTTGAGCAAGGAATATTGTAGTAGCAATATGAATCTACCATTGTATAAAAGTTTGGTTGGAAGATTGATTTATTTAATAGTAACCCGTCCTGATATAATGCATGTTGTGAGTGATTTCTAGATTTATGGAAACTCCAAATGACTCCCACTAGCATGTGGGAAAGAGGATTTGGTATTTTATGTAGTGTTGAAAATGAACATGGGTTGGTTGGTTATATAAATAGTGATTAGGTCAGAAGTTGAGATGATAGGAAGAGAACTTTTGGTTATGTGTTTAATATGGGTTTGGGTACAATCTCATTGGGATCCAAGAAGCAATCATATGCTGCTCAATCTACAACAGATGTTGAATATATAGCAAAGAGTGCAGTAGTGTGTAAAGCTATTTGGCTAAGAAGAATCTTGGCAGATTTGAAGGAAGAACAAGAGGATAAAACCACAATTTATTGTGACAACATTTCCTCAATAGCTTTGACAAAGAATTCAGTATTTCATGGAAGAAGCAAGCACATAGAAATCTAGTATCATTTTACTAGAGAGCTAATTGAAAATTATGATATCAAAATGAAGTATTGTAAGTCCGAGTAGTAGCTAGTGAACATAATCACTAACCCATTGGATATTGCTAGTTTTGTGCACCTTAGAAGGAGTCTTGGCGTAGTTGATTTGGATTAGTTGTGACCCTTGTTTTATTGGCTCAGGACAAAGCGAGGTGTTGGAATTTTAAATCATTTATGGTTTCACTTGAGCCAAGTACACATACCCTGAAGGAGCCCCCAAGAATGATTAGATTTGTTTTGGATTTCATTCCTAGTTGGGTTCTGATGTTGCATTAAATTTTGGTAGGTAATTTTGAGTTTAGAAATTTGTGTGGGAAAAGTTTTTGGATAGCAGGGAGACAAAAGAGAGGGAATGTTTTTTCATTCCATTATTTTCTCATACATGTGAGAAATATTAATACAACTTCAAAACTCACAACCCTCACAACCCTAAACCTAAAAATTTGCTCGGCACAAACTATTACCAATTGGCAGGAAAGGTTACCAAGTGAGCTCGATAAATGAAGGGAAACTCAGTAAACATGAGATACGGAGTGAGGTCGGTAGATGAATAATCAACTTGATAAATAAAGAACTCGATAGATACAACAAGGTGTGATTACCAAGTGAACTCGGTAGACAATGCGATTACCGAGTGAACTCGATAGCCACAAGAGGGTGGAGCTCAGTAGAAGAAGGCACTCAGTGAACTCAGTAGCCACTACAGAGAATGACTTCTACCAAAGACAATACCGAGTGTAGAATTATGACATGAATATTTCCAACATTAAAACTAAAAACTTAAAGCTTGAAATACTCAACAATAAACTTATCAAATGCAATAAACAAAGGGAAGAGTAATGGATTCAAGTATGCCTATTTGCTTTACTATTCAACTTAATTAAACTATTACACAATTTGGGAGCATTCGACTTCAACCAGAAAAACCCTAAAATAACCCTAAACTTCAAACTAAAAAAACTTCAAACTTACAGCTCTAATGGTTGCATACTACAATGCCTGGAGCAATTACTGCTTCAACAGGTCGAATCAAACAAATAATAAACTTACAAAATGACTAGAGAAGAAACACGTGCAACTGCAGGCACGAAATGAACTTCCTTTTCTCTGCACTCTGACAACTAGATCTGTTGATCACTTCTCTTCTCTCTGCAACTCTCTGAGCTCTCTTTGCTTCTTCCTCTTCTTCTACTTCTACATGGTCAAATGGAATAGAACATTCCTTTTGTCTTACTGCCAAAAATGTTTTCCCCCTCATTTTTCAATTTCAAAATCTCACCTACCAAAATAAATGTTTATGACTATTCTGCAATCTGTTAGGAGTGGTAGGTGGGCATTTAGCTCCAGGGAGAAATGACCAACTACATTTAATATTCCAACACTCTCTCTTTATCCCGAGTCAAACAAACAAGGATCACTGCTGATCCAAATCAACTACACCAAGACACTCTCTTAAGTGTACAAAAGTTCCAATGCCTAATGGCTTGGTAAAAATGTCTGCTAGCTGCTGCTTAGACTTATAAAATTCTATTTTGATATCCCCATTCTCCACCAACTCTCTGATGAAGTGATATCTAATTTCTATGTGTTTGCTTCTCCCATGGAAGACTGGATTCTTGGATAATGCAATTGAAGAGATGTTGTCACAATAAATTGTGGTTCCATCCTCTTTCCTTTCATTCAAATCTATCAAGATCCTCCTTAACCAAATAGCCTGACATGCTGCTGCATTTGCTGCTATATATTCAGCCTCTGCTGTAGATCGAGAAACAATAGGTTGCTTCTTGGATGCCCATGAAATTCCACCCGATCCCATATGAAACATGTATCCGGAAGTGCTCTTCCTATCATCTATACTTCTAGCCCAATCACTATCAGTATAACCTACCAACTTGAATTCATTTGCTGCAATATACAAAATTCCAAATCCCTTGGTACCTTTCACATACCTTAGGATTCTCTTTCCCGCTTGCCAATGGGAATCCTTTGGTGTTTCCATAAATTTAGAAATCAAACTTACTGCATGCATTAGGTCTGGCCGAGTTGCAGTCAAATACATTAAACTTCCAACCATACTCTTGTATAGTGTTGGATCCACTCTCTTGCTAGAGTCTTCCTTGCTCAATTTCAGACCTGTTGTTGTTAATGTGGGGGTTGCCTTACTGTTCTGCATTTTGAATCTCTCCAATATCTACCTTGCATATTTTTCTTGAGAGATGAAGATGCCATCATGCATTTGTTTTACTTCTATGCCTAGAAAGTATTTCAAGAGACCTAGGTCTATCATCTCAAATTCATTTTTCATGGCCTCTTTAAACTCACCAATTAGAGCCTTGTCATTTTTAGCAAAAATCAAATCATCTACATACAAGACAACAATCAACACATTACCATTTTTTGCCTTGATGTAGAGAGTGGGCTCACCATTGCTTTTGCTAAAGCCATTGCTCATCAAATATGAGTAAATCCTACTATACCATGCCATTGGAGCTTGCTTGAGCCCATAAAGAGCTCTCTTCAATCTATATACTTTATTCTCTTCACCTACAACTTCATAACCAGGTGGCTGCTCCACATATACTTCTTCTTTGAATACACCATTTAGGAAGATGGACTTCACATTCATTTGGTATACCTTCCATTTGTGCTAAGCTGCAATTACTATGACAGCACGCACAATTTCCATTCTTGCAATCGGGGCATAGGTCTCATCATAATCTCTACCATACTGCTATTTGTAGCCCTTGACTACCAGCCTTGCCTTATGCCAATCAATTTTTCCTTCAGCATTGCATTTGGTCTTATAGACCCATTTCACTCCAATCACTTGCTTCTTGGGAGGCAATTTAGTTAGCTCCCAAGTCTCATTTCTTTCTATAGCATCTATTTTCTCATCCATGGACTTACACCATTTCTTCTCATTAATAGCTTCTTCAAAATATATTGGATCACTATGAAAAATAATGCAAAATTAACACTCTCATCATAATCTTCATACCTTTCATCTTGGTATATCTCCCTAAGACTCTTGGTCTTTCTTGGTAACAGGGAGGAGAGTGTGGGATCAGAATCTTCACTACTGCTACTTGGCACTGACACTTTGTCATGCCTAGAGGAGCTCGGTAATGACTGAGGCTGCTTGTCTTTTCTTCTATCTGCTCTTTCTTGCTATTCACCAACATCCTCTTCACTTAAAATTGGCACTTTACTTGATGTGCTCGGTGACTCGTCAATTGAACCATACCAAGACTGATTTTCAAGAAATTCCACATCTCTTGAAAGCATCATCTTATTATTCAATGGGTCATACAATCTGTATGCCTTTGATTTTGGGTTGTACCTTGCGAAAATGCATTTCACACCTTTGTCATCAAATTTATTCCTTTGCTCTTTACACACATGTGTATATGCAACACATCCAAACACTCTTAGGTGTTCAACTGTCCATCTTCCTCGTGACCATGCTTCCATTGGAACTCTATCATGAACTGCCTTTGTAGAACACCTATTAAGTAGGTAAACTACTATTGCCACAACCTCTCACCAAAATTTAGTTGGGAGACCTTTCTCTTTCATCATGCTCCTTGCCATTTCAACAATGGTCCTATTCTTTCTTTCAACTACTCCATTCTGCTATGGTGTATAGCTAGTTGTGAGCTCTTTCTTTATGCCATGTTTCCTGCAAAAATTTACAAAAGAATTGGAGGTATACTCCCCTCCTCTATCTGATCTTAGGACCTTGATATAGTTTCTACATTCTCTTTTAGCCTGGGCTTTAAATTCTATAAATTTTTCAAATGCGTCAGATTTATTCTTTAAGAAATACACCCATGTCTTACGATTGAAATCATCAATGAATGTCATGAAATAAGTACTCCCCCCAATGGAAGTAACTTGCATAGGACCGACTAGGTCAGTATGCACTAACTCTAATGGATATCTAGCCCTCCTTGAATTTTTAGAATTAAAGGGAAGCCTATGTTGCTTACCCAAAATACAAGCCTCACACTTGTCACATGAATTTCCTATACGTGGCAAACCTTCTACCATTCTTCTATTTGACAATAAACTTAAACCAACATAGCCAAGATGACTATACCTGAGGTGCCATAGCTATGAGGGGTCTTCAATCACACTCCTTAGAGTTGATTGTGTGGGAGATGCAGCATTAACTTGAGATGAGAAACATGTCTCAATCCTCAAGGGAAACATTCTGTTCTTGGTCAGTTGAACTACTGCAAGTAAATTCTTGCTCCCATCTTTTTCTTGAATGACACACATGTCATTCTCCATTAGCACTTTGTATCCATTTTGAATGAGCTTACCAATGCTCATAAAATTGTGCTTCATACTAGGGGCGAAATACACATTTTGTATTTCCCATTTTCCACCTTTCTTGGTGCAGACCATAATAGATCCTTTGCCCACAATCGGTAGGGTTCCATTGTCACCCATCTTAATTTCTGATTTGAAACTCTTGTCAATGAATGAAAACAAGGTTTCATTACCACTCATGTGGTTGCTACATCCACTATCGAGGTACCAAACCTCAGGGCTTCCCTCTTCACCAACATTACACATGATGAAGGCAGCAGCATTGGGTCCACTTCCCATATTCACATCAGCCACATTTTCTTTTCCTGATTGATCATTATGCTTCTTCGAGCATTCACTTGCATAATGCCCATATTTATGACAGTAGCAGCATTCTACATTAATCTTATTTGAGTTGTAGTTTTTCTTACCTCCTCTTGAAGTATTTTGTGAGCTACTTGCTCCATCTACTCTTCCTGAGCTTTTTGCTGCAGCATTCCTTTGTCCTCCATTACCTCGGCCTCTGCCTCTGGAGTTCTTACCTGAGCCATTTCTTCCTCTCCTCCTTCCTCTTGGGTTTGTCTGAGCCTTGAATGCTTGCTCTTGGGTACAAGAATATGTGGATCTATTGATCCTATGCTCATGGGTTTGAAGAGTACCCATCAACTCATCCATTGTCAAAGTAGTGAGGTCTTTTGCCTCTTCTATGGTCATGACCAAATTGTCATATTTATGAGGTAAACTCCTCAATATCTTTTCCACTATCCTTTGCTCTTGATAGTCTTCTCCATTTTATTTCAGTTGATTAATAAAATTGGAGGTCCTTGAACTGAAATCTACAACTGATTCATTTTTCTTCATCTGAAGGTGTTCTGAAACTCCCTCCTTATATTTTGTAGCTTTATTGTGCGAACTTTATCAGTCCCCTTGAAGTTCATCTCAAAGATATCCCATGCTTCTTTTGCATAATTTTCTACTGCAATCTTGGAAAAAACAGTTTCTGTCATTGCTGCTTCAATAAGACTTAATGTCTTTGCATCTTTCCTCCTTGACTCTTTCAAATTAGTCTTTTGTGCATTTGTGAGTGTAGCATACTGAGTTGGGTCTGTCACATCATTGAACCCATTAACTACAAACTCCCACAAATTATTTGCAACCATAATGGTTTTCATTTTCTTTGACCATGTATCATAATTTTGTCCATTGAAGGGTGGTGGTTGCTGCCATATCTTTCTTGCATCTCCTGCCATGTCAAATATCCTAGAAAAAATTGTCCTAACTCACTTTGGATGCGGGGCCTCAAAGCTCTGATACCATGTGAGAAATATTAATACAACTTCAAAACTCACAACCCTAAACCCAAAAAAAATTTCGGCACAAACTATTACCGAGTGACAGTTTTTCTCGATAAACATTAAAAAACTGAGGGGCAAGAAAGGTTACTCAGTGAGCTCAGTAAATGAAGGGCAACTCGGTAAACACTAGATACCGAGTGAGGTCGGTAGATGAATAATCAACTTGGTAAATGAAGAACTCGGTAGACATAGTAGGGTGTGATTACGGAGTGAACTCGGTAGATAATGTGATTAGCGAGTGAACTCAGTAGCCATAGGAGGGTGGAGCTCGGTAGAAGAAGGCACCGAGTGAACTCGGTAGCCACTGCAGAGAATGACTTCTACCAAAGACAATACCGAGTGCAGACTTATGATGTGAATATTCCACCATTAAAATCAGAGGCCCAAAGCTTGAAATACTCAACAATAAACTTATCAAATGCAATAAACAAAGGGAAGTGTAATGGATTCAAGTATGCTTGTTTGCTTTACTATTCAACTTGATTAAACTATTACACAATCTGGGAGCATTCGGCTTTAACCAAAAAAACTTTAAAATAACCCTAAACTTCAAACTGAAAAAACTTCAAACTTACAGCTCTAATGGCTACATCCTACAATGCCTAGAGCAATCACTGCTTCAACAGGTTGAATCAAACAAATAATAAACTTACAAAATGATCGAAGAAAAAACACGTGCAACTGCAGGCACGAAATGAACTTCCTTTTCTCTCCACTCTGACGACTGCATCTGCTGATCACTTCTCTTCTCTCTGCAACTCTCTGAGCTCTCTCTGCTTCTTCCTCTTCTTCTACTTCTACGTGGTCAAATGGAATAGAACATTCCTTTTGTCTTACTGCCAAAAATGTTTTCCCCCTCATTTTTCAATTTCAAAATCTCACCTACCAAAATAAATGTTTATGACTGTTCTGCAATCCGTCAAGGGTGGTAGGTGGGCATTTGGCTGCAGGGAGAAATGACCAACTGCATTTAATATTCCAACAATACAGTCACAACAAAGAATGTTTTTGAGTATTTTTGTGCAACAACATTATTGGTGTTTTGTTGGGTTGAGTAGTGATTGCTTTAGACAAATTTTTGTGAGAGCTCGTAGCTCCAGATTGCTGCAAGTTTAATTACAGCAGCAGTAGATTTAAGTTATATTTTTATTAAGTTTGTAGTTTCTAAAATTTGCATTTGTAAAAGTTATTTCCAGATTTTTAATAGAAGAAAGAAAGCACGTTATATCGCACATCTACAGCTATTTGATTGTTTGAGTTTTTGGTGTCTCTTTTCCCCTTAATCCGTAGTGCATTTTGTTTATTGAGTGAGCAAACAGAACAGCAATCAGTGTTATTGCTCTGTCATATTGGGGATTCGTTGATTATTGACATTGTCTCAGGGTTGTGATTTTGTTCTCGCCCAATTTTGTCATTGCACACTACTGCTATATTTCTGATGTCATGTAAAATGCAATATAATAATCAGCCAAATCTGATTTCTTATTTGTTAGTTTGCCATCATGGCCAATCACCAGAGAAGGAAACACAATTACTTGCAACCATCGTAGATGAAGTAAAGACTATAGAATGTTAATTCTTCAACAGACCACTTTAGAATTTTCAGCAAAGACCTAAAAACCCACAGAAAAAAATACAAAAGAATTAGAGAGTTTCTCAGAATAAAAATTCTGATGATCACATCGTATTAATAATTCTTATAATATGTTTTAGCATGTAAGATTTATATAATAAAGAGCTTCAGCTATTATGGTGGAGATTAAGAGACTATATTTAGTTAGACTTAGGCATGTTAATTCAGATCCTGTATTATGAAGAACACAGAACAAAGAGTCTAGTTAGAACAAAGCAAGCTCAAGCTAACACCCTTCCCTAACAGCTTTAACCAGAGAAATAAAAAATGAAAGAACAAAATTCTAGTAGAAACAAAACCCCTCCTAGAAATCTACAGTTATGATAAACAATTACAATCTAATGTAAAGTTCCATACATCTCTTAATGGGTCTCTAATTGTAACGATTTGGATAGAGTGATTAAACTACAGATATTTTTTACTAATAATAATTTTGATTTTAATATATATTTTTTAACATTATCAAATTTATTTTTCTTCCTTTATATTTGAATAATCTCCCTGTAAAACTGTGATGGTTGATGATCATCTTCCTTATACAATTTATTTTTATAAACAGAATTTTGAAAGAAGAAATTTGAAAAAGATTATTTTCATACAGAGAATTTTAAAGAAGAAATCTAGATAAGATTATTTTTTAAAGATATTCTTTGCCTAATATTCTCAATCTACTCTTCTCATTCTTTTGCAACCATTCTCCATACTTTCTTTCCCAAAGAATATTTTTACCAAAGTAAAGATTAAAAAATAAATTCTCTACTATGATATCTGATATCAACTCACTGTTATTCTAATTTCAATGAGATTATTTGCGTGTACTCTTTTCTCTTTATGGGATTGTTCGCTCTTTACTCTCTCTTGAAAAAGGTATCGTTCTCTAAGTAGGCGACTGTTCCTGACTCCTGCTTTAAAAGAATTGTACATCGTATCTAAGCAATAACTACTTCTTTTGTTCATCTCACTATTTTGGGCACCAGCTTATTAAGATCCCAAACCACATCTGAAATCGCACAATATAAAGTAATGGCCATCTTGTTTGGGCTTGTAAGTTCTGCGGGATTTCTATGGTTGCAGTTGGCCATCTTTGTATGGCAAGCCATAAGACCTGCTGCAATACTGAGGGTTCCATGGGCTTTGTTCAGCACTGCTGTCTATAAGATTTTTGGAGGTCAAGAGTTTAGCAGTGATTACTTTGTGTCATTGTCAACAGATTACAATGACACAGCCGATGTCAACGAGTTCTGGGAGAAAAACAAAAGTAAAATAGATGAGTTTACTATAGATGGCTCATCATCTACATGCTTTATCTATAAAAATTCTCACTATATATGTGATAATCAAAAGGCTGAGCAGCTGAGATTGTTGATTGCTGCAGAGCTGAATAATGTGGCCATTGTTAAGGAATTCAAAACAATTACTGCTTATGTGGATCTGTGGACTGTGTGCTCAGCTGATGAAGCCATTCGGATGTGTTTGTCAAGCAAAAGATTTAGATTGTCCTTTCGGCGTAGAGTTTTATTTTGTTTGATAGAACACATGCCACTTATTCCGGATACTTATTGGCTCTCACGAATGTTAAGTGGCATTCCTCTGTATTTAAATGCCAAAGGCAAGGACGAGTTGTCATCTCTATTGACATTTGTATTAATCATTTTAGATTTCACTTACAACATTTGGGTGCCACTGCTAGAGAAGTCATATCTGATGTTTGTTAGATGTGTGCAATTAATTTTGTCAACACTTCCTCTACATTTGAGGACTGCACTCTTTTACTTGCTGAGGAACTTTGACAACAAATATATGCCTTGCTCGATCAGTGATCTCAAGGTCAAGATCAGGAAGACTGATGTCTTCTATACATTTGATAACGTAGCTCTAAATTGCCCAGTCCAGCAGATTAGTAAGGTCAACTTTCAAGAGGTTGATATATATTCCAGGGACACTTTTGAGTTTCACTTAATTGCTTTCAAGGCGCAGATAAGTGTATTGTGTCGTCGAAACAATTTTCTGCGGATTGATCTGAGACTGCCGGATGTTCTGTTTAATCTAATCAAGCTCAAATACCCAATGAGCGAGCTTAAATTTAAGACTTATGTCGGCTGCTTGCGGTTGCTCGAAGCTGACAAAATTGGTTTCGCTAGGACTGTGGACCAAGACATTATTAAGAGCATGCATTTATTTGGGTTTGAGGAGTGTTGTAACATCTTTTGGGCTAGCGATGTTAGCGTGTATAAAGTTGATGTAGGGGAACCCCACCGTTTCTTGATTGCTTGAGAAGCTGGGAATTTTTCGGTTTCTTAGCTTAGATTGTTTTTTCATTTACCAGCTGTTTGCAGAAAGCTTGTCCATGTAAGTGCCTGTCTGGAGTGGAATTTCTTAATTTTACTAAGATGATAAAATTGGAAGTGCTTTCTATTGTTGAACCCCTCTTTTGCTCTATACTATCTCCATGGACTTCTATTTTTCATTTGATGTAAATATGGTGAATAGCCAAAATACAACCGAAATAAATATGGTTTTTCTACCGTATGCAACATATTTTAAAGCAAGAAACTCCTTTTCTATTTAATTTTTTTAATCAATAGGTTTGAGTCTAATAATGTCGAATCAATTGATCAATGTCACAAAATTTACTTACACCTTTCAATGTCACAAAATTTACTTATATTGAAATTTGCAGTCTGTAGTATTATATATATTTTTTCAAAATAAAGTGAGCCAGGCTATATATTAATTAAAACCCCACAAAGTTTAGTTATATTGAAATTTGCAGTCTGTAGTATTATATATAATTTTAAAACAAAGTGAGCCAGTCTATATATTAATTAAAACGTTCTTTATGGAGGTCACCCCAACTCTCCCATGTGTATTATTATATTATTATGTTTGAAGTCAGAATTTTATTTAGTATTATGTTTTATCTTTTGATATAGAAAGCATTGTGAGATTATAATCATTCTTGGGATGTAATATTTTTAATGTTGTTGGTGAATGTATTTTTATCAAGACTGTTATATTATATAGAAATTCTAAGTTCTTAGGGCTTTGCCTAAGCTTTATAGAGAATGGATATTTTCAATAAGTATCAATTGTATTGAAAAATGATTTTTTTCTATAAGAGATATGTCTTAACACAAGTTGTTATATGTAGCATGTTTTTCATTAAGAAAAAGGTATGTTGGCCTTTGAACGGATGGAAAATAATCATTTGAATTCATATGTTAATGGAGATTATGCCTCCCGATGGTAGAATTCCCTAACACATAATTTAGAGGCCAAAAATGAAGTAATTGGTTGGTAATATCAACATCTTGGAGTTAGATGAGTGTATTCAAAAACTAAAAAAATTATGATTACCATCATATCACATAAAACCATAAAAAACTATGTTTACAAATAGTTGGGGCATTTGAGAGGAATGAGACTTCTACAATTCTATGGTTTCTCTTCAAACTCCAATCATCTTTACGAGCTCTCAAATGGACTTTTGACTCAAAGTTTGATAGCTAATATCAATATTTCATTACATAAGTTCTCTAATGCAATTGTAATCCATTCCTTCCATTTCAAACCTTTACAAGATTGATTTGTACATATTACCATTCACAAAGGTCTTATTTTTGGATTTTGTGAATCTTTAGTTAGGCCCCGTTTGGTTGCTGGAAGATGAGGGCCAAAACCGGGTTATCGGAGGCAAAACCAGCTTTTGCAAAAAAACTTTGGTGTTTGGTTGGTTAAAATTATAACCTGGTTTTCAATTTCATCTTCCAATTTTGGTCAAAAATTGGAAGAAGTTTCTTCCAACAAAAAGGTGGAATTCGAAATTAAAACCAGGTTTTGAATTTTAAGACAATTTTTTTAATAATATTGTGGGGCCCACAGTATATTCATCTTCCGTGTCAACCAAACGGACCATTGGCTTTCCAAACCACAAAACCAGGTTTTCGAAAACCTAGTTATAAGATAACCTGGTTATGTCAAAAAATCATCTTCCCCAACCAAACGGGGCCTTAGATTATAGAAAAATCTACTGATCTTTAGATTCTCATATATTATCTTATTACCTCCACAATCTCTATCATATCTTTTTGACTTTTGAAACTGCACCTCACATCCTTGTATTATTACATTATTGTAAGACTCTCTCTAGTGGAATTTTGGCCACCCTCAAGCTCCATCCATTTGATTTAAAAACTTCCATGAGAATTAATGGACTCTTGACATCTTGTCAAGGCTTCTACACATATATCAAACTCTTGGGTCTTGTTAGTCTAAAATCTGACTATGTTAAGCAAGTGGAGATATACAATTGATCTTGGTTATTACCACTTATATACTCACAAATTACTACCCTATAAAGTTCTTTTAGGTGAAAAACTAAGCATGCAAAAGGTTTACCTTGTAAACCCTAAAACCTTTAGCACATCTAATGGTCCCCAAAAGTACCACTAGGAAATAAAATCTATTGATTGTTCATTTCTTTTGTTCCAAAAATATATATCCATTATACCCTCGAAGCTCTATAGGTTTTTCTTATGTCATGTATATCTTAGGATATTTTTCCTTATCCCTTGTTGAGAATCCAAACTTACTCAAACCATACTAACACTTGTTTACTCATTTTAAGTATCATTTAGATTGCAATTCTCTAGTCTCTTGAAATTGTTGCATAATTCAAATAAGTGATATATAAACCAGAATTTTGTGGGAAATTTCAAGCTAAAGAAATTGTTTGTCACTTCAACATCTTAATTTATGACTTGATTTTCCTTAGTTTCACATTGCCTTTTACAACATTAGCCAACTCAGAAATCAATGCCTCTGCCTTTTCTACAATGAACTTCCTACACATTCTTTGCCATGAAAAAAATTTCTATTTCATGTTCTTTCTAGAATAGACTACACACATCTAAGAGCACTATTTAGTGTTGGATAGGGAGGACCTTGTCATTTGAGTTTATTCATAAAGTTCTTCCAATACTATTTAGTTATATGAGAAAGTGAAGAAAAGGCATCTCCTAACCTTCTTTACAAAACACACAACTACCCATATCTATAATGCTAAGTTTCTTTAGCTGATTTACTTTGAAAATCTTCTTTAGTATTTCCATCCAAGAGAAACATCCCTTTGAAAAATACCATTTTCCTTCATAAGAAGTGACATGGCCAATTCTTCTTGATTAAGGTGGCCTCTTTGATATTATATCCAATCTTAACATCATACTCACCCAATTTTGACAATATCTACCCAATTGTGCCCTCATTAATTAGGGAATTAAACCTCTATCCCGAGGATTTTTTTGAGATGCTCTATCTAATTAAGCCGTCGTTAATTAGGGAATTAAAGCTCCATCCTTCAAAATTCTATGGAGACCTTCTTCACTTCTGATTCTAAGCAGCCTTTGACCTTATGTCCTCAAGATGTACTAGTTACCTCCCTGCCTACCTCTAAATTCAGATTATTGCGCAGTCTGGAATGATCATTCCAAATGTCATTTCAAAATAAAGCATTTCTCCCATCCCTAACTTCTCAGATAACTAATATTAAATTCTATAAACCTGAGCCTCTTGGTTGATCTTTAATTATACAGATTCAGATAAAGTAATCAGATTTTAGATATTTTCATCTAAGAATAGCAATCAAGATAATTTCCTATTATAATATTTTATTTTAACATTAATGGTTTATTCTTCTTTCTATATATTTGATTAAAATCTCTGTAATATATGTTAATTCAAATGCATCTTCCTTATAGAATATTTATTTTCTGTACAAATTTATTTTGAGAAAATAAATTTTTAAAGAAGGGATCTGAAATAGATTATCTTTTACTATAACGGCTTTTACAAATAGTAACTCTTAACTATTAGTTGAAGATATTCTTTACATGACATTGTCAATGTACTCTTCCCATTCGTAAACTCTTCTCATTCGTATGCAGTCATTCTCCATACTTTCGGTTCAAAAGAATATATTAACAGAAAGATAAATCTTTAAAAAAGTATTATTTTATACATCTGTATCAATATAAGTAACTCTTACTCTATACTTTTAAAGATATTCTTTGCTCGTACTCTTCTCTCTTTATGCGATTGTTCATGACGTTTGCTAAAAAAAAGTTATTAACTTCTTTGCTTTATCTCACTATCTCGCTGACAACACAAAGTAATGGCCATCTTCTTTGGGCCTTCTAAATTCTGGGGGATTTCTATGGTTGCAGTTGGCCATCTCTTTCTGGAAAGCCATAAGACTTGCTGCGATAATGAGGATGCCATGGGCCTTGTTCAGCACTGTTGTCTATAAGATTTTTCGATATAAAGAGTGCAGCAGTGATTGCTTTCTGTCATTATCAACAGATTTCAATGACACAGCCGATACCAATCAATTCTGTGAGAAAAGCAAAAGTAAAATAGTGGAGTTTACTATAGATGGCTCATCAGCTACACACTATTTGTATAGAAATTCTCAATATATATGTTCAGTAATCAAAAAGCTGCTCATGTCAGATTGTTGAATGCTGCAGAGTTAAATAATGTGACAATTGTTAAGCCGTAAAAGAATTCTTATGTATGGGTCCGTGGACTCTGTGCTCTGCCAAAGGATGTATTTACAAAGAAAAAGATTTAGATTGTGCTTAAGGTGTACAGTTTGGTTGTGTTTGATAGAACACATACCACTTGTTTTGAATACGTATTGGCTCTCAAAAATTTTAAGTGGTATTCTCTTGTATTTAAATGACAAGGGCAAGGAAGAATTGTCACCAATAATGACATTTGTATTAATAATTTTGGATTTCACTTACAACATTTAGGTGTGCAAAATTAATTTTATCAACTCTCATGAAATATGGGTCAATGAGTTTGACTCAAAATCACACAGTTAAATCCTGATAGCAATATCACAATTTGTCAACTCTTCCTTTATATTTGAGGCCTGCTCTCTATTACATGCTGAGTAACTTTGACAACAAATATTTACCCTGCTCAATGAGTGATCTGAGGGTTAAGGCTAGGAAGACTTTTGTTTTCTATGCAACAGTCATGAAAAATGAATTTCTATCAATTACTACTCATGAAATATGAGTCAATGAGGTTAACTCAAAAAACTACACAGTTAAATCCCTATAGTAATATCACAATTTATCTTAATGTGGAAAAATATCTCCTACTTATCAATCAATGAGCTTAAGGGATATCTAATGAATGGTTCATGAGGCACAACACTAGGTGGACGTTTTGCAAATGGGGCAACAAGCAGAGTGGATTTAAACATTGAGGAAACTCCATAGTTAAGCGTGCTCGAGCTAGAATAGTACTAAGATGGGTGACCTCCCAAAAGAAGTCATGTGTCTCACCTCTGTGAGCATCACCTAGATCCAACGAGTGATAAGTATTCCATTTATTATCGTGATGGATGGTTTTGCAAATGGGATCGCAAGAAGAGACAATTTAACCATGGAGGAAACTCCATAGCTAAGAGCACTTGAGCTAGGCTAGTACTGGGATGGGTGACCTCCCAATGCCTCACCCCAATGAGCATCACCTAGACCCAATGATTGCTAAGTGGTCCACTTATTGACATGAGAGATGGATTCCTGTGAATCACTACTCATGAAACAAGAGTCAATGAGTTTGTCACAAAAACTACACCTGATAGTAATATCACAACTTAACTTGCTCTAGAAAAATATCTTCTACTTACCCATCTTAAGATAATCATGCTTCTAAATACATGTTGCGATTGTTTGTAGATAAACAACTTTTTTTCCAAATACATTTTGACTACAATTATTTAATTATTTTATGCTAATTCTTAACTTATTAGAAATCAAGTCAATAAATTTAAATCTTGAACTAATTTTGTAGCTGAAAACGGTTTGAGAGAAAGTAGAAAGCCACTTTATTAGGAAGGGAGCCATTTTGATAACATCATACCTAGCTTTTCACGTAGGGTGGGAGTTTCACCTTCGAAAATAGAACTAAATTTGTAGATGATAATTTCAAAGTGAATCACACACTTGATATGATCAATTGATATATCAGTTATGCTATTTTTAATTTACATTTTAATTTTCGTAGACTCAAGAAAAACCTATTAAAGCACATTATAGATATTAGTGTGGTTTTCTTCATTTCAATTATTAGTGCCTTCTTATATATGACAGGGAACCAACATTGGCTTGGATAGAAAAAAAAAAAAAAATGTGACACGCAAAAGTTTTTGAGCTTGTATTTTAAAATTCAATTATGAGAATCAAATTTTAGATTTCTGAGTGGTCAGAAGCCAATTTTGGAGAATTGACAAGAAAATAAGAATGTATTTAATATTGTGAGATTTTTTTAATATTTGTCAGATTCTAGTACAACTACTGAAGGCATACTCTTAAAAGAAAAGAAACTAAAATAGATGGCAGTGAATAATTTTATGTGGCAGTGTTGTGTTGGTGACAGGTCATGACAAAAAGTTTGGGGCAAAAAGAAAATAGCATGTTACGAAAAAAAAATTTCTGAACAAAAGCTGCATCTACCACATATTACAATTTATTACCGGTGGAAACATTTATAGCGCATCCCGACCAGCAAGGTATATAGGAAAATACGGTATTTTGCCCTGCACTATTATTTTCTCTTCTCTAATTATTTCTAGAATAGGTTTTCCCTTGGCGTCTATGCTCCATTCTAACCCTTGTGTTTCTCGAGTTAAGTCCAAGTTCGTGTCGACAGATAAAAGTTTTTGAAGGAGTTGAAAAAAACTTAAAGCCATTCTAAAGGGACAGGCTAATTTTTCACAAAAAGTATCAAAGACAAAAGAAAGTCAAATTTTTTATTTTTTTCAGATTTTTTGTTGTTTTCGAAATTTTTAAAAAAATCTATGATGTTTTCGAGTTTTGAAAACTGGTCAAATGTACATTTTTGTTGGACAATAGCCGTGTCCCATTCTAAGTGCCTCCCAAAGGCTATCAAGATCTCAATTTGTCGTTGCCTTCAAGACTTTTGGAGAGATTTGAAAAAAAGGATTTAATTGAAGAGTGGTGTGTTAAGGATTTTTAATCCGAAATCTATCCCTGCTATAGTTTCTTTAGCACAAGGCTTCATCCCCATTCATTTCTTCATAGGCTTCTCAGTATCAACTCTTGTGTCGTGCCAATTTTGGATGAGCTCAATGCTCAATGCTAAGATTGTATGTCGTGCAAATGGATTGGCATGAGGGTGGAGAAATATGGGAGGGGGGGGAGCAATAGAGCTAGTTGTGTTGAAATTGGATTTGGAATCGATTATGGTTGTTGTAGTTGGAATGCTTGTGGGTGTTAATGAGAATTTGTTGATGTTAGTTTTGTACCACTACATAACATATAGCAATTGAATACTTGATATAGAATATCAAACACTCAATCCCTCTCTTGAAAAGTAAATAATCATGAAGAGATGAGAAAAACTCCAATGTTCCTTACACTTATGGATACTAACTTAGTTATATTATTGTGATTTTCTGATTAATCACATAGGTAGCCTTACGTTGTTCATTCGAGGATTGTCAAACTCTCGTTGTGATGGTGATGATGTCTGGCCTTGAAAAGTATATGAGCACTAAATAATGTTGATGGTGATGATGGAGGGTATGCCTACCAATGATGCTTTGATTTTCTAATTTTCTAGGAATGAACTCTAACTACTATACTACTTGCTGCTTTACTCCTACTCCTATGAATGAAAAGATTAGCAAATGGATGGGGATCAAATCTGATGAAGGCTTACCAATGGCTCTACCTCCATAGATGCAATGATTCAAGGGAAAAAAGACTTAGAGATTACCATGCAAGGCTTCTTTACAAGCCACTAGGATGCTAGTGGCCTAGTTTATAGATCCCTATCAAACATCCACTAATATCACCATGCAACTGTCCATCTACTCTTACTCTTACTTAACAACTTTCTTGAAATGAAATCTACTTTAACAACTTCAATGGAATCTTAACTTTAACTATTGGGAGTAGAAACCATGCAATAACACCAAGTGTTCTTAATCACCATGCAAATCACAACAATGATAAAGAAGAAATTTTGGTATTATCTTAAGCAACAATTTTCTTGAACCCTTTACAAATGAGAGAAAATGGCCTTATATAGGAGAAAAAATAACAACCAACAATAGAGATTAAGAGGCAAAATCAACAATCCACATTAGATCCTAGAAACCCTAATTCGAGTTGCCACCTCATCAGTCAATGAGAAGATGCCACCTCATTAATGGACCAATGAAGAAAAGAAAAAGTGGCAACCAATGAGAAGCCATAAAAATGGTAGCCAATCAAAATCAGACACCTATCTTACCCAAAAGAAAGGAGAAATTGCCACTTGGGCTTACATCAAATGATCTTCTAATATAATTCTACCTTTTTCTTTCATCTTCTTAGCCAAAGAAATGAACTTGGCTAGCCTGTCATTGACTTCATTCATGGGAGGGAAAAGTGTGCTTCATTTTGAGCTCAATTGAATTCATCATGTTGCTCGCTGCTTGTAGTGTCTTCTCATGATCCTTTTCATACTCCTTCACATATTTGATAAAGGCATTGAGGGAGGCAAGGGTGCCTAAGTCTTTCTTCTTGATGGAAACCTTCCCCAACTCATCCAATCTTGATCCAAATGTTGTCTCATTGACATTCTCCTCTTGTCCACTTGAATTATCCCTTTAGTCTCTAGCCTCAATCATGATCTCCCTTGACAGTGTTGCATTTTGTCTCTTTATTGGAGGTTCTTGATGTTATTTACTTTTCTCAACCTCCAAATTTCTCTTCTTTCTCTTAATTGTTCTTTGTTGTTGGCTGCTGCCTTCACCTTTCTATCTGAATAACTCTATTGGACCTTCCTCTAGTTTGATTTTCTCATAAGTAAGGTGTACCTTTTGACTTTGTAATTATCTTAACTTCTCATTGTACCTCAACCCAGTGCATAGATCATTTATCTTTGTAACTACCTCTAAGGAAGGATCTTGATGATCATCGCAATCCACTAGACCCAATTTTGTTCCATCCACTATATTATAATCTTCTCTTAGCACATTTTCATCATCTTCCAGTTGATCAAGAATATCAAGGCCTCTCCATCTAATTGCCCTCATCATGCTCATTGGCAATCTTGAGAAAGCTAGTTTTCTCACATGAAATTCATCCTGTGCATTGGTCCAAAAATCTTCTATAGTAGGAATATATTTGAATGTTCTTTTGTGAGATGCCTTGATAAGACCATTAGGATCGAATCTTTGTCTTGCTCTATACCATCCTAAATAATAACATTCTAACTCTTTCTCTGCAATTGCAAAGGCAACAGGATTGGAGCAAGTATCATTGCCTATTCCAAATAAGAAGGTAATTCCTATCTCACCTTTAAGTTTCATCATTTTGTCATAATGCTCAAGTTGCCTAGCCAACTCCATCAAAACTACCTCATCAGGTGGTACCTTGGAAGTCTCTTGGGACAAAATGTACTTTTTGCTACTCTAATATATGTGAATTGTAGAAATTGGATGAACCAACTCCCATACTTCTTAACTTTTCCTTCTACTTCTGATGAGAGCCTCTTAGCAGGTGTCCATTGTAATATCCTTACCATCTTCATGGCAAAGGCATCATAAAACATCTTGTAGCCTTTGGTATTGTGAAAATGAAGCTATGGATAGCACTCATGCACCAAACATTGCCCCAGCCCATTACAAATCACTCCTAAGGTCTTATGTCCAAGATTTTCATATAGTCTCGCAATTAGATAGAAAAGAGAGGACCCCATATAGAATTTATTTTGAGTTTGCATTATCCTAAGTTGCAACTCTAATTTCACTTATAATCCTAGCCCAATCAAATTTTCTCTTTCTATTTTCAATTTTATCAATCAAGTAGTACATCTAGTTCTCAAATTGCATACCTTGAGCCATGCCCATGATTCAGATGAGAAGCACAATAAGATTGCCATACTCTTGCTTGAAATCTAACTTGGTGAGATTTTATGACTTCGTAACTCCTTTCTTGCCTTTATGCAACCAGTTCTTCCTTAGATGAATGAAATAAGCCTCCTAATTATCTTGAAGTAACCTTTCCACCCGATCCATCATTACAACTGTCATGCTTTTATACTGAGAAATATTAAATACTTCTTCAACCACTTGCCTATTGATGTTGGCTAACACTCTCTTCCCTTCATCAAAAATGGACTTAGTAATAATATCGAACCAAGATGCACACTCCATTACCAATTCTAGATAAGGCAAGGTACGAGAGAAAGTCGCTGCATGTACAAGTCCTCTCTTGTAGATCTTTTTTTTCCATGGGGGATTGTCCTTCCTTCAATATGTCATTCAATTGTACCATGTTCACTGTATCAATATTGGTATCACTTATTCACCTCACTTTCAAGAAGAAGGTGGTCTTAGGCGTCATGTCTTCCTTATCATTTTTGGTAATCATTCCCCTTGAATTCTTGCTTGCACTATCATCTACCATCCTAAACACTTATTTCTACCCCTTTGTTCTAAATGATATGGACTACACTTATCAATCTCCAACCTTCTTTCTATTGATGAAATTTAGCTTATTTCTACCTATCCAAGTCCTATCTCTACACTTATCAATCTCCAAACTTCTTTCCTAGGGGTGGGACTACCACTTGTTTTTGTCTCTTTGTTACCTTACGATGGACTACACTTATATCTCTCAACTTCAATCCTAGAGCGGTCTAGCTTATTTCTATCTCTCCAAATGTCCTATCATGAAATCTACACTTATATCTCTCAACTTCAACCTAGTAATAGAATGATGAAGTGGTGGATGATGAATGCAAGAAGAAAACAAAAGAAATGAACCAAGCAAGAACAAGGAATAGAATCTGCCTTTAAAACCAATCTTCACCTCTGAAAATGAATAGAATTTTACTTTAAATCTATCTTTACCAATAACTAGGTCCTCTTCAAATTCAAATCAGATCTCAAAAATTTCAAACCTCCTTGCAAGTAATGATGTCATAGCCAAAATTAGAATTTTGACTTCCTTGAAATCACCCACACTTGCCAAAAATCAAACCTTGAATCATATAGCCTCTTCATTAAAATCCACCAATTTTGGAAGAAGAAATCACTACAAAAGATGGAGAAATTAGACTTTAAAAAAATTGCCCAAGTGGGAAAAAAATTAGTTTTGCTCCAAAATTGCCCTAGGGTAGAAATTTGCCCAAGTAAGAAGGAGAAAAATGCTGCCAGAAAAAGGAAAAGTCTACCCCAAAAATCGCCCAAGCTGAAATTTGCCTTCCTTTAAAGAAAATTGCATATCCAAGGAGGAGGAGGAAAAGGGAATGAGAAAATAAGAGGAGGGGAAGCCCCCTCTTATACCAAACTTTTACCTTGCCAAGTGGGCCGACTTGCCTAGAGGGAAGGAAAAAATTAAATCAACCCCTTAATTAATGGCCTAGATTTAAAGGCAACATTAAAATTACTTAGCCCTATAATGAAATTGACCCATTTAATTGCTAGTTTTGATCAAAAATTGTAAAATAGAAACAAGGTAAGCCTAGGAGATGTCAAAATTTTCATTTAATAACATTTTGGCAATTAAAATATCAGTAAAATTGAATCGAGCAAGCTAAAATCAAATTTTAATTCTAAATTATCAATTTCTTTTAATATTTTAAAAAAATTAGAAAACTTTTAGGAAAAATTTTAACCCATTAATGCAATTTTGCAATTTTGCAACTACAATTTCAACTTTTTATTTTTTGAAAAAGAAATCATTTTCCTAGCAATCAAAATTCAAACTCCAATTTCAATTTCACTATCAAAAATTTCTTTTTTCACCAAAAATTTCAAGATTTTCCAAAATGGCTATATCTAAGAAATTCATTTCGAAAATGCTCAAGCTTATACAATTATATCAAATTTTCAAAATCTGTCTAAGTGCAAAATTTGCAAATTTATCGTACCAAATATTGTTTTAACCATTGAAAAAATGTTTTCTTTGAAACCTATTTGGCCTAAGTATAAAACTATATGTTCCAGAAAATCAAGTTTAGCACCAGTTGAAAATAAACTGAATCAAGTCCCTCTAGGCTCGAAGGCGTCCGAGGTGTCAAATTTTCAAAATTAAAAATCTCTGAACAAGTCCAAATTCACTAAGGTAACTAAAAAATTCCAAAAATCCATGAAAATTACCAAGGCTTGCCTAAAAAGGGGGGATTCCAAAAATTTTGGGGGGATGGTGTGAAAACCTCACAACAAAATTCCAATCCCATGTTTCTATGAAGAACCTCACAAAAAAATTTCACTCGGCATACAAGAACAACAGTGAGTGCCCAGTTGCTCAACAACTTAAGTAACAAGGTAACAGGCAATGCCGAGTTGCTCAGCAACAATGGGACCCAACTGACTCGGTGACCAAAGGAAAGAGCTTGGCAATAAAACTGAACCAACACTATATTGAGTTCGGTCAACTTGGCCAGGAAGGGACCGAGCGAGCTCGGTAGGAGTAGAAACCGAGTGAGCTCGATGGACTTGACAGTAACTCAAAAAACACAAAAAAAAAACATATACTGACCAAGTTAGCACAAGGAAAGCTCAGTTAACAAAGGAACCAAGCGAGTTAATCACAGACTTGCTGTCTAGTCTTTTCCACAATTAAAACATAGAGGTAATAACAATGACTTTCACAAATACTTAGCACAGTACTGAATAGAAAAAAAGGAGACAACAATGAACCAAATAACCGGATCAACTAATATGTCTCCTTTCTTACTTTCTATTCAAAATTGATTCAAACTACAAATCTGAGAGCATATGGCTTCAACCAAAATCAAAATACTTTAACCTACAACTACTATTTACAACATAAACTTACAACACTTCAAAGCCATATAAAATAACACCTGGAACAATCACTACTTCATAGGACAATAAAAAATGAACTTACAAAGAACAAAAGATCTGATACTATGTTGCTACAACTCTGGTATTCTTCTTTCTGCACTCTGAACGCTCTGCTCTCTGCACTGATATTTTTCCTTTTCTTCCACTCCTGTTGCATTTGAATGAATGAGCATATTTTCCTTTTTGAATTGTTTCAAAAGATTTCCCGTTCTTTTTTGGATTCGAACTCACCTACCAAGTTTAATGTGTCAGATGGATAGGTGGATGGTTGGCTGAAGGGACAACTGACAGATTTCAACAATTTGGAACAAAAGATGAGAAAGATAGAAAATTGTGGCCCAAAAGAAATGTTAGGGAAATGATGAAGCTGAGAGAGGAGTATAAATTGGTTAGATTGAAACCCAATGTCAGCTTAAATAAAGTCAACAAAGGTTACCAGTAATGTGTGCTGCATGTACTGAAATGTTCAGTTAGCTTTCATGTTAGTTCTTGCATTCTATTTTTTACAAAGAGAAACTAAAACGTGTGTGTATAGGATAGAGTTTTATATCTTTCAAGGACAAAAGCAGAAGTGTGTAATCTTATGTCATGCTTGTTGATCTCAGGATGAATCATAGAGTTCCCCCATTCTTCTAAACGATCATGGACTATGATTTGAAACTTTGTTGAGGAAAGAGATTCTGAAATTTTCAACCTTAACTAAGTAATCTCAGCAAAATTATGAGGAAATATTTTTACAATAGAGTTTGTTATTAATCATACGTCAACAAAATTTCAAGCGGTACAGTGTAAATAGACTTTTAAGGTGGCGTTTTGAACATGATTCAGAATCCACCTACTGTAGAATATTCGTATGCTGATATGGGATTTAATTAATGAGAAGAATGGATGGGTTTTCTAAGTGGTTGTATAGGCAGAGATTATCCTGAGCATATTAACTGTTATATTGATCAACCCCATTAAATTCAAAGTTTGAGTTTCAATTGCTCAATTTTTTTTCAAAATATCCCAATGTTCACATTAGTCCATGAGCCAGATCTCAAACTTTCTAAAGAGGGAAATAAAATGTTACTTGATCGAAATGTTTTGATAATCTATTATTAATATTCAAATATAAACAAGAAATAGTTTTCGTAGAAAAGAAATAGGGACATATGAAGTTGTTATACTTCTCCTATTGAATAAGTTAACAATGTTTCATTGTCTCTGCCTTACAGAATACCGTTTTGTAAAATATACTACTCTCCTTTGTCACCTCGCTGCATCAGCAAATTGTCTACTTCTACAAAAACGATTTCATTATATCACATAAATTTTGTTACTCTAGAGCATACTATAGTAGCTATTTATCTTTGTGCATTTTATGACAGAGATTTTGTTGTTCTGTAGTATAATAGACTTGTTGACAGCAATATTTATGGACACGAAATATAATAGGAAAAAATGTTAGCGACTTCATGCTTATATCTACAATTTAATGTTTAGTTTCCTACATTGTATGATAAAAATTTATGTTGTTCTACAGTATACTAAAATTATATGTTCATGAACGTGGAATATAATATTGAAACATGTTACCAATTCTATGCTTATGCTTCCAACTCAATGTTTACAATTTCTTCCATATAATATTTCTTTCTTCCTTGCAAATAATATAAATTATTTTATTCAAGATACATTTTCCACTATTGATATTACCTCTTTCTTGGTATTGGCCCCCTTAATAAGGCAATAACTCCAGCTCATCCAGAACTATTTTTACATTTTGATTAATTAAACTGAATTGTGTAAATATTGTATATTTAATTATTTTTCAACCTTGTCATTAGAATCTAAAAACAAATTATTTTTTGAACTCAAAAACATAGTTTGATTTAAGTTTCCGTTTCATTAAATTAGTTAAGAGGAAGACTCATTTCCCCATGAAAATGTAATAACAAGAAGCATATTCAGAATTTTTAGCGCCTCCATACTCCTATTTTATTCTTTTTTGTTTGACATTTTATTTTCTAAATCAAAACTAGATGAATGTGGCTTTCTAATTTACCATTAGTAATTTCTTGGTCGGCAGTGTTGTGGACTTTCAAGATCATATTAGGGTAACAATTCAAATTGGGTGGTACATAATGAAAAGCAGAAACTAACACAACTTATCCTATGTTCTATTGCGATTGAATGCAAGCATGCTTTCATAAAGGTTCCATGCTTTATGAACATCACAGAAATCATGATTGAATGGTTACCATGGAAGCTGGGTACCCAAGGTCACACTAGTCGATTCACATGGATTGGTATCATACCACCTTGGTGAATCAATGGGAATGCAATTCACAAGTTGAGACAGGTAAATGTGGTGGCCTAGTACATAGATATCCTGGGAATGGATTGGTTCAATGTTGGTGCCATGGATCACCAAGGTTCAATACAAGTGTTTCCAATTGGCTTAAAGATCTCCTTGAAGATCTTCTTGATTGGCTTGGTTTCCTATATGAGAATACCTCTTCATTGTGATCGTTACAGGATATAGAGATAGACGCGAAAGTAAGAAAAGACTATGTAGGCTTAATTTGTTATGCATAGTCTGGTTTTATATTGTAAGCTAGGTCAGCTATATATTGAAAGAGGTTTCCAACATGACTAGAATTTCTATCACGACATGGTACCTTAGTGGGCTTTAGTGGGATACTTTTACTTAGAATGTAAGAACTTTTGGTGGTATCCAACTTATGGAGCATGGATGACTTATTGTAACAATTCTTATCTCCATTAAAATAGAATCTATTCCTTTGCCCATATTTGGTGCAACTTACTTTAGTTGATTTAATAATGTGTTATTATGGAGGTATATTCTATGTTAGCTCTTTTGTTACCACTTAATTCTAAGGCAGTACCACATGTGGCTTTACTCTAACCCCATCACAATTAGTGTTAGAGTGGAAATTCTATTTTAGCAAATTTCTCAAAGTGGTGTTTCTTGAGTTGGGTTACCTTGTGGAATCAAGAAAGTGCATGTGTGAGCTCTAATAAAAATATTAGAGGATTATGGCGATACCACCCATCATGATACCACTGGTGTGCAGACCCAACATGGTGCTAATGTGAGCTAGCCTAAAACCCATGATTAGTTGTTAGATCATAGTAATGCATTGAGTTATTCAAAGTTGGGGAATTCGATGATCATCTTTGTCATCTTGAGGCATCTAACTTTGATCTTACTAAGAAGGAAAAGTAGTATGATGAGGTCATTTACATGTTAAAAGATGAGCTATATTATTTGCATGAAGGCCACCTGCTTCATAGTTCTTTGTTGCTCGGATGTATGGCTCTAAGCTTGCAAATATGACTAGATCTAATGATGGATATCGCAATGACAAGGCTCTCAATAATTTCCTATGGAATGTTGATGATTTCTTGTCTAATGCTACTAGATTATCGAATGAGGCTCAGGTGAAGTGAGTTTTGGCTAGTTTTACTAGGAGTGTCTTTGGTGATAGACACATTTGGGTGATACAAAGGTTTGGGAAGCTAGTTTGCTCTATCAAGACTATTGGAAACTTACAGTTGGAACAATTATTGTTTTTTTATTGATGTCAAATCCATTGTAAAATATATTGCTGCCTAATCTAAATTTCATATCTATTTTGATTGATGAAGAGGATTTGAGAAGTTTCTCAAAACAATATCAGCTAGAGGAAAGGTTGAGTTATGGAAAGGGATTTACAATGGGCATTTGATTAGATAAAATTTGATAAATTAAAGTGATTGTCTATGTCAAGAAAGCTAATCCAAGCCAAGAAATAGAGTAAAAGACTAAAGAATGCTAAGTAATGCTAGTGTCAACCAAGCTACAGTTAGTGTTGAGAAAATCTAGTGTTGCTCGAGCATTAGCATTGATGAAGAAAGATAGTTGATGCCAAGCCAAAAAGGTTTAGATCGATCGAGTAATTCAATGATGAACAAGTCTGAGAATTTAGAGATTGCCAAGTGACAGTATGAGAATTAATTCAAGGGAATCATGAGATCAAGCCAACAGAATTTATTTCTTAGGAGATGCAAACTATGTTGAAGATAAGATTGATGAATTGGATCATTAAATTCAAGGAGAGGATTAGTAAAGACCTAGCAGATGAATTCTAGAGAATTTTCTAGAAGAAGATCAAGAAGATAGATAGATACAATGAATCGTGTTGAATCTGATCATAAACCCTAGGATCTATGGTGATTATAAAAATTTGTAAAGCAATAATTTCCTATTTAAAGAGATACATAGCCAAACAAATGGTGAATTATTTTTATGATCGAGTGTAAATGTATGTTAATAGAGGCATACAAAGCAAGGTAGATCAAAAATGCACAAGTGTGAGTGAATGAAAAACTAAAGGAGAAAGCTTGTACAAATGGTGTTGATGATGATAAGTGAATATAAGTGGAAGGCTTAAGTGTTGTCTAGAAGATTGGACTGATTGCTTAAGGGTTTCCAATCAAATCAAGAGTAGAGATGGAATTGGAAGGCTTATCAGTGAATCATCACAAGGACCGAACAAAGATTTGAACCCTCAAAAGTGAGTTTTAATTACATAGATCAAACCTATTGTTTTCTTTTTTATCATTGTAAAGTATTTTTATTGAAATATTTTTAATAGAGATTACCTAATAGTCATTTGGAAGAATTAACAATCAATGTAAGTTGTTTAACTAGGTGACATTCTAAATGGAATGATCAAAGTCCTCTGACAAGACCACTCCTAATAGGGTGATTAAATATTTTAACAAGGTCACATATAATAGTGCGTTTTGTAACCTTTAATAGGGTTTCCTCATAATAGAGGTCACTTTGAAAGAGTGAAAAGTAGTGACATATTGCTGGTGGTTTTTCCCAAATTGGGGTTCCACATAAAATCCTAGTGTCAAAATATGTGTTGAATGCTTTATATGTTTTATATTTGATGATATTTTCATTATGCAAAGAAAGTTATGTTTAGGACAATATTTTCAGTAGAGACTGAGCAACAACATGATTAGCAGAACAATGACTGTTTTTTAAATTTCTCAAACGGTACACAAGGACCTTGAGTAACTAATTCACCCACCCCCCCTCTCAATTATTCTAGACATTTCTAACAATTTGCATAAGAGGTAAACACTTACAGAGAAAATTTTGAAGGTACTTAAAGCTACAGACCATGACTCATAAGAGAGATCTACCCAAGTTGAACAAGAAGAACTTCCCTGCATGGTAGACTTTTATGAAGTTGCACATATCCAATATTAGTGACATTGCTATCAATTTATTGGACAATAAATATGTGGAGTTAAGAACTACTCCTTTGAGAATAGCTCAAATGAAGCATAAAGAAGATTACAACTAAGCAATGTTAGAGATTGCCTCAGCCCTAAGGTATGCCAAATTTGATGACCTAAAAGATTGTAACAATGCAAAGAAAATGTGGGAAAAATAGAAGACCATGTATGGAGGTGATGGAAATTTCCTAAGAGCCAACTTAGAAAGCTTGAGAGGAAAATTCAATGACATGAGAATGATGGAAGGTGAAAAGATAGTAGAATACTACACAAGAGTTAAAGAGGTTGTCAATGCTATTCATGGTGCAAATGGAGAAATCAAAGATGACATAGTGATAAGCAAGGTATTAAGGACTCTACTCCCTATCTATAACATTAAAGTATCTGTAATCCAAGAACTGAGATGCACACTAGGTAACAATTTGACCTTAGAAGGTGTAATTGGTAGACTTACTACTTTTGAGATGTCTAACTTTGATAACTACACAACTACTACTATTGAATTTGCATTTAAGTCACTATTAGTTCTTAGCAAAAGAAAAGGTAAACATGTGAAAAGTGACAATGATAGTTCTGATGATGAGATTGATGAACTTGAAGCCCTTATTGCAAAGAGATTTCGAATTAGAAAAGGTAAATTACCTATCATTTTTTTTTCATGCAAAAAGTTGGTCATATTGCTGCTAGCTGTCATGATAGAGAGGACAAGGATAGAAGGAAGGAAAGCAAGTACAAAGGAAGAAGAGATGGAAATGAGTACAAGAGAAGAAAAGATGAAAAAAAGTAAGAAATCTTTTTATATTGTTGAAGGAGGAATTGACAATGAATCTAAGAGTAATGATGATGAAGTTGTCTATGTTGCTATGAAAAAAGATTTTGATGAAGATGAGAAAACTGTATTAATTTCATATGTGAATAAAAGTGAAAGATGGATAATTAATAGTGGATGCTCAAATAATATGATTGGTGATAAAGATAAATTTGAATATATTGGTCCATACAAAGGTAGATGTGTTAAATTTGGTAATGATATTCCATGTGTTGTGAAAGGTAAAGGAACTATTTAGCTGACTGACAAGATAACATGTGACAATGTTTATTGGGTTGAATGACTTAACCATAATCTTTTGACTATTTCATAGCGAACAAATCCATTTACAAAGTTGAATTTTACAATAGGAAGGCAAAATACATGATTCTAATGGTAAGCTAGTTGGAAATGGTGATCAAAAAAGAGGTAATTTTTTCTATCTTAACCTATCATGTGAGGCATGTCTATTTGCACAAAAAGAAGATGTTTGGTTATTGCACAAGAGATTATGTCATATAAATTTTGACAATTTGGTGACTCTTGGTAAGATGAAGAAAGTAAGAAGGTGTCTTAAACTAAAGAAGCTTAACAATGCTATATGTAAACAATGTCAGTTGGGAGAGATGGCCAAGTCTAGTTTCAAAAGAAAAATATACACTTCTACTAATATTTTGGAATTGGTTCATACTGACTTATGTGGACCCTTGATGTTCAAATCTACTGTGGAGATAATCATTTCATTCTATTTGTTGATGACTACTCTAGGATGATGAATGTGGTGTTTCTTAAATCTAAATATGATGCTTTCCAACTATTTAAGTAGTATTTACCCAGAGTTGAAAAAAAAAACATGGAAGAATATGAAGTGCTTGAGATCTTATAGAGGTGGTGAATTTATTTTGAATGAATTCAATATGTTCTACAATGATAGAGGAATTAAAAGATAGATGTCAACCAAGGACCCCTCCTGGTAATGGGATAGTTGAAAGAAGAAACAAATCAGTAATGGACTATTGAAGAACATTAATGATGGAGAAGAGTGCATGAAAGAAATATTGGAGAGAAGTTATTAGTACTATTGTGTATATCCTAAATAGGGTACAAGTCAAGAAAGGTACAAATGTTACACCTTTTGAACTATGGTATGGATATGCTCCTATTGTGAAGTATTTCAAAATATTTGGAAGTAGATTCAATATACTTAATGATAATAGGAATGGAAAACTTGATGTAAAAAGTGATGAAGGTATATTCCTAGGTTATTCCACCAAAATCAAAGCTTATAAGTGTTTGAATTCTAACACTAACAAAATTGTTAAAAGTGTAAATGTGAAAGTTGATGAGTTTGCAAAAAGAAGTGACACTACATGTAAAGAAGAACACGAAGACTATAGTACATTCATATATGTGGACTGTGATGCTCCAAGCACTCCCAATAATCAACCAAATCAAGTTGTAGTCTCTCAGCGTGTAGGAAATGATGAAATACAAATACAAAGTGTTGAGCAGTAGAAAGTGTGTGCCAAGAAACAAACTAAATATGTTGAGTCATAGAAAGGAAATGTCAACCATCAGATAGAAAATGTCAAGCATGCAGAACATGAACTTGAACCTAAACAAGAAAGATAAAATGAAGCTGAGATTATTTTTTAAAATGATCTTGTAGAAGAAAAAAGAAGGAAACTACCTATGCTAAAAAAAAATGTGAGAAGACATCAGAAACCTAAACAAGTCGTTGGAGATATTGAATCAAGTGTTATGACAAGGAGAAGACTCAAAGATGAAATATGCTTACTTTATGAGTTTGAACTCAAAATAGTAAAGGATGCTTTAGATAATGAAGATTGGATTCACGAAATGAATGAATAAATCGACCAAATTGAGAAGAAAAATACTCGCACTTTAGTGCCAAGACACAAAGTGGGTTTTTAGGAAAAAAATCAATGAGAATGGAGAAGTTACAAGAAACAAGGAAAGACTAGTATGCAAGGGTTATGCTCAAGAAGAATGAGTTTATTATGGATAAACCTTTTCTTCTGTGGCAAGAATTGAAGGAGTTAGAACTGAGCTTGCATATTCAAACTATAAGAATTTCAAGGCATATCAAATAGATGTCAAATCTGAATTTTTAAATTGTATATTAGAGTAAGAAGTATACATTGAACAACCTGAAGGATTTGTAGATCCAAATAAGAAGAACATGTTATGTAAACTAAACAAATCCCTTTATGGATTGAAGCAAGCCATAAGAGCATGGTATGAAAGATTACATAACTATTTGGTGAAGATTGGTTTTGAAAGAACAAATAATAATAGTAACCTATATTTGAAGAATGGTAAGAGAAATGAATTATTGTTATCTAAAATAATTGTTGATGATATTGTATGGTAACAAGTGGTATTGCTACATATTTCAATATTGAGATGTTTGTTAGAATGGGGCTGCCATTGCACCAAAATACTGACCTTTCAATGTCTAATACAACCACTTAACTTATAGTACACATAAGGTGGTTAAGCCCTGATCAAGAATCTTGAGGGGAGTGCTGAACAAATTTCTAACAATCTCCTCCTTAGCATTATCCAAAGGTTTGAGGATTAGAACTTGTGACCAAGCTCTGATACTACTTGTTATAATGGGGTTGTCATTGCACCAAAAGTCCAATCGGTCAATGTTTGATACAATCACTCAACATATAGTACATAGGAGGTGGCTGAGCCCTTGTCATGAATCTTAAGGGGAGTGTTGAACAAATTTCTAACAATGTTGCTATCAAATCCAAATAGAGAGATTGTTCAAAACCTAGAATTGGAACAATTGTTGTTTTGGCATTGATGTCAAATCTATTATAAGGGTCAGTGCAAGAAGTTGGGTTTCACTTGTGGCCAAAAAGTGGAATTTTTTTTTCCTATTTTTGAAATATTTTGTCAATTGACACCAAAATTTGAGCCATTTAGAGATTAAATATAAAAAAAATTCAAAAATAAAAATTGTAGTGCCTGGGATCTTCTTTTTGAATATGTAATTTATCTGCATACCCATATGATAGTTTTTTTTTGATATGGATATTTAAACCACCTTTTCAAAATGCCTATTTTAGGACCATACCAAGCTCGTGTACAGACACCATAATTTGACACAACTGAATGAATTATTTTGAATCCTTTTAAAAAGAGTTACTTGACACACCAAAGATTGATGACAATATTTTCCTTGAATTTTTTAATGAATTATTTTTTATTATTAATTTTTAATTGGCTATAAAGGTAAATTTTAACACCTCTCATGTACAGACACCATAATTTGATCAAAATTTCACTTTTTTTAGTTTTTTTTTTTTAAACTTCAAAAGAATTGAACGTAGATTGATGACATAATTTAATTTAAGAAAAGACATAAATTTAAAAAGTTATTAAATTTTTAGTGAACATTGCTATTTTACATTTAGGTACCACCTTTGATTTAAAAATAATAGAAAAATAGTAAATAAAATCATAACACTATAAAATTTATATTTCTAAAATCAGGACAGTGAGAGCTCTAATGGGTTTTTGTTTCATAAACAAATTTGATCGAGAAGACCCTTTAAGCATTATGACAAGGCATGAATTTGTTAGTTTAATGCCTTAGCCAAATCTTGAGAGGCCAGGGCATAGGCTTGGTCTCACCAAGCCTATCCCAAACCAAAATCCAAGGCAAGAAAAAGAAATTCTGCCTCATGTTGTAAAAAACGGGCACCCATTATTTTAAATTTATAAAACGGGTACACATTTTGAAAAACTAAAAGCGGCATGTAAAATTCCCCAAAAACTTAAAAGAATGAATTTTTTTAGAAACAGGTACCCATTTTTTACTTTTAAAAAATGGGTACCTATTTCTTTAAAAAAAAAAATATTTTTTTTTGAGAAACAAGTACGCATTTTTTGAAAATAAAAATAGGTACTCGATTTTTTAAAAAAATGAGAACCCGTTTCTTAAATTTAGGGTCAGGTGCCCGAGCTGAAAATGGGTGCCCATTTTTAAAAATTGGGTACCTATTTCTAGCAGGTCTCATTTTACGGATTTGACTTCTGCAGAATTGCGACCCAACTTTGTGCATTCACCCATAAGACATATTGCTACCTAATCTAAAGTTCATATTTATTTTGATTGATGAAGAGGATTTGAAAAGTTCCTCGTAACAATAACACCTAGAGGAGAGGTTGAGTTATGAAAGGGAGTTACAATGGACATTTGATTAGATAGACTTTGATAAAGCAAAGTGGTTCTTTATGTCAAGAAACCTAAGACAAGCTAAGAAATAGAGTAAAAGACTAAGGAATGACAAGTAATTCTAGTGTCAACCGAGCTATAGTTAGTTCCAAGAAAATATAGTATTTACCTAGCATTAGCATCAATTGAGCAACATAGTTGATTCTGAGCTAGAAATATTTACATCGACCGAGTAATTTAGTGATGATTGAGTGTTACAATTTAGAAATTTTAGAGTGATAGTATGAGAATGAATTCAAGGGAATTGCTAGATCAAGCCAACATAGTTGATTTCTTGGGAGATGTAAACTTTGTGAAAGATAAGATTGATGACTTGGATCATTAAATTCAAGGAGAGGATTAGGTAAAGATATATTAGGAGAATTATAGAGAAATTTTTAGAAGAAGATCAAGCTAATAGACATATACAATGAATCATCTTGAACCTGATCATAAACCCTAGGATCTATTATGATCATAGAAAATAGTAAAGCAAGAATTGCCTATTTAAAGAGATAAAGAGCCAAACAAATGGTGTTGTGTGTATATACGAGTGTAAGCATATGTGAAGAGAGGTATACAGAGAAAGGTAGATCAGAAATGCACAAGTGTTAGTAAATATGAAGCTAAAGGAGAAAGCTTGCATAGCTGTTGTTGATGTTGTGATGTGGAGCCTAATCAGACTCGAAGATTTATTCGACGCAATTTTCTCCCCATATTTTTCTATGGGGGTTTGGGGGTAGTGCCCCTAAGATAAGGTCAAGGGGAAGTGCCCTTGTGAGGTCTTGGGGCAGCACCCTAGGTGCGCTCCCTATCGTAGTAAAGGGTGGGGTCGAGGAGAAATGCCCCTATAGGAGTTTTTGGAGGTAGCACCCCTGAAGCCAAAAATGCCCTTATATTGTAAATGGTGTCGATTGCTATTTTTATTATTGGATGACTTATTCTAGCCCTAATTTTATAAGTGGTAAAAAGCTTGTATAAAAAGGCTTAGGGTTAGGGATTTCATAATGTAATGGTGATTTTGTAGCTTCTTGCAGCAGTATTGAATTTTAAGGGATTGCAAATTGTAATCATTGGATAATAATAATATTGGACTTGCTATTGGTGGATGTAGCCCAGAGATTGGGTGAACCACATTAAATCTTGTTGTCTTGTGCTCTCTTCTGTACAATCTATTATTTTTTGATATTGGTTATATTTGCATGTAACTGTTATTTCTATCTAAGTTTAATTCTAATAGTTGATGATGATAAGTGAATCTAAGAAGAAGGCTTAAGTATTGTTGAAAAGAGTGTATCGATCACTTGAAGGGTTTCCAAGCGAATCAAGATTAGAGATGACAATGGAAGGCTTCTTAATGAGTCAGGAAAAGGATCAAACATAGATCTAAACTTGAAAAAGTGAGTTGTAATCATACAGATCAAAACTATTGTTTTCTTTCTTATCATTGAAAACACTTTATATTGAAATCCTTTTAATAGAGGTTTACCTAACAGTCATTTAAAAGACTTAAAAATCTATATAAATACTTTAATTAGGTGACATTCTAAATGGAATGCTCAAAGTCCTCCAACATTGTCACTCCTAATAGGGTGATTAAATCCTTTTACAAGGTCACATTTAATAGTGTGTTTTGTAATCTTTAACAGGGTGAGCCCCTAACCAAGATCACTTCAGAAGAGTGAAAAGTAATAATATGTTGCTAGTGATTTTTATCAAATTGAATTTCCATATAAAATCCTAGTGTCAAAATCTATGTTAAATTCTTTATATGTTTTATATTTGATAATGTTTTCATTATGCAAAGTAATTTATGTTTAAGATGGTATTTTCAGTAGAAACTAAGCAACATCAGGATTAGCAGAACAATAAATGTTTGTTTTATTTTTCAAATGGTACATTAGGACCTTGAGTAACTGATTCACACCCCACCCCACACCCCCCCACCCCCCTCCCCCACCCGAGTAATTCTAAACATTTGTAACAAAGACTTGGCTAGAACTTAAGTTTTCCTTACATGTTCAATCCTAGTTTGGTAACATTAATTGGGTGGTAAGGGCTTGTTCCAATGAGATGAATCATACTAGAAAGGTACATGATTATGTACATGAATTTCAAGTCTTTGACCTTGCATTAAGCTTAATAATTTTGAAAAGATATACCTCATTATAATGGTGATGTTGCTAAAGGATTTGGTATTTCTTGACAATGAGAATCTGTGGAAGGCTTTCTGATCTACAAATGATGGTGGAATAATTCCCATAACAAGAATAATATTGATCCTAGGAAAAATGCAAAGGTTACATTTTGTGGTGTATAGAAGAATATGAACAAGAAGCCACAATGGATAATAAAGGAAATAATGATTGGGTAAAGATGTGCTTTATTTATGATTGGTTGGATTACTAGGTGAAGAAGTGTCCAGAGAAAGCTAGAATAAAAGTGATGATTATTGAGGAAAATATGCCTAATATGGAAGTGTTGTAACCTTTTAATGCTTCGAAAGAGTTGGATACTAGCCCTTGTGTTAATAAGGAAAATCATTCACACAACCTCTTGTTAAGATTAAAGATGGACTAAAATAACAATTACATACAAATATAATCAATATCAAAAAATAATAAATAACACAAAAGAGAACACAAGACACCAAGATTTAAAATGGTTCACCCAATCCTTGGGCTACATCCACCAAACAATAAGTCCAATATTATTACTATATAGTGGCTACAACCTGATTACAATTTGTAATCCCTTACAACTCAATAACACTAAAAGAAGCAATTAATATTACATCACACCTTACGAATATTCCTAACCCTAAGCCTTTTTTATAAAATATTTTTTCTTCTATAGGATTATAATTAATAACAACATGTGGGCCAAAAATTAACGATAAAATAGGCCCAAATTATTATTTTTAGGTCGATGCCCTGAACCCCAAAGAAATGTGAAAAGTGTACACTACATCTTTAACCAATCACCCCAAAATAACACATATGTTATGTTGAATCATTCTTTAGTAAAAACAAGGTCTTAGCTATGGAAGATTTTGGTGCATCTCATAATTACATCTTAGTAGATAGTGGTGAATGCACCAAGTTGTGGTTCCAAAAAGATGACACACATCTTTACTTTTCCAAATTTCCAATAGCATGCATACACTATTGGAAAACCTATTTATGGACAACAATTGAAAACCCATTCCATTTTTTGGTTTTCTTTTCTTGGTTGCCTTCTTTACCCCCAGCAAAATGCACACTTTTTGTATAAGGTGAAATATTTTCTCACTCTCCTCCTCAAAATGCCTCCTTGTCACCGAAGATCAAGATTAGGTTCATCAAGTATGTTTTCTACCCTTTTTTTTACATTGTATTTTTATGTTTTAGCATTGTTTTGTATTAATTTTTTAGTTTTCTTTAAAGTTTATTTAATTTTTTTAAAGCAATTGGTTTCTTATCAAGAATTGTGAATAATCAACCACTAGATCCCCAGCCTGATATACAAAATCCTCCACAAAATCAAAATGAAAACCCTCTACAAGATCAAAATGAAAACCCTCATGAGGAAGAGAAAGAACCTTATGGGACAACTAATCCTACGAGAGCACAATTGGCATCCTCCATTGGGTACATTATGAAGTAGGTAGCTTCTATTAGTGGTCAACTGGATATTTGAAATGTTAAGAGAGAAGAACAAAGAAGATATTATGCAAACAAACTATCCTATGCAGATGTTGTCAGGAAACTCGCAACAAATAATTTAACCATTTCCACATAAAACATAATAGATCTAAAATAAATATTTAATTAAAATATATATGCAAGAGAAAAGACAACATTCCCACAAAAATTGTCCCTAGGAAACCCTTATTGAGGGAAAAACCCAGCCTCCAAAAGCATCCATTGAGATAATGCAATAGGGTATGCTCATCCTAAAAATTTAGGGAAGTCGATACTTGATACTTGTAATCTGCATAAAATCCATGCATGTACAAACATGATATTCTAAACTAAATAGACAATGGTAGGAAGTGGTGCATCGTGTAGATCCTGACTAGCAGGTGACTACGACTCCCTTCTTTAACCACATCAGAAATGCCATACATAAAGAAAACATACACGCACACCATATACATGTAGTATGGGGTAAGTATCCATAAGAAAACATGTATGATAATCCATCTAACTAATCATCATCAATAACTGAAATTACTGTGATAACCATCATGCATACATGAAGTATAGAGTACCAAGTAATCTCATCATAAAATCAACTAAATATGAAACACATTATCGAAGCAGCCTCTCTGCAACCTTGAGCTCGAACCATCACCATGTATTATTAAACAAAAAAACCATTGCAATAGAACCATGGAAGCCTTCAAAGCCATAACCACCACCAAGAAACCTATGTGAACAAGCATGAATCCACACATTCCGTGCCATGTTTCCAACCTTCAAGCCTTGTCCCACTTGACTCTTTCCCTTTTTTCCTTTTGTCTTGTCCTTCTCAAACCAACAACTACCCTTGTGGTTGCTTATATAGTAGTAAATCCCACAAAATCACCAAGTGGTATTACATAAACCATGTGCTACTTAACCCATTTACCCCACATTTAATATTGGAAATTTAATTCTTTTCCCCAATATTAAATAATTACATAAAATATTATCACAATGTCTCAATACAACTCATCAAGTATATCCCATGGGAATATTTCCATGTTGCACATCCATCTAGGTGCAACATTACATAATAAAATATAACAATATTATGCAATGTGTGCAACACCCATTATCTCAATAGATGTAAAAAAAAAAATTGACATAATGAAAGATAACATATATGCATTGTTTAAAAACCCATGAGAACAAGAAATTAAACCACAACTAAAAGGTTCCTCATCCATTGGTGCATCCATGATGATATTAGAAATAAATTATGGGATAGATAGTGGATGGTCTTTGATGCCCCTCCTTGCAATAATCACAAGGTTCCAATATATTTGTTAAGGAAATTGTATTGTGAATTTGTCTTTGGGGAGATCCCCAATTATTTTGACATGTTAGATTCTCAGGATGAGGGGGGGAGGGGGTGGTCGTCATTTGAGAGGTCGGGGGTATGTCGTGACCCTAATGCAGTTGGGCACCTATTGTCAAGCCACAAGGTGAGCATGTCATTATTGCTTCAGTTGTGAAGGAACCTATAGAAACTAGTACTCTAGGGACTATCAATGCTTTGACGCAAACCCTCATTCATTATGCGAGTCTATTAGTTGAGGAGGAGACTTATTTGCACCATGGTCACATGTGCATGTCATGTGGATCCTTATGAATGTTTGGCAATCACATTGCAGACACTATGGATGATGGGCTAGTCACTAATGACTTCCTAAGTAAGACATTTGGCATTAACAAATAGGTAAATTAAAATTATAGTAAACTAATTTCATACGTACAATGAATGACTTATAAATTTGCATGTCTTGACATTGTTTAAAATTTAGCATAAGTGTGTTGATGGCACTAGTATAGATTCCTCAATGCTATTTTATGTTTCGTTGATGACACAATAGGTATGTATCAATTTAATGATTTAAATTAATAAATATATTTATTAAGTAATCATATGAAGGATTATCATTTTTTTTATCCATGTGCATTAGTTCTCTACTTGACCATTGACATTCACAAGGGACTCTGAGGCATGTGCAGGATCATGGTGTGCCAAAATGTTGTGACCTAAAAAATCATGTAGTTTTGAAATGCCTCAAGGCATTTCAAAATATATTCTAATTTTCTTTCAACCCATCCTGATACCAAACCAATAAAATAATACCTTTGTAAGACCTATTATATCTTTTGATAGCAACCCTACAAGGTCAACTTTAAAAATGTCCCAAAAATATTTTTTTGGCTTGTTCTTGTGTGTTTTTTTACTTCAAACATGTAGCTGACAATTTTTCTCAACCCAAATTTGTTGAAACAAAAAGGGTTTCTTAAAAATATTATTATCTTTCCATAAATGTAATTTCTATCAAATTATGAGTTTAGTAAGTAATTATTACTTATTTTCTAATGGAGTTACATATAAAGTGTTGATTGACACATTTCTTTAAAAAAACTATAACTTTCAAATGGTGAAACATTTTTAATATCCAAAAGATGCACCACATTTTATGTTTTTTCTACTATAAGAAAAATAAAATAAAATTTAAATTTTACAAAGTTTTGAATTAGTTAAGGTGGTCAAAGATGAGAGTTTTTTTAATTACAAAAATACTATAGTAGAAAATTAATAATTAATTTTTTGTTTCGAATAAAAATACTCAAAAACATGAGTCACATCTGTGAATGAGTCTAATTCTTATATCAAAAATATTATTAAAAATATATATAATTTTGTTTTGACTAAGGTTGTCAGACATACATCTACTTCTTATTTTTGTCCTGAAAGTTTTGTACTATTAGATTAAAATTAAAATATTTGACCAAAAGAATTTTTATTTTTTTTAAGATAAGGCCTAGTGGTTTAGAAACTAAATTCAATTTCCTAGAGATTCTTTTCAATAATTTTTTTGATATAAAGTTTATAACAAGTTGAAAATTGCATATCAAGTTAACATAACCCTGATTCGTTGATTTTTCATTGCCACTTAAGGGCATAGTTTGGTTGGCCATGATCCTGCACATACCCTTTGAACCTAGGAATGATTCGAGCTTTGTAGAGGTACATTTATTTCATGTTAATTTAATTCATTTTATTGTATTCTATTCTATTAAATAACATGAAATTTTATTATGAGATTTGCAGTTGTTGATGTTAGAAACTCCTCATTTTTCAGTTAATCCATCATGGAGTTTCTACTGCAATGGCTAGTTCAGGGCCATTGACTAAGGTATGAAAGATTTTTTATAGTTTTTGTTATTATTTATAATAGTTAATATTGAAATTTCAAGTGGTATTTATAAGTATGATTGAGAGATTATATTGATTAAATTTTTGTAGGGCCTTGTTACTTCCGATTATCTGTGAGCATTTCAGGTGGATGTACATGGTGACTGTTTGATAGCAGTAAGAAAATAATTAATTTTTTGTATACATATATTTGATTTCAATGTATAATAATTATTGATTAATGTATACTTTTTTTTTATATGCTCCAGTTAGAGAGGAGCCTAAACAAGAGGACGAGTGAGTGTGTGAGGAAAACCCCCTCATCCCCATCATCTCCCTCCATGCAATGACCAAAGACCTCTAGGGATTTGTTTCCCTCCCCTAGTTAGAAAGAGAAGATATAGGGATGGACACATGTATAGGCATTAGTGGACATCTATCTTGGATATTATGCTAGTGGACATATTCAACATACATTTGATGTATATATGACATTATATATTTAATGTATGACATATATTTGAAGCATGAAACTATTAGAATTACAACTTTGATGCATTGGTTTGCTCATGTATGACATTATTGCTTATCATAATATATATCTCATTTTTCTCAAGTTTATGTTTTAATTATTTCATGTATTTCATTTTAATGAAATTTGCATCCAAAATAAGGGTATAAATCATTATAATAAGCTTTGATAATATCTTTTGACATGTGAATAAGCCTGTGATACTAATTTGTATTTAGATTGTACAAGTTATCAGTACTTTTAATTATGAGTAACTTATTTAGAGTTTTTGTTAGGATGAGAACAATGAAACTTGAATTCTTATTACTATTATACAATTAACATTGAAATTTGAATCTTGAGTTGGCTACATTATGTAAATGTCTAAGCTTGAATCTTAGTATTAGCATAAACATGTCAAGAGTTTATATATGTTTTATCTTCACAACATGAGAAGACTTGAAATAATGTTTTGAATTTATTCATGGAATTTGATATTAGTATTTATTTCTTATCAATCTCTACAAGAGATTCATTCATGGAAACCAATTATATATGCTCTTCTTATGAATCTTGTAGCTATAGTTGTGATTTTTTCTTACATATCTTTCACTATACTACAAGTTTCAATATCACTCGAGATGGGGCCGAAAAATCAAAATAGAATAAAATCTCCAAAAAGAGAAAGAAGTTATTGTAGGTGTCAACAACATGATCTTGTAGCACCCAACATTGCATTCATACCTAACAAAAGCTCTAAGATACACCCCATCAAAGTTCATTGCCCAATTGTATTTAGTGACTCACAGGGTCAATTCCATTTAGCATGCCTGAGAATGTTTGAGTAGTCAAAAGGATGTGATGAGCTTTGGAATAGGGTTTAACCAACCACACAAAGATAACAAGGCAGATAGTTTGGTCCCGTGATGAATGGTTAGAGAGATTCACTAGTTGGCGACTTTGTACTAGACAACACTACAAGTTTTAGCATCACCCAAGATGGGGCCACAAAATCAAAATGAAATTCAATCTCCAAAAAGAGATAGAGGTTATTGTAGGTGTCAACAATGTGACCCAGTAGCACTTGACATTGTCTCCATACCTCAGATGAGCTCTGAGATACACCCTATCAAAATTTTCTATCCTATGGCATTTAGTGACTCTCAGGATCAATTCTATTTGGTGTTCCCAAGAATATTTTAGTAGTCAACAGGATGGGATGAGCTTGGAAGTACGGTTTATCTAGCTACTTAGAGCTAATGGAGTAGATAGTTTGGTCCCACAATGAATGCTTAGAGAGATTCACCAGTTGGTGACTTTGTATTGGTCAACACTACAAGTTTCAACATCACCTAAGATGGGGTCACAAAATTAAAATGAAATCCAATCTCCAAAAAGAGAAAGAAGTTATTATAGGTGATGACAACATGATCCTATAGCATATGACATTACATCCATACCTTTTATGAGTTCTATGATATGCCCCATCAAAGTTTGTTACCCTATGACATTTAGTGACTTTTAGGGTCAATTACATTTGGTGTGGCTAAGAATGTTCGAGTGGTAAATATGATGGGAGAAGCTTGGAACTAATGTTTAGATAGCCACTTAGAGCTAATAGAGTACATGGTTTGGTCCCATGACAAATAGTTAGAGAGATTCACTAGTTGGCAACTTTGTACTGGTCAACACTACAAGTTTCAACATCACCCAAGATGGGGTTGCAAAATCAAAATAGAATACAATCACCAAAAGGAGAGAGGTTATTGTAGGTGTCCACAAAAAAATCATGTAGTACCTGACATTGTATCCATACCTCACACAATATCTAAGATACATCCTGTCAAAGTTCATTGGCCTATGGCATTTAGTGACTGTTACGGTCAATTCTATTTGGCATGCCCAAGAACATTCAAGTAGTCAACAAGATGGGATGAGCATGGGACTAGGGCTTAATCAACAACTTGGAGATAAAATAATAGATAGTTTAGTCCCATGATGAACAGTTAGAGAGATTCACCAATTGGTGACTTTGTATTGGCCAACACTACAAGTTTCAACATCACCCAAGATGGGGTCATAAAACCAAAATGGAATCCAATATCCAAAAGAGAAAGAGGTTGTTGTAGTTGTAGATAACATGATCCTATAGAACTTGGGATTTCATCCATACCTCACATGAGATTTGAGATATGCCTTGTCAAAGTTTGATTCCCTATGGTATTTAGTGGCTCTTAAGGTCAATTTCATTCGGTGTGCCTAAAAAAATTTGAGTGGTCAATAGAATAGGATGAGCTTAAGAATAGGATTTGCCCATCCACCCAGAGCTAACAGAGTAGACAATTTGGTCCCACAATGAATGGTTAGAGAGATTAAGTACTTGGTGACTTTGTACTAGCCAACACTATAAGTTTTAGTAGCACCCGAGATGGTGCCACAAAATAAAAATGAAATCCAATCTCCAAAAAAAAAGAGAGGTCATTGTAGGTGTCAAAAGCATGACATGAACTCTAAGATATGATCTGTTAAATTTTGTTGCCCTATGACATTTAGTAACTCTCAGGGTTAATTCCATTTGGGGTGCCTGAGAATGTTTAAGTGATCAAAGAGATGGGACAAGCTTGGGAGTAGGGTTTACCCAACCACTCAGAGATAATGGAGTAGAATTTTTTTTCGATGACAAACAAATAGAGAGATTCACCAGTTGGCAACTTTGTAGTGACCAACACTACAAGTTTCAACATCACCTATGATGGGGCTGCAAAATCAAAATGAAATCGAATCTCCAAAAAGAGAGAGACATTATTGTAGGTGTTGATAATACAATCCTATAGCACTCGTCGTTACATCCATACCTCGCACAAGCTCGAAGATATGCCTCATCAATATTTCTTGCCCTATGGTATTTAGTGACTCTATAGGTCAATTTTGTTTGGCATAAATGAGAATGTTTAAGTAGTCAATGAGATGTGATGAGATTGGGAATAGGGTTTACCTATCCACTTGGAGCTAACATGGCAGATAGTTCGGTCGCATGATGAATGGTTAGAGAGACTCACCAATTGGTGAGTTTGTACTAGTCAACACTACAAGTTTCAACATTACCTGAGATGGGGCCACAATATCAAAATAGAATCCAATCTCGAGAGAGAGAGAGAGAGAGAGAGAGAGAGAGAGAGAGAGAGAGAGAGAGAGAGAGAGAGAGAGAGGTTATTATAGATGTTGACAACATAATCTTGTAGCACCTAACATTGCATCCATACCTTGCATGAGCTCCAAGATACACCCTGTCAAATTTTTCTACCCTATGGCATTTAGTGACTCTCAAGGTGAATCCATTCGGTGTGCCCAAGAATGTTCAAGTGGTCAATGGGATAGGATGAGCTTAGGACTAGGATTTACCTAGCCATTAAGAGCTAAAAGAGAAAATAGTTTGGTCCCATGAATAATGGTTAGAGAGAGATTCAACTATTGGCAACTTTGTACTAGCCAACACTACAAGTTTAAACATTACCCGAGATGGGACCACAAAATAAAAATAAAATCCAATCTCCAAAAAGAGAAAGAGGTTATTTTAGGTGTTAAAAATGCAATCCTATAGCACCCAACATTGCATCCATACCTTGCACGAGCTCTAAGATACTCACGGTCAAAGTTTACTTCCTTATGATATTTAGTGACTCTCAATGTCAATTCCATTCATCATGCCTAAGAATGTTAGAGTAGTCAATGGGATGAGATGATCTTGGGACTAGGGTTTACCTAGCCACTCAGAGATAAAAATGTAGATAGTTTTATCCTAGGATGAGCAGTTAGAAAGATTCACCAGTTGGCCACTTTGTACTAGCCAACACTACAAGTTTTAGCATCACCCGAGACGAGGCCGCAAAATCAAAAATGAATCTAATCTACAAAGAGAGACAAAGAATTTATTGTAGGTGTCAACAATATGATCCTATAGCACCTATTATTGCATCAATACCTCGCACAAGCTTTGAGATAGGCCCCATCAAAGTTTACTGCCCTATGGGATTTAGTGAGTCTTAGGGTTAATTCTATTTTCTATGTCTGAGAACTTTCAAGCAGTCAATGGGATGGGACAAGCTTGGGACTAGTTTTACTCAACCACTTAGAGCTAATGGATCAAACAATTCGGTCCCAAAAGAAACAGTTAGAGAGATTCACCAGTTGGGGACTTTGTACTAGCCAATACTATAAGTTTTAGTGTCACTCGAAATGGGGCCACAAAATTAAAATGGAATCCAATCTCCAAAAAGTTAGAGAGGTTATTGTAGGTATCAAAAACAAAAACCTATAGCATCTAATATTTTATACATACCTCACATGGAATCCAGGATATGCTCTATCAAAGTTCACAAGTCTATGTCATTTAGTGACTCTCTGAGTCAATTACGTTTGGCATGCTAGAGAATGTTCAAGTGGTGAATGAGATGGGATGAGATTGGGACTAGGGTTTACCCAACCATTCAAAGATAATAGAGCAGATAGTTTGGTTCCATGACAAATAGTTAGAGAGATACACTAGTTGGCGACTTTGTACTAGCCAATACTACAAGTTTCAACATTACTCGAGATGGGGCTGCAAAATCAGAACAAAATCCAATCTCCAAAAAGAGATAGAGGTTATTGTAGGTGTCAAAAAAATGACCTTGTAAAACCTAGAATTGCATCCATACCTCACACAAGCTCTGAGGTATTCCCCATCAAATTTCGTTGCTCTATGGCATTTAGTGACTCCCAAGGTTAATTCCATTCAGCATGCCCTAGAACATTTGAGTGGTAAATGAGATAGGACAAGCTCACGACTAAGGTTAACCTAGCCACTCAAAGCTAAGGAAGTAGAGAGTTCGGTCCCATGAAAAATGGCTAGAGAGATTCACTAGTTGGCAAATTTGTACTAGGTTATACTTTTTTGCCTAAACTATCACTGAACTGTGAATTTTAAAGAAAACTTCCACCTTCAAATGCAAATTTCCATTTAATGGTTAAGAATTTGAAGATGAAGTAAATTAGAGTCTTTTAGGATTTTATGTCTAAATTCTAAATATATTTTTGAATTGATTTGATTGAATTAATTTTTCTCCCACGAAAATTGTTATGTTATCAAAAACTTGATTTTTAAAAAGTGACATGGTTTTTGACACACATAAATTTTTTTCTACAATAGATATCAATGTTATTCTTTCAAATTTTATTTTTTAGCATCCATACCAAAACCATGGAGGTGATCTAATGTCTTTATCCTTAGTATTTCAAATTTTATCAAAGTTTAAAGTTGACCTAACACTAATTTGGACATACATGGCTTTTGACACATGTAACTTATTATATATTTACCCAATTTCAAAATTTATTTTTCTAATTGAAAGTAGACTCAAATACAAAGACTGTAGTTATTTTTCAAAAAAAAACTCTTAGTTACTATTTTTCCATGAGCATTCAATATATAGGTTCATTTTTTAAAATGAACCTCGATTCAATTAATGTTAAAAAATGTATACTTCAAAAATTCAAAATGTATCAAATCCATATTCATTAGAAACTTCATTATGAGTGCTTTTGTCATGTAAAGTGACATGTCTTCAGTCCTCCATCTAAACCTAGCAATTGAGCTTAGAAGCCAGGAAAACAATTGAAAATATTATAGACATTGTAAAAGCCATTTAATTTGCTAGTTTCGATAGAAACTAAGTTTCTATCCAAATTTTTTAGATAGTTTCTATCGAAACTATTTAGGCTGATTTTTTATGCTTACTTAGTTTTGATCAAAACTATTTAGGACCATTATTTTGATTGATTAGTTTCAACTAAAACTACCTTCAAAAGTAGTTTTGATCGAAACTTTTATAGTTTTTATCGAAACTATATGATTACTTTCTATCAAAAGTTTTTGGGCCAAAAATTCATCTTTGACGATTTTAGAGAAATTTCTTCCTCCGAAAAAGTGTAACCCACTATTGTGGGTTCACCCTACAAGTTTTAGCATCACCCGAGATAGGGCTACAAAATAAAAATGAAATCCAATATCCAAAAAGAGAAAGAGGTTATTATAGGTGTCAAAAACATGACCCAATAGCACCCAACATTACATCCATACCTCACATGTGCTTTGAGATATGCCCTATCAAAGTTCACTTTCCTATGGAATTTCTTGACTCTTAGGGTCAATTCTATTCAGTGTTTTTGAGAACATTCAAGTAGTCAATGGGATAGGACAAGCTTGGGACCAGGGTTTATTCAGCTACACAAAGCTAATAGAGTAGATAGTTTGGTCCCATGATAAACAGTTAGAGAGAGTCACTAGTTGGTGACTTTATACTGGCCAACACTACAAGTTTCCACATCATTCAAGATAGGGCCAAAAAATCAAAATGGAATCCAATATCCAAAAAGAGAGAGAGGTTATTGTAAGTTTTGATAACACAATTTTGTAACACCTAACATTGCATCCATACCTCACATGAGCTCTGAGATATTCTTGTCAAAGTTCACTTTCCTATGGCATTTAGTGACTCTTAGTGTCTCAAGTATACAAATGTTTCATCAAATATTTTTATAATTATATTCAATCCAATGAACCAATTGGATCTACTCTAAATTTTAATGTCTCATGTATTGCCTCGTGCTCTGACTTGTGAACCTTCCAAAGAGTCTTATTATGTTGTTTTCGTCCATATTTTATCAAGTGGACATTTGACGAGACAACAAGGTTTGAATAATGAATAATCTTCCTCTCTATTTTCAAATCCTCTAATAACCACAAGTTAGGTTTCTTCATAGATTATCGTATAAGCCATGTACCAATCACAACCATCGCACTTATATGGTACTCTAAACCTTACCATCTATAACTGAGTGATCCAAGAAAAAAATTGTCCTACACATTGAGACAAATAATAATATGTCTCTTCTTCATTGTCTTGAGGTGAAATAATAGGAAAAACATTCCATGGACAGATAAATGTACATAATGTGGTCATTAATTCAACAAATATTTATGTAAAAGTTATAAAGTTACATATTCAATTTACAGAGATATATATATTACTAGGTTGCAATAGATTAGACAAGAAGTCAAAGTCAATGGATGAATTCATTTCTACCATTTCCAATGCTTGTGGGGGACGATAGGTGTCAATTGGGTCTAAAACTTATATATCCCATTTGTCCATCCATTCAGTCGACTCACACTCATTCCAATTTTTTTGTGCACATGATGGTCAAAAACATGTCATTTTTCATGTATGGATACTCCATGAACCTCCATCAAAGCTTCTAAAAGAGTGAAACTCACTTGATCCTATCAGTGTGTAACAATCCTCATATGGTGAAATCTTAGTATTATCTATCAAACAAAAATATCTATGAACTATAGACTCGCCTTCCTTACCTAGACCCATTGTAGTGTTACACCACTAGATGATGGATTTTGCATCTGTCAATGTTGCTCCATCTTTGTACTTTAATTATTCATGAGCTAAAACTATTTTGATGCATTTTCCTACACCATCATGTTGTGCCTTTCCATGACTAGCCTCTATAAAATTCCTGACAAATTGAATTCTAGACAACCTGTGCATCCTGTTCAACCAACAGAACATTTGTGCATTCTAGAATTGAGATGTGCAATTGTTTGACCAAATAATGTGCTGACAATTCTTCACTATTACATTGCAATTTTCTTTGTTCACATAGTAGTTTTATTTTATCTCTTTTAATTGTCAAATCTCTCTCCCTCTCTTCTGTTGTTTAAGTTTTTTGTTTATTCCTTAGCATGATGATGATTTCTATATGTCAAATTATTCAAACATCCAAATTACTTACAATTTGTAAATAACAAATCATTCAACTACATATAAAAATTATAATTATTTCAATGAATTATTCATACATTAAATTTTTTAACGATTTCCAAATAATAATTCATTCAAACATACAAATTTCAATGAACTCACTATATATTAAACAACTTGTCAAATTATAATTAAAATTGTCTCTATAGTAACAAAAAATATTTTTAAAGGGTTGTACTAACCTTTTCTATACAAAGAACATTCAAAATCCCTTCAAATAGTGTATCCAATGATTGAATTTGGTGTTTTCTAGCTTCCAATACCATGAAACACATGTTTTCTGTTGGAACAACAGAACAAAGAATGGACAAAAAAGAGAATCTAGGCAAGTAGGGACCCAAAATTTTCTTGTAACCATTTTTGGTGTTTTCATATAGTGCATACACCCTATAAAGCGCATATGTACTATGTGAAATCTCTCTCTCTCTCTCTCTCTCTCTCTCTCTCTCTCTCTATCTCTATCTATCTATCTATCTATCTATCTATCTATCTATCTATCTATACATACATACATACATACATACATACATACATACATACATATATATATATATATCATGTATCTATCTTGATCTTGATCTTCACATTTCTCTAGCTGAATGTCTCTCCAACTCTTTTCTTTTACTATATATTTCTCACACACATCTCTCTCTCTCTCTCTCTCTCTCTCTCTCTCTCTCATACACTCTACCCTTTCTCCCTCTCTCATTTCCTCTCTCCCTATCCATCCTCTCTATTGAAATACAAGGCTTACAAAGTGCCTGTTCACTATAGTGTGTATGCACTATAGTGTACGCACTATGTAAGCCATGAATTAAAACATGATTTAAATAGTGTGCATGAACTATAGCACATCTATGTTATGGCGTACATGCACTATTAAAGCACTAGATACCACCAAGCCTAAGGCTTAGATTTTTCTTGGGGATCCAACCCAAAGGTTTGAATTCTCTAAACTGGTCTGAGATGTATTTTGCAACAAGAATACAAAAAATGATTGACTTGTCTTGTGTACTCTCTTTCAAGTTTTCTCGTGGTTGAGCAACAATAAAATAAGGTTACATGATATTGTAGATCTCTATGTTACTATTTAACTTTATAATTTAGTTCGAATTCATACTATTTCAAGGCTTTCAACTATAATTTATTTTGAATGTATGTCCATTTTCTCTCAAAAATCAATATGTACTAATTGGGGTGTAGATTTTAGCTTGTTCATCGAATTTTGCTACAACTTAATTTTTTAGAAACTAGACTCCATTCTACACATTTTGAAAAAAAGAAGATTTGATTTTAGAGTAATTTTCAATCATTTATAAGGGGAGTACACAAATATTTCACATTTTTGGAATGTCTCCAATTACAAAATTCATAATAAAAATACACATTATAAAATTACTTAAAAAATCTAGGATAAACTACACAGTGTTAGGTAACTTTTGACTAGAGTGATTAAAAAATTTTAAAAAACAAGTTAAGATTTTTGGGGGGACACACTTTGCACTATTTTATGTTTTTTTCCTAAAAAAGGAATAGCACTTTCTGTGGCCCTTTTTTTTGAGGACCTAAAACTAAACTGTTTTGAAAAAAAATTAGTAGTTTAAAAATTAGATTCAAAGAACTAATATATTTTTTTCTTTTTATAATATCTCAAAATTTTGAGTGTAAATATCCTCAAATTCTTGTTAAAGTTCAGAAATTGTTGATTTTAGAAAAAAAAGTGACCACTTATACCCCACTTTTAACACTACAACATGGTGCACTTACCCATAGAGCATAAAGGTTGGGCATAAGGGTAGGCCTTTTTGATACCTATTTTAAGGTAGTTAGCAGCCTAATTAGGAAATTAAATGGTAATGTACAGAATTTAATTGTAAGTCTTGGTTGTTGGCAAGGCTTGGTAAACTTTATTTCAATAAAGATGTCTAAATTTGAAGTAATTATTGGTCAAAAGTTCACATGCAGAGCTAATGCTGTGATTTCTCCCCACCTAGGTTACATCATGTTATTAGACCCTGTTAGGCTATGCATGTTGCCTCTAGTGGGAAGCTAGGAATCTATTCAAGGACTCGAAACCTCATTCTTGAAGAAATTTATGAGGAAGGAAAATAGGGACCTAATATTGGTAGCAATTATGGGCAGTTGGGATGATGGTGAGTTCCTTGTTCCGCAACTGATCTTGCTTTGCTGTAGAAGTGACTTATGAATTTAAATTTGTGATGCCTAAAAAGGTACATGATGGTTTTCCACCTAGATGCTATGTTGACCATGCGATTAAGCTTAAGGCTGGTGCTAGAGCCCAAACTCAAGCCCCCTATGGGCCAAAGATGACCAAGTTAAAGAAGAAGATTGATGGGGACACAACCCAAGCACAGAATGGACACAACAGAAAAGGCAAATTATATTAACTAAGAAAATAAGCTAGTACAAATAGTACAGAGAAAATAAACTTCAATACATGCCCTAAGGGCTTACAATAGCATAAATCTACAGATAAATTCTCCTTTTAGTACCTCCTCTCAAACTCCACTCCGAACTGCCTTTTACAATGCCAAAAATCTCCTTAAATAGACCCCGGAGGGTTAAGGACTAGGAGTACATTCTAGAAAGTGCTAGTAGGCATCCACCGACCAAATCGAAGGTTCTAGAAGCTGTGTTAGAAGTCGACGCAAATCTAGAAGAATCCAAAAATGGTAACCGAACTTTCGGGAGGCATAACTTTTGAACCGTAGCTCCGATTGATGAACCGTTTACATTTTCAAAAGGCTCTCGAAGTGCTCTATAGCCCTATGGACCAGCTTCACTCATCCCCCATTTTTTGGCCCTTTTTGAGGTCATTTAATGCCCCTAATCTAACTTTGAATCATTCTTAGGAGGTCTCCAAAATCCAAAAAACTACAATAACTTTCAAACCGTGGGGCCTTTTGACCTGATTCTTTTTTTGGAATTCTCTAAATTACAATTACATTCATCTAGCCAATTTACACCTCCTAGTTCACCAAAATGATGGCTTGATTACATACTCCTATTTTTTCAGGATTTACACAAACACTGATAGTGGAACTGTGAGAGTTGGAACCTTTATTTGACCCAAATGGGTATCCAAAAATGAAAACACATGAAACAGAAACTAAGTATAAGTACATTTTTTTGGGTGACACAGGATTGCCCTTATAGCTCTGGATGCTCCTACATCAGACACCCAGGGTAGATTGAAAAGTGACCCTGTCACTTTATGAATGGTAGAGGAAATCCCAAATGGGAAACCTCAGTTGCTTAAATCCAAGATGAGTCCTCGATCAGCCGTCCTTTCCACTTCACCAAATACTCTTCATACTGCCTATTTCTGGTACTCCTCCCCACATGGTGATCTAGAATGTCTTCTATCTCCTCCTTCTTAGAAGCAGGAATTGGACATGGCTCTAACACTGGCTCGTCATCTGCACCATCATCATGATAGTCTGTTAAGTCTACAATGTTGAAAATAGGAGAAATGTGACTACCATCTGGCAGCTCCACCTCATATGCATTTCCTAAGTCATGTTTCTTCAGAATTTTGTAGGGGCCAAATTTCTTCATTTTCAGCTTGTTGTATGTTCCAAATGGAAATCTTTCTTTTCGTAAGTGCACCATGACTAAATCTCCTATTTGGAATTCCTTATGTCTTCTCCTTTGATCATCCCTAGCTTTATACTCTTGATTCATCTTGGTAATGTGTGCTTGAACCTCCTCATGTAGATGCTTGATATGTTCAGCAAATTCCTCAGCTTTAGCACTTGTCCTCTCCCCTTGTTCTATCTTCCTGAGCTCTAGAGCAGTCCTTGGGCTACTCCCATATAAAATTTGGAATGGTGATTTTCCAATACTCCTATTTACAGAGTTATTATAAGAAAACTCTGCCTGTGGTAGAATCAAATCCCATCCCTTGGGCTTATTGTTAGAATGTGGTGACTGATCAGGAAAGTACTGTACATACTTCATAAATAGTGGGGTTCAGGGCATCGGCCTGAAAATTTTGTTTTTGGGAAGTAGCTGACATGGTAGCCGACATATTATGGCTAACATATGGCCGACATGTTATAACCCTAAAGCGGTTTAATACTTGTATAAAAAGGGCTTAGGGTTTGGTATTTTTTATGTGTGGTGATACGAAATTGGCTCTTGCGGCGGTATTAAGCTGTAAGGGATTACGGATTGTAATCAAGTTGTAATCACTGAATTGTAATAAGATCGGACTTGCTGTTTGGTGGACGTAGCCCAGGGATTGGGTGAACCACGTTAAATCTTGGTGCCTTGTGTTCATTTTTGTGTGTTCTATTATTTTATGTTATTGGTTATATTTGCATGTAGTTTTTATTTCTGTCCATGGTTTATCCTAACAAGTGGTATCAGAGCAAGGTTGTCTTTCAGTTATCCTCTGCAGGAAAGTCTCATGGTTAAGTGGGAGTCTCACAGTTGAGTGGGAGCAATGGCAGATGAGGGTAAGTTGAGGGTTGATAGGTTTAATGGGCAGAACTTCCAGTTATGGAAGATGCAAATGGAAGACTATTTATATCAGAAGGATTTATGGAAGCTGTTGGAAGGAAAAGCCAAGAATCAGGGAACTATGTCAGAGGCTGAATGGGATCTTTTGGACAGAAAGGCACTCAGAAGCATTCAGTTATGCTTGGCACCATCAGTGGCATTTAATATTACAAAAGCAAAGATGACAGAAGATTTGATGAAAACCCTAGCGACATTGTATGAAAAGCCCTCCGCTTCAAATAAGGTATTTCTCATGAAGCGTTTATTTAATATGAAAATGGCAGAAGGTGAATCTGTTGCAGATCATTTAAATGAGTTTAATACTATTACTAGTCAATTATCTTTTGTGGGTATCAATTTTGATGAAGAAATTAGGGCTCTCTTGATTTTGTGTTCTTTTCCTAAAAGCTGAAATGGCTTGGTAATGGCGGTGAATAATTTTGTTCCTGGATCTAGTACCCTAAAATATGATGATGTGATCAGTGTTATTTTAAGTGAGGAAACTCATAGAAAATCCTCAGGTGGATCTACATCAGGAAGTGCTTTAAATGGACAAAGCAGGGGGAGAACGACTGAAAGAGGAAGTAACTCTGGAAATTGTGGGAAATCAAGAGGAAAGTCAAAGGGGAGGAGGTCTCAATCGAGAGGACCAAATGATTGCTGGTACTGTGGGAAACCAGGGCACAAAAAGAAAGATTGCTGGACTCGAAAGAAAAATGAAGGAGATAAATCAGATGGAGACAAAGAGGCAAATGTGGTAAGTAACAAATCCGAAGAGGATGCTTTGCTTCTGTCTTTAGAAAGTGTTGATGATTCATGGGTTTTAGATTCTGGTGCTTCTTTTCATGCTACACCTCATAGAGGTTATTTCATTGATTATGTCCAAGGGGATTTTGGGCTTGTTTATTTGGGGGATAATGAACCCTGTCAGATTGTTGGAAAGGGAAAAATTAAGATTAAGTTGCATAATGGGAATCAGTGGCTACTACATGAGGTAAGACATGTTCCAAAGCTGAGTAGGAATTTAATTTCAGCAGGGCAACTCGGTGATGAGGGTTGTGTAGTTACCTTTAATGATAAAAAATGGAAGGTTTCAAAAGGTTCCCTTGTAGTAGCAAAAGGTGTAAAAGTAGGCACCTTATATCTTTGTACAGGTCATATTTTTCCTTCTACTTTGATTGTTTCAGAGAAAAATGAATATTCAGTAACAATTACTGCAGTTGAGCAGGGAGAACAAATAGCTGCTATAGATTCTGATACAGCGTTGTGGCACAATAGACTTGGGCACATGAGTGAAAAAGGTATGAAAGTACTTCATTCAAGGAAAGTTTTACCAGGTCTAAAATGTGTGAATATAGATTTTTGTGAAAGTTGTGTATATGGAAAACAAAAGAGAGTGAGTTTTGTAAAGACTAGGAAGGAAAACAAAAAGGAGAAATTAGAGCTTGTGCATACAGATGTATGGGGACCAGCTCAGGTATCTTCCCTTGGTGGCTCTCATTATTATGTTACATTTATTGATGATGCAACTAGAAAAGTATGGGTTTATTTCCTTAGACAAAAATCTGATGTATTTCAAACTTTTAAGAAATGGAAATGCTTGGTTGAAAATGAGACTGGTAAGAAATTAAAATGTCTCAGATCTGATAATGGTGGTGAGTATTGCAGTAATGAATTTGAAGATTATTGCTCCACTAATGGTATTCGTAGACCAAAAACTGTTCCAAGGACTCCACAGGAAAATGGAGTGGCTGAACGCATGAACAAGACTATAATGGAGCGCGCAAGGAGCATGAGGTTGCATGCTGGGTTGCCCTTACACATGTGGGCGGAGCCTGTCAATACTGCAGTATATTTGATTAATAGAGGACCCTCTACTCCTTTGGGCTGTGGTATTCCAGAGGAAGCATGGACTGGTAAGAAGGTGAGTTATTCTTTTCTCAAGACCTTCGGTTGTGAAGCTTTTGCTCATATAGACTCTGAAAATAGAACCAAGCTAGAAGCTAAATCAAAGAAATGTGTCTTTGTTGGATATGGCATTAATGAATTTGGCTATAGGCTTTGGGATTTTGAAAATCATAAAATTATAAGAAGCCGGGATGTCATATTCAATGAAAAAGTGTTGTACAAAGATCTGTTGCAGCAACATGAGAAGAAAGAAGATGATTATGTAGTGCTGGATGATACTCCAAAAGCTGATGTTCCAGCCATTCCTCATGATGTACAACAACTGCAACAACAAATACCACACACACCAGTGAATGTTAGATGGTCAACAAGGCCAATTAGACCTCCACAAAGGTTTTCTCCCTCTTTGTATTCTATTTTACTTACTGATGCTGGTGAACCTGAAAGTTATGATGAAGCTATGCAGGTGGATACTAAGATTCAGTGGGAGTCTGCAATGAAAGATGAAATGGACTCTTTGCTGAAAAATAAGACATGGTAGCCGACATATTATGGCCGACATATGGCCGACATGTTATAATCCTAAAGCGGTTTATAACTTGTATAAAAAGGGCTTAGGGTTCAGTATTTTTTATGTGTGGTGATACGAAATTGGTTCTTGCGGCGGTATTAAGTTGTAAGGGATTACGGATTGTAATCAGGTTGCAATCACTGGATTGTAATAAGATAGGACTTGCTGTTTGGTGGACGTAGCCCAGGGATTGGGTGAACCACGTTAAATCTTGGTGCCTTGTGTTCATTTCTGTGAGTTCCATTATTTTCTGTTATTGGTTATATTTGCATGTAGTTTTTATTTCTGTCCGTGGTTTATCCTAACACTTATCCCCAACTAAACATCTTAGCAAATTTCCTAGACTTCTGTTTACCACTTATGTTTGGTTGTCAGTTTGCAGGTGATGAGTGGAACTAAATTTTAGGTTTGTTCTCAACTTCTTCCACAATGTCCTCCAGAAATACCCCACAAATTTAGTATCTCTGTATGTAGTCTCACCACCTCTTTGAAGAACAAGTCTACAATATGGACAACATCATGAGTTTTGTGGCATGGAATTAAATGTGTCATTTTGGAGAACCTATCAACCACCACAAATACTGAGTCATTACCCCTTTGTGTCCTTGGAAATCCAAGAACAAAATCCATACTTATGTCCTCCCGTGGCTTTGATGGAACAGGAAATGGCTGATATAGTCCAGTATTGTGGCTAAATCCCTTAGCAACTTGACAAACTTGACAACTCTATACAAACCTTTTCACATCCTATGACATTTGAGGCCAAAAATAATGTTCTCTCAAAATGGCAATGGTCTTATCTTGACCAAAATGTCCTGCCATCCCTCCACTATGTTTCTCCTTAATCAAATTTTCCCTCATGGAACTTCTTGGAATGCACAATTGACTACCCTTGAACAACATGCCATCCTGAATCAAATAGTCTAACCACTTGGTTCTATGTATAGCAACAGGCTCTTTACAAGCTTTCCATGCTTTAGCAAAATCAAGATCCTCAAGTTACAAATTCTTGAGTTCATAAAATCCAACTACTTCAACCTGTATTACTGTAAGCAACAACTGTCTCCTACTTAGTGCATCTGCAACCCTGTTAGATTTTCCACTTCTATGCTTCAACACAAATGTATAGCTCTGCAAGAGCTCTACCCACTTCATATGCCTCTGATTCAATTTACCTTGGCTATTTAGGTACTGTAATGCCTGATGATCAGTATACAAACCAAATTCTTTTGGAAATAAATAATGCCTCCATTTCTTTATGGCCTGAACTATTGCATAGAACTCTTGATCATAAACAGAATACTTCTTCTTTGCATCATTCAATTTTTCACTAAAATATGCAATAGGCTTACCTTCTTGGCTTAATACAGCCCCAATAGCCCTGTCACTAGCATCACAATCCACTTGGAACACTTTTCTAAAATGTGGAAGTGCCAACATAGGCTGTTCTATCACCTTCTTCTTCAGCAATTCAAAACTTCTCATAGCTGTTGCAGTCCATTTGAACTCTTTTCTATCCCCTCTTATTGTATTAGTTAGGGGTGCACATATGCCACTGAAATTCTTAATAAACTTCCTGTAAAAACTAACTAGACCATAAAATGATCTTACCTCAGTAGCAGACCTTGGAGTAGGCCATTCCAAGATGACTTTTACCTTCTCTGGATCCATTTTGAGACCTTCAGGTGATATAACAAACCCCAAATAGACTAACTCCCTTTTTGCAAAGATAAACTTCTTCAGATTAATTAATATTTTCTCTTCCCTTAGCCTTTCAAGGACACTACGAATATGCAATAAATGTTCTTCCAAAGTCTTGCTGAAAATTAAAATATCATCCAAATAAACAATAAAAAATTTTCCCAAGAACTTCTTAAGTACCTCATTCATGAGCCGCATGAAGGTGCTTGGGGCATTCGTCAATCCAAAGGGCATGACTAACCACTCATAAAGACCCTCCTTGGTCTTGAAGGCTATTTTCCACTCATCTTCTTCTCGAATCTGTATCTGGTGATAACCACTCTTCAGATCTATCTTTGTGAAGTACTGAGCTCCACTCAAGAAGTCCATAAGATCATCCATCCTTGTCAAAGGAAACTGGTACTTTATGGTTATCCTATTTATAGCTCGAGAATCTGTACACATCCTCCACTCTCCATCCTTCTTTGTTGCGAGTACTGCAGGTACTGCACATGGACTTAGGCTCTCCCAAATCAAGCCCTTCCTCAACAGCTCCTGAACCTGTCTGTTTAGCTCCTCTATTTTAGTAGGAGTCATCCTGTGAGCAACCTTGTTAGGCAAACTAGCTCCTGGGATTAAATCTATCTGATGACTAATTTGCCTTACTGGTGGCAATCCATCTAGAACATTATCAGAGATAATATCTCCAAACTCACCTAATAAATCTAAACCTTCAAGTGATATTTCACTACTACCTTCTTTATCTTTCATAGGAATCAAAGCATAGCACATACGTTGATGTTTCATGCCATCTAAAAACTTCCTTCCATCAGCAAGACAAATCCTAGCACTGCTACATACCTTTTTGCCTTCCTTTCTCATGGGCTTCAATTTGTGGTGAACTCCATCCTTTGTTAGAGAGTATGTGTTTGCATGACCATCATGTATTGCATGCCTATCAAATTGCCATGGTCTATCCAACAATAGATGGCAAACATCCATCGAAATAACATCACAGAGAACTTCATCATGGTAACTCCCAATTTTGAATTTTACTAAACATTGTTCACTTACCAAGACCTTATGATCATCTTTTACCCAAGTAATCCGATAAGGTTGGGGATGTTTCTCCCTCTTGAGCTTTAGCTTAGAGACCATCTCTTCTGATACCAAGTTATCAGTGCTAACACCATCAATGATCACGTCACAACATTTATCTTCACACTTGCATCTGGTATGGAACAAACTCCTCCGTTGTCCTAGTTCAATCTTGCCACTTAGTAGGACTCTTTTATTTACCAAGGTTTCTCCTCTTTCTGCATCCTCTGAATGTGATGATTGTGCATCCTCATCCACATGAGCAACCCTAGCTTGGCCCTCAGCTCTCCTATATAGCATTCCTTGTCGTTAAGGGCATTCAAAGGCACAATGACCCTCTTCATTGCAATGGAAATAGGTACCACAGAAGCCTCCTCTTCCTTGTCCACGTCCTCTACCTCTTCCTCTCTAATTTCCAAAGTCTTGATCACGGGAGCAATTGAAACCCTCATTCCTATGGTTCCTTCTAGTACCCTCATCTTCATTTTTCTTTTGGGTTTCATTGTGGCCTCCAAATGACCTACCGCTTCCCCTTCCTCGTTGACTACGCCCTCTTTGTCTTCCTTCAAACCTTTTATTCAGCTTCTCTTCAACTCGTAGGGAAAACTGGTATGCCTCTTCAATGCTAGTCATTCTTACCAAACTTAATTCCTCCTAGATGCTAGGTCGCAACCCACTGATATAACGAGCAACCTTCTCCTTATTTTCTTCTGCATGCCCTGCTCTAATCAAGAGTCGGTAAAACTCCTTTGTATATTCTTGGACTGATCTTCCTACTTGCTTTAACCCATGTATCTTCTTAAACAAATCAAGTTCGTAGTCCACAGGAATGAACTGCTTCTTCAATTTTTCCACCATGTGATCCCACCTTGTGATCTTCTCCTTTCCTCATACTCAAAGTATTCTTCCAATTCATTGATCCAATCGATCAACTCATCTAGTTTCAGATTTCCTGAAAATACACCCACTTCAATTGTAGGTCTTTTCCCAAACTTAGTAATGGCCCTAAAAATCATTTCCTCTACATGATTCAGAACTTTCCCATCAAATTCCCCTTCTGGTCCAACTTCGTCTTCTTCATTGTCATCCTCACTTTCATCACCTGTGGCCACAAGTGTTCCTCTACAGAGCTCCTCCTGCAATGCTTGTACCTGCCTTTGGAGGGCTCTAACCTCCTTAGAATTAATAGCTCTGGCCCTTCCGCCACACTCTCTTCACGGAGGCATCTTCTTAACTCAAACCCACAACCACATAGTCCTGGTGCAAACTGCCTCATAGTCGGCGCTCTATCTACACACTCAGGAAAATCAGCTCTGATACCACTTGATGGGGACACAACCGAAGCACAGAATGGACACAACAGAAAAGGGAAATTATATTAACTGAGAAAATAAGCTAGTACAAATAGTACAGAGAAAATAAACTTCAATACATGCCCAAGGGCTTACAATAGCATAAATCTAGAGATAATTTCTCCTTTCAGTACCTCCTCTCAAACTCCACTCCGAACTACCCTTTACAATGCCAAAAATTTTCTTAAATAGACCCCGAAGGGTTAAGGACGAGGAGTACATTCTAGAAAGTGCTAGTAGGCATCCACCGACCAAATAGAAGGTTCCAGAAGCTGCGTTAGAAGTCGACGCAAATCTAGAAGAATCCAGAAATGGTAACCGAACTTTTGGGAGGCATAACTTTTGAACCGTAGCTCTGATTGACAAACCGTTTACATTTTTGGAAAGCTCTTGAAGCACTCTATAGCCTTATGGACTAGCTTTGCTCATCCCCCATTTTTGGCACTTTTCGAGGTTATTTAATGCCCCTAACCTAACTTTGAAGCATTCTTAGGAGGTCTCCAAACCTCGAAAAATTGCAATAACTTTCAAACCATGGGGCCTTTTGACCTGATTCTTTTTCTGGAATGCTCTAAATTATAATTACATTCATCTAGCCAATTTACACCTCCTAGTTCACCAAAATGATGGCTCAATTACATACTCCTATTTTTTCAAGATTTACACGAACACTGATAGTGGAACTGTGAGATTTGGAACCTTTGTTTGACCCAAATGTGTATCTAGAAATGAGAACACATGAAATAGAAACTAAGTCTAAGTACATTTTTTTGGGTGACACAAAATTGCCCTTATACCTCTGGATGCTCCTGCATCAAAGATGGGTAAGCTCAGTGATGCTAGCTATTTACACCCCTCTCACTCACTATATATATCTCTTGTATTATTCCAAAGAAAGGCCTTCATAGGAAGGGAGCTCCCATTCTATTCTTTTAGTAATTGAAATTGATTTTTCTAAAAAAGAACAAGCCTAAAAATAGCACTTTCAATCAACCACACAATAACATATGAAGAAGTCTGTATGTGCTAGTTAATCTCTTTTTATATGCTACCTATAATCTTGACATGTGACATGAGACATGAGACGGAAATCCAGAAGTTTGAAATAGACTGGCTTTTCTAATAAAGGTAAAAATATTGAGATAAACATCAACAATATAAATAGGTGTATCACCTTTTAGTTGTATCAATTGAATTGAGCCAATGCAAGAGTACTAATGCTCAGCAACTGCCAACACCTTGTTGTGGAACAGAGGGCTCTTCAAAAAGTTAAAATCTCCAATACATTACCAAACATTAAACATAGACTTTACATAAACGTTGTCATTATGAGAGTACATTGCGTCACTGACCATTTCAGAACTTAGACTAGAGTACATTGCATCATTCACAATTTCAAAACTTATACTAGCAATTAATGCATAATTTCTGAAGGAAACCAGTTCAGACAATAAAATCAACCAAAAAACAACACAAACAAAGAAAAGAGAATATCCAGAATACAGAGAAATAGCCCTTTTAATCTTGATTGTAGCGAGGGCCTGAAAATTTTAAACAAGATGACCTTCTCTCTTCTAAAGAACAGGTTAAAATATTCAGAGAACCGCCATTTCAATTTGAGATTTGTTTTTTCACTCACCCCTATAGAGTGACATTGTCTATCGAAACTGCGTTATAGATCAAAAGTCCCTATAAATCCCCAATACATTTCTCCAGCCCAACAAAGAACTGAGATATTCTAGGAAAAGTATCTTAATTAGAATACATGGATCATCCAGTATTTCAGAAGATAATACAAGTATTCATACTGCATGTTTTGTGAATAAAATCCATTAGATGATAAATGAACCTTAAAAACTTTGGAGCGATAAATGATTGATTTATATGATAACCATGGGACAGGATGCCCAAAAACAAGACAAACACATAAGAGGGAATACCTTACATGCAGAAAAATGACCCCCTTAAACTTGACAGTTATGAGGACCTACCAATTTGAAACAGGGTACCCACTCTGTTAAGACAATTTAAAAACTTAAAAAGAAAAGAAAATTAGAGATTCATCATTTCACTTTTAATTCGGGTTCATTGCAGAGATTCAATACAAGAATTCTTTTCACACCGATCCCCAGGCATTGCATACCAAAACCCAACCCCTTAACTAAGAAACCAAGGCCTCTTCAATCCGCAAAATACTTGATCATCCCCACATAAATCTGATATTTTTGAGGAAAATTATCATATCATCCACCATTTCAAAACATAGACTAATGTATTTATGGACATTATTTCTGAACAAAGCCAACTCAAAGGATATCCATGAACAAATATAACTCTGAAACAAAAAAATGGTTGAATTTATAATTTATCAATGGGATAAGCCTCCAAAGACAAGTCAGAAACAAATAAGAATGAATGCCTCACCCAGAGGAATAACCCCTTGATCTTGACAAATATGATTACCTAAATTTGAAATAGGGTGTCCTGTTGTCTGATTAAAAAAACTAAAAAATAAAACAAATTAAGGGAATCACAATTTTACCTTGAATTTGAGGATCGTCGTAGAGATTTAGATTCTACTGTGAGTTTTTTTCCTCCCACTTCTAATAAATTTTACATCAACACTCGACTCTGGAACAAAAAGCCATTCAAATCCCAGGAGCTTTACACAGTTTCGGTAACTGTTATTCTTTGCTTTGTTTCAATTAAAAAAAAAGCCATTCAAATCTCCCGTACATTACACCAATCCCACACAAAACTGATATATTACGTTAACATTGTCACTATGAGAATGCATAGAATCATCCACCATTTCAAAACGCATACTAAAGTATTCATTCCTGGATGGTTTCTGAACAAAACTAGTTTAGACAATTAGTGAAAATAAGAAACAACTATAACCAGTTCAGACAATTGGTGAAACTAAGAAACAACTATAGAGGAGAAAAATGGTTAAATTTAGGTAATAGACCACCCAAGCACAAGAAAAACAAATAAGAGGGTCCACACGTACAGGAACAAAACCCTTAATTTTGACAGTTATTTCGACCAAACAATTTGAAACAGGGCATCCTCTCTGTTAAAGACAATTTGAAATTCAAAAAGAAAATTTGAGAGAACTACCATTACACTTTCATTTGAGGATTATTGGAGAGATGCAAAGTGAGATTTGTTTTCCCATGAACCCAATACACTGGACAACATCGACTGAGACCATGTTGTGGATCAAAAGACCTTGCAAATCACACATATTGAAACTTTCCAGGGACTTAGAACGCATGGAATCATCCAGCATTTCAAAACTTGGAGGATAGCATTCGCACTTGCATCATTCCTAAACAAAACCAGTTCCAGCGATAAATGAACCAGAAAACAACTTTGCAATCATAAATAATTGAACTTAAAACGATATTCATGGGACAGGACACCCAAGAGAATCATGATTTCACCTTGAATTTGAGGATCATTGTAGAGATTCAATATAAGAATAGTTTTCCCACCATCCTCATACATTGGATATCAAACGTTGAAAGCCTCTTCAAATTCCCTGAATACTTCCCCAACCCACATATATTTGAGATTTTCCAAGAACATCATAATCATGAATATACGAAGATTCATCCCCATTTTAGACCTTTCAATAAAATCCTTGACATTTTCTTTTTCTTTTTTTATCAGAGAAAAGAGGGGTAAAAATTTATTAAGAAAGAAAGGAATAAAACAAGGAGAGCTCAACAAGGAGCTTGATCCTAAGCAACAAGATCGTCAAATTCTTGCACCATCTCAAAGGACAGTTGCCTCCTATCCCTAATATTCCAACCTGGATCATGACTAGAAGCCCATTTGGCTAAACAATCAGCAGCTTTGTTCCATTCACGAGGAATATATGTGAACCTAATGAATTGAAAAGAGGTAGAGAAGAGAATAATCTGCTTAACAACAATGGCCAGTTGCCAACTAACATCCTCAAGCTCCTGCGAAGAAAGCATGTTCACCACCACCTAGGAATCAGACTCACAGATAATCTTACTCCATCCCTGCAAGCAACATAGTTCCACAGCATATAAAATAGCCTGAGCTTCCATGAGATTGTTAGTGTAGTCACCCTTATGAACTAAGAAGAAAAATTTAACATCCCCAGAACTACAACGAGTCACTCCCCCAATACGAGTAGGGCTAGGATTCCCATGGGAAGAACCATCAGTGTTAATTTTCAGAACTCCACAGGGAGAAGGAGTCCAATGCCCATCGTGTATAACCTGACCCTTCCTCTGATAGTGAAGCTACTTGGACACAGAAGGAAACCTTTGAGCTGTAGCCCCATCCCAAAGATGAAAATTGAGGCGATTACAAATAGCAAGATCAACCAGATCCATACCCCCATCAAGCTCACACTTCAAATGAATAGTTTCCTTAAGAGAATGTGATATCTTCCACCAAAGATGAAAAAAACCAAGCCGAACATCTTGGAATATGCGATGATTCCTCTCCAACTAGATATGCCAAAGCATGAAAGATGGGCCAGCAATCCAGGCAGCACTTGGAGGGAGCACTGCCCAAGCAGGCCCAAAACTCAGGCAAAGAGGAATCATGCCTACAAGAGCAACCCCAAGCACTCCACCAAAGGTGCCATATCTAAGTAGAATAGGATCAATGAAAAAAAAGATGGGAGACAGACTCCTCTCCATTACCACACAAAACACAATAAGAGGGGCCCTAAATTCCCCGTTTACAAAGATTATCCCAGGTAAGACAATGGTTGTGAGCCACTAGCCACATGAAATAATTGCACTTGGAACAAGAAACTTTATTCCAAACTTGCTTCCACCAAGGGACCTCAGTATCCCCAAATAATTGTCTAGTTATCTCCTGATACCCAGCAAAGACATGATATTTACCAGACAAGGTACCGCTCCAAGCCAAAACATCTGGACCAAGAAAAGAGGAACGCTCTCTAGAGGCCAAAATTTGAGAAAGCTCCTGACGATCCCTGTTTGTACCTCCAAGAGGCCAATTCGAAGAATGCTTCCATCTGTAACCAACAATAGGTCCCAATTGATAAGGAGTCTTGTAATGAACCACTTTATCCCATCCAGTGGCAAGAAAAGAGTCACAAAGAGACTGAAGATGAGGGTACATGAATAAAATGGAAGGGAATCCATCCCAAGCATCAGACCAAAACAAAGCTTGAGAACCTCCTTTACATATCCAGAATAGACCCCTCTTCACCAACATCGCACATGTCTTCAAAGTATGCCAAACAATTGAGCCATGACCTTCAAGAGGAAGTGCAGAAATAGAGCAAGGATCAGCACCATGAAAATATCTATGAGTGATAATACGAGCCCAAAGTTGATGTTTTCCAAAGAACCATCGCCAATAAAGTTTAGCAGCCAAAGCTTGAATACTCAAGAGAGCAGATCAAAGATCGAGACCACCTTCCTTTTTAGGCCTACAAACAGTTGCCCAATTAACCAAGCTCCATTTAGTACTACGCAAATTACCACTTGAAAGGAATTGTCAGGAAAGAGCATCAAACTCCTTGAGAAAGTAAATAGGAACAGCCTGAACCATGCTTCTATAAGTAGGAAGAGCTTGGATAACAACTTGAAGAAGAGTAACCCGGGCAGCAGTAGAAAGCCATCTATGAGTCCAATGATTTACCTTATCTTGAAGCTTGGTAGTCAAATCTTGCCAAAAGAGACATGGCTGCCTAGAAACAACAATGGGGATGCCAAGATAAGTCAAAGGAAGTGACCCAATCTAAAACTGTAGGATACCAAAAATCCTGTGCTGAATAGAATCAAGAGTGTTAAAAAAGTAAATGGAATATTTGTGCTCATTAACTTTCTGGCCTAAAGCTGCCAAATAAACATCCAAAGCATGTTGAAAGGCTTCAGCTTCCTTGATCCTAGCAAGACCCACAAGAGCAAAATCATCAACAAATTGAAGATGGGAAAGAGAAGGTAAGCCATTACCCCACCGCTAGCCTTGAATAGAATTATGGGACACCTGATACATAATGAATCTGCCCAAACCTTCAACCATGATGATGAATAGATATGGGGAGAGAGGGTCACCCTGGTGAAGGCCTCTAGAAGCACCAAATAGTTGAAAAGGTTGACCATTAATAAGAACAAAAAAAGAGGTAGAAGTAACACAAGTCATAGTCCAACTCACTCAGTCAAAGCTAAATCCAAAAGAAAGAAGAATACTCCTTAGGAAACTCCATTTAACTCTATCGTAGGCCTTAGCCATATCCAGCTTAACAAACATTGATCTATCCCTTGAAGTAGCCATAGAGTGAATAGCCTCAGTAGCAATAACCACCCCATCCAAAATTTGTCTGCCAGCAACAAAACCACCTTGTTATTTTGAGATAATAATGGGAAGCCACCTTTTCAGTCTCTCAACAATCAACTTAGTAATAACTTTGTAAACCATATTACATAAGGCAATTGGTCTAAAAAACTCCAATTGATTAGCACCCTCTCTCTTAGGAATAAGAGTCAAGAATGTAGAGTTCAAAGCTCGAAGCATCTGCTTGCTAGCATAGGATTCCTTAACCACCTCCAACAAATCATGATTAATGATGTCCCAAAATTCCTGAAAGAATTCAATTGGAAATCCATCAGGACTAGGAGCCTTCCCCTTAGGCATGCCAAAGACCACCTCCTCCAACTCTTCCAAAGAGATTGGACACATGAGATAATCATTCATTTCCTGAGTGATAAGGGAAGGAATACAGGACAAAATAATATTTTCTTTATTATCAGTAGGAGGAGAGTCCTCAGAGAAGAGGGTAGAGAAGTACCAAGTAGCCTCCTGGAACAAAGCTGGCAAGGAATTCAATTGGATACCTTGAGAATTAACCAAAGAAGAGATAGTGCTTTGATTTCGGTGAGATTGCACTGTTTTATGGAAAAAGGCAGTGTTTCGATCACCTTCCTGGAGCCAATCAACCCTAGCCTTTTGCTTCTAAAAAATTTCCTCTCGAATTTCCCATTCTTCTAGAGCTCTAGAAGCAAGGGATTCAGCCTTGCCAAGATCCTCTGAGAAACCTCAATCTCTAATCTCCCTTATGATGACATCAAGATCTTCTTGAGCAAGCCTCTTCATAAAGTGAAGGTTCCCAAAGCATTACCTATTCCATATCCTGAGCTGCCTTTTAACATATTGAAGCCTTTTAGAAAATGAGAACATTGTAGTACCATATGCAGGAGCACCATCTTTTCACCAACAGAAAACAAAATCATGAAGAGAGGAGTCACGAAGCCACGTCAATTGGAACTTAAAAGGAGGATGCTTCAGAACACAAGCCCCTATAGTAGAAAATTTGATTGGCCAATGATCTGAACCACTCCAATCAAGGATTTTCGAAGAGATAGTAAAGGTGCCACTAACCCAAAAGCAAGAAACAAGAAATCTATCCAGACGTTCTAAGCTAGCAGCAAGACCAGTCCTGGGATTATTCCAAGGATAGAGACCATTAGAAGGCTTAACATTAGAGAGATGCAAAAGAGATATGTGTTATCGAAGAAGAGTAGAAGAAGGCCCCAATCTAGCCAAACCACCATGCTTCTCCTCTAGACTTAAAACTAAATTGAAGTCCCCTGCTAACACCCAAGGATGATAAGGATGACAATTTCTAACATATTGAATATGTTTCCAAAGCTCCTCCTTTCCCGCAAGATCAATAGGTGCATACACATTAGTAACCATGATTACCTCTCCTGAGTCTAGAGCAAAAGCAACCATAGAGAGAGCTGAGCGAGAAGACACCCAGCCAAGGGGAGAAATTTCTTGAGGATCCCAAAATATAGCTAAACCACCACCACTGCCTATTGCCCAAACACAGTGGCATTGGCCAGGAGACCAAATACTAGAGGCATGTTGGACCATAGACTCCACAAAGAGCTTAGTCTCTTGGATACAAAAAACATCAAGACTATGATCAACCACCAAGTTATGAATAGCCTTTTGTCTAGGGATGCTATTCAACCCCCTAACATTCCATGAGAGAATAATCATCATTGGGTAGAATTGGGAAAATGAGAATCCAAAGGTTTCACTGAACCAGACTCAATCAATATATCTCCTATGAGTTTAATCCTCTCTTGGTTTGTTTTGCGCCCACTCCTTAGAGGAGGAGTAAAAGAAACCCGCTTAAAGGGTTGAGGCATCAACCCCAAGGGGAGAGGAGATCCCTTGCCCTTACCTGATGGTAGCACATCCTTAACCAAGTCAACCAGAACAACATCATTATCCTCCAACACCACAGGAATCACTAGAGCCTCTGTCATAGGAGCTTCAGGGACTTCACAGTTCTGATATACTACAACTTGGGATGCCCCACAAGCGTCATTAGGAACAGATCCCTCATCTGGGCAAACTGGATCAAAAGAGATAGGAGGAGGAATACCCTCCTCTAGAACCATACTATCCAGCACCTCAAAGCAGTTAAAAGTTGAATCAGATAATCTTTCTTTCAAAGGCCTCTTTTGACCACATCCTTTAGCTCGAGGGTGAACAGGGGTAAATCCATCCTTATCCTACATTTGAGCCTTACCCTTACCTGTAGCATCTTGCGGATTTATCCCCTTGGTAGTATTAGCCATCTGAGATTGTCATTTCCCTGTAGTATCTGACAAACCACTAGCATTGCCAGCTGTAGAACCATCCACTCCTTTGAAAGTTGAGTTACAGGGGCACTGACGCTATAAATGATGATACTCATGACAAATCCGACAACGAAAAGGGAGGGATTCATAATCTAACTGCTGCACCCAAGAAGAAGCCCCAAGACAAATTTTCAAAGAATCTGGTAATGGGTTATTCAAATTAATTTCAACACAAATTCTAGCATAAGAAATAACCTTTTTATCGAGGGATTGATGTGTGATTGCAGCTGGCTTCCCCAACAAAGCAACAATTTGTCGAAGGATGTCTTCACGCAAAACTTCCAAGGGAAGGCAAGGCAAGTGAACCCAAACTGGCACTGTTGAAGGGATATCCTCAATAGAATTAAATCCTGAATGCCAGGGTTTGACAAATAACCCCACATGGTTGTAGAAATAAGGGCCTCCTTCAAAAACACGATCATGATTAGACATGCAAGAGAATACAACAAAAAAATAACTATTCCCTACAAACATAATCTCCATATCGCCTTCCACCTGCCATGAGCGACGGGTCCATGCCTCAAGAGTAGATAGGGAAATCCAGATTCCAAGAAATTTGCATATCAAAGCATGCTTGGTCCAATATTCAATGTCCTCCATAACAGCCATTGGAGGAATAACCAGAATAGGGTGATCATGACTACACGGAAAACAACCATTAACTTTTTTCAACTTGGATCTCTCCCCTGAATAAAACGATTCAGATCGCATTGCATGCATAGTTGGAGAAGAACCATCTGTTCTCACCAACACAGAAGAAATTGCAGGCCCTGCAATGAAAACAATAAAAACCCCAATCCAAAATTGATTGCAGAAGATTTCCAAAAACACCCATGCAAACTATGTCTAGCAACTAGCAATCCAAACAGAACAGAAAAAATAGTAAAGATCAAACAACAAGAATAGGCTAGGGGAAGAACCCTAGCCCACTGGTAGCCAACGCTTCTCCACATTCTGTCAATCATCTTTCATTTTGTCGATAACATGAATTCAATCCTTGACATTTTTACCAATGACATTTCTTTACAATTTTAAGCTTCCTTTCACTTGATTTCATGTCCTTACAACCCAAGTACAATTCATTTTTATAAGAAATTGAATCAGAGCAAGCACAAACTGTGTGGGCCGAAGCAATTAAAAATTGTCTGGTCTACAATCTGGTCAATTTGTTCTTATCTGTAGGTATTCGAGGGATCAAGTGGTTTGTTGAATTTAATATATGAAAGATATTAATATAAAGCTTAATAAGCAGTCTCATTAACTCACGACAATAATTGGGGCACAGAAAAGTCTACTTCCCCTTTTTAAATCTGAGGGCTATTTTTGTGGGGCATCTGACATTACCTAGATTCGACACTGACATCATTCTCCTTTCATTATTGAAAGAAAGATATATAGATAGATAGATAAAAAAATTAACGTCCATGAGGCTAAAAATAGCCTATGGGACAGCAAGACAACTCAAGCAGACTTAAGTAGCACTGTTCGCTTCTTGTGTAGGATGATGATGAGTCCACCCAATTGCTCAATGTACTCTTTGTTGAATAGGTTATGCCAAGAACTGTCACATATAGTATCCGCAAATTTATCTCTGCTATCCTTGTAGGCCTCACATTCTAAAATAAAGTTCTGTTTAGTTTCCACTTTCTCATAATTGCAGAATTTGTAAATTCTCTCTTCCCAAGCCTCCTTTGGCCTCTTCCAATGCTTGATCTCACAATGAAGTTGGTGAGAGTTGGTTGTCAGCTGAGCAATAAGAATTTTAGCCCTCCAAGAAATGTTGGCTCATATGTACGCTTTTTGGAGTTGATCACAAGTGGGGTTGAACTCATTTATATAATATAGTTTCTTCCTCCCGATCTCACTTCCCCAATTTCTCTTGTAGAATTTCTCCATAACAAAGACCTTTATTTCTTTATTATTTGTGGCACACATATTGAATTGAATATTCTATTTACTCATCCATTTGATGTTTTGTTGCATCCATGTCCTTTTTCACTTACATAGTGTGTTACTAAAGACAACTTTAGGCCATCTATCCTCTTCCATTTTTTTGATTCTTTTTAAATAGCTTAGAATGTGAACCATAACAAGTCCCTCGATAGGAGTAGCCCCCATTTCACTTAGCATGATATCATATGGAATAGTGCTTTTGATTTTAAAGTTGCTTGTGATCAAGTGCTTTTTGGATTCCTTTGATTTGTTTCCATTGTGCTATAGTAGTGTTGCTAGCCCATAATTCACATCTGTAAACAACAACTGGCAGCACAAGAAGACCGAACAAGGTTTGAATAGTTTTCTAGTCCCACAACTCCACTTCACAGCACCTATTTTGAAGAGCATAAAAAGCATTCCACCCACCTAATGTCCTTTTATACCTTTAGCTAGACCAACTTATTTTTTTGTTGAAATCGATGCCAAGGTATTTATACTTCGCAACTTATTCAAGAACACTTTCATTGTAATAAAATTCATGTTGATGTTGTTTTTTATTATTAGAGAAAATCATAACCTTAGTCTTGCTGATATTGACCTGCATCCCCACCATTCTACAAAAGCACTCAAGAGAAGATAGATGATCTTGCAAACCACAGACAGATTTGGCAATTAAAATGAGATTGTCTGCATATAGGAGCAACTTTATAAAAAATTCACCTAGCTGAATGCCTTCACCCTTTTGCATGTTTAACCACTCTTCCAGTTTGTCAATATACAAACCAAACAAAGTAGGAGATAAAGGGTAACCCTGTTTGACCCCAATATCGTTCCTAAAACATTATGAAATGGCATTTGAAGTTCTAATTTTGACTTTCACCTCTTCATACATCCTATGAACAATAGCTCTAAGATGCATACGAATCCCCAATTCTTCAATCCTGAATGAAAACTTGTCTCTTGGGATGATGTCCAAAGCCTTTTTAAAGTCAAAAAAGCAACAAAAAAGCTCTTCCTTTTTCTCCCACTCTTTTTCAATAATGTGTCATAGAGTGACATAGTGATCCATCGTCAAGTGCTTTGGCCTAAAACCAGCTTGCCCTTTAGCACGTTTATGGTTTTCTTCTGCCCATTTGCTGATCCTAGTTTCTATCATGCTGCCAAAAAGTTTAGCAAAGAGGGGATTGATCATTATAGTCATGTAGTTGGAGGGATTGTTAACATCACCACTCTTAAAAAGTGGTATTGCATGTCCAATCTTTCAGAAACTCTTCTTGGCAGATTTTGTTGAAGATTTCAATGATGTGCAATGCAAGAGTTTTCATACCCCACTTTAGATATTCTACCTGAAGCCCAACAAGGTCTTTTTCTTTACTTCCACCTAACTTCTTAATCTCTGTCTCTATCTCTTGCATAGTGAAAAGATTTGTAGTATTGTTAACCAAAGGTGGTTGTCCCACTCCACCCTATTGTTCATAAAGGTTTCTTAGCATATTCAAACCATTAGGTGGTAGTAATATTATTTTCAGTTTGCTTTCTCCTTGGTTGGAGTTCTTTCCAAAAATGTTTGGGGTTATTTCTGCCCAAGAAAATTAGCTCCTCTCTCCTTCTGAACATAAAATCGATTTTTTTCTTCTTTAGGATTTGTTTGTAAGCCTTAATGTCAATGTTAGTTTTATTTGACTCCCTTAGGTTTCTCCTAGCCATCTTGCATTCCTTATCAAACCATGCATTGGCTGGAAAACAATTAGTTTCATATTTTTCTATTTTTTGCTCTCTTGCATTTTGAAAGAGCCTCATGAATCAGATTTGACAAATCATGACTGTTAACACTATGCTTATACATAGGGTGTCCCATACAAAGTTCCTCAAGAGTAGCTCTGAAAGTGTTACTATTTTTTGAAGTTAACAAAATTCTACCTTGAGAAGGGGGGTATTGAGGGCCTTGGATTTTTGCCCCAATCTGCCTATCCTTTGCCCAATGCAAATTTATGTACAGTGGTTTATGATCTGATTTGAGATCCCAAATGTGTTCTCCAATTTCAACTTCTTCAATATTTCCATACAAATTCTGTGAACAAATTACATAATCTACCACACTTTCCTCGTTGTATGTGTTGCAAGTGAAATTGCCTGACTTAGCCCACCTAGCCAAGCCAATACAGATTATTAGATCAAATGTGCCACATAGAGTGATCAATTCTTTCCCAAAATGATTGCAACCTTTAGAATCTTTTAATATTCTTTCCCATTGATGATTTCTCTCTTTTGTGAGCCAAATAGGGTTATCATTTACTTTGGAGCTGAAAATACTTGCTTGCTAATTTGTTGTCCTAGCATTGAAATCTGCAACAAGAAGAACATCCCCATGCTGTGAAAAAACAACAACATCCTTCTTTAACACTTCATAGGGGTCATTGTGATCTAAGCCACATTTTTTATAAGTTTTAGATACTTGTGGAGCAAAGTAACAAGCTGTGATCCTAAGAAGAGTGTTATTTTCCACAATTTTGAACCATATAAATTGTTTACTAGAATCAGTCTTTTCCAACTGAATGGCATGACCTTCTCTTTCCTTTACTAGAACCATTATACCTCCATAACCTTTACCATTTCCTACTGCCTCATTCTACACTACCATCTTCCAGTAGCCTTCAAACAATGGGGTCTTACATCCCTCATGCTCATGTGTCTCTATGAGAAAAATAATGTCTTTTCCTTCTATGATAGGTCCTAACCCAGGCCCATGGATAACCTCTACAATTCCAACAAACTAAACTTAAGGACGCCTAGGTTAAGCTTGATTGCTATTTGTTTTGATGTGAAAGACTCGAAGTTGAGTTATTATCGCTAAGCATGATTGTTGATCTTGTTGTATCGCTACATGCTAAATTGTTTTCTATCACACCTTTGTTGCCTTCTTGTTGCCCTTCATTGGAGCAATGGCCAAAATGAGCAATAATTGCTTTTCCCTTGAACATCCAAGCTCTTTTGCCTTCATTTCTAGCTATTCTAATGTTTTCCATTTCCATCCTTTTTTCTACTTGCTGTCTCATAGTTAAATCCTCCTCTAAAATGAAGCGAGAACCCCTCAAGAGCTGTTTTTTGTTAAGTAGATTTTGTTTGTTGCTAATGCTGGGCATAACTACCTTGATTCACCTATTTCTCTCAGCGTGTGGTTTTCCAACCCTCCAAGCTTGGTAGATTTGTCCTTGCCACAACAACACATCTTATAGGAAATCCCTCTTTAAGTTAAGGGTATGTTCGCCTTCCCCATAATCTTTTATCCCTTTGATAATTATATTGGATGCCCTAAGCTACCTTTCCTTGACCTCTCCATCTTGTGTGTTCACACGAATCTTTGCCTCTTCTCTTGCCATATCAAGGTGTTTTCTATTTTTGTCCCAAGTTTTGGTGACTTCTAAAAAACTTCTCCTCTCCTCTTCAACCTTTGCCTTTCCCAACAAACTAGTGTGAAGAATCATTCTCTCCTTATTATGAGATGGCTCGGTATTTGCTGTGACCTTGTTTGTTTCCAATGTAGCATTCAAGTTTTTCCATTCATACTTCATGTTTTTCCATTCAAGCTTCCCTGCTAAAAGTGTTTCTTGCAGCGTTGAGATTTGAGCTTTTAAAATGTTGTTATTATCTGCAAGAGTTTTATTTGCTGCAATTAGCACCTATATATTGTAGTAAATTTCTTACTCCTTAGCCTCTAGGAGCTCCAACCTCCTCTTGGCCCTTAAAATTTCTTGCACAAAAAGATCTGGGCACCAAGCAGGAGGTGTGGAAGTAGGGTTGTAAGTGATAGAATCAACAAAGTTGTTGCTACCACACAAATGACTGTCACCACCTAAGTGTGGAGGAGGGCACATTTTGACAATATCATTCTATTTCTTCTCTTGTTTATGCAATCTCTGCCCGTGTTTTTGCTTTTCATGTGACCCTTTCAAGCGAGCAAGTCTATGTTTCAAAATGCCCTTGAACTATTTAACATTGACCCAAATATATTTCCCTGTCTTGCCAAGTGATGCCATTTTGACTTGCCCTAAATGGTTAGTTTCAAAGTGCATTAGAATTTCTTGACCATTTTTGACCAATTAGATGGTTTGTTTTCCCATAGTTTGCATATCCACCATTTGTTTTCCCATTGTTTGTGTATCCACAATTTTTTTTTCCCATTGATTAAAGGATGAAACAAAAGCTAACAAGAGAAAATATATACAACAAAAAATTGAAAAGTGCACCTTGAAACCCCTTGCTTAAAGACCTACCACTATCTTGCTATGGGTTGGGCCCAGTCTTCGCTTTGTCCTTGGAAACGAGCTTGTCTGGGATTTGGAACTTGTCTAGTATTGTGTCTACTGCCCTGGTCCCACTGTGATGCTCTGGTGTGATGCCTTAGTCCCATTATGTCTGTTACCTACCTAGCGCCTTGTCTTTGCTATGACCCCACTTCCTTGAACATGATTTACGAGCATCGCACTAATGCCCTGGTCCCACTGATGCCCTTGGGCATAACCTCGAACAAGTAGCCACATAACCTTGGAAATGAAATTTGAGTACATTCTCGAACCTTCTTTCAAGGCTTTCCAACCTCCTTGAGAGTATTGTTGTTTTATTTTGTTTCCGTTGTCTAATCGACCACCTTCATGGAATTAAACAACATTCATTATCCAATGTAATCTTTTCCAAACGTCAAAAGCCACCATCTTGAAATTCTATCTACAAGTGATTGTTTCTCATGACTTTTGCCCAATTGGTAGTCAAAGGAAGCTCTACCTATAAAAACAACCTTGTTTTATTTCTTGCAACTAAAAAACATGTCCGACATGCCCTCTATTATTGATCTTATTCTACCCACTCCAAAAAGGGAAGCATCCACGCAGCACACAAAATTCTATTTTTTCAAATTTTATAATTATTTTTAAAATAATTTTTGTTTTCTTATTTAATAAATAAAATATAATAATGGCAATTATGTCGACTAGTTATCCATTGGCCTCCAAATAGTCCTTTGTGTGCCATGTCTTATGATAATAACAAGGTATTGTGCATTAGTTGGTTGGTTGAGTTCCTTATTCATGGAAGACCTTTATTAAGTAAATGCAATGCTTTTTAAATTAAAAGTAACAAAAAATGGGGGCTGACCCAAAGTAACAAATGGTGCAAAACAAATACAAGTTAGAATTAACACATTTGACCCCTTCTTAATATAAAAAATCCCCGCATTAGTGTCCCAAAATTTAACTATCGTGAAAAAGCTACGAGTAGTCTAAAACATAATATATACATAAACCATAATAAAAAGGAGTTTGGGCAAGCACCATGAATAAAGCCCACAGGGGCTAAGAGCCAAGATAACCACCATAACAAAAAAAAAGAAAACTAAAACCAAAAGGAGATCTAACTCTCCCTCTTCTTATCGTTCTCCTTCCAATTTATCCAACAACAACTGTAACCAATCATCTATTAGGAACTTGTACAAGGAGTCTATAGTGTCCAACCTTGCTGCAGAAGTGAGACCTTCTTTCTCCACATGCAGGAGGTGAAGAGTTGACACAACTGAATGCATCACCCTGACCACAAACCTGGTAACATCATTGAATCTCTACTCCAAAATCTCCTACCTCTCTAGCTTCTTGAAGCTCTTGTTCATATCTCCCAACCCCTCCACAATATTCTAATTTTCACCTACAGAGGTCCCTAGGGGGTCCCTCTTTTCACCCCCTTATTTTTTTGGGGTGTCATTCTTTTGGGTGTTAGAGATATGGAAAGGAATAGGGCTAAAATGATTGCTTTCTTCAGTTTTTCCTTCACTAGTAGTCTGCTCCTCATCCACAATATATTTCCTCTAGGAGGCTTTACTTTTATGCCTATCCTAGGTCTTACGTTTTTTGCTTCAAGTGGAGTCAAAGCAAGGAGGGGTCTCAGGTTTAGGCCTAGGTTCCACATTCACATGTTTTTTCTTGTTTCTAAGAGACCTCCTCCTACCCAATTTTGTTTCCACATCTGAGTGCATGATCTAGAAACTCTTCTCCATCTTAATTTGTTTAAGGCTGTAGTGCAAAGAGGACTTGGGACTTTTTGTATCAATAGTAGACATTACCTCAACCGAGATTTGGGGGGTTGAGGTAGAAATAGCCAGGTTGGGGAGGACAACCTGGACACTGATAGGCTGGTTAGGGAAAATACTTTTGTGCAAATTGAACAATTTGAACATGAAATCTAGGAGGAGGATGTTATAAGGTTTACCTTTTTTCATCTTCCAAGTAATGCAATGGTCCAAGTACAAGGAACTGAAATTAAAGGTAAACTATTAGGTGTTTAAGTAAACAAGATGTTAATAAGTAGGATATATTTTCTACAAGTAGTCAAATTGTGATATTGTATAGACAATTCTGTGTGTGTGTGTGTGTGTTTGTGTGTGTGTGGTTCTATCTCTATAATTTTCTTCTTGTTCCCACTCATTATACCTACAACTATTTAAGCCTTTCTTCCTTAACATTTATTATATTTCTCTATCGCATTAATCTTTATTTAAATATGCTCTATTTTATGATTTAAAAAACCTCAATAATGATATAATTAATGGCTTGTTAACTATGCTCTTTATGTTCTCACAAGGGTGCCAAGATATCAAGAATATTGGAAAAGAATATTTGATGTTAGAGAAATGCCTCATTTATGAATGTTAAGATATATTGTGTTTGCTTCATTGTTAGATTTGAAATCTTACTAATAGTATTAGTCATTGACTTATATAGGCAAGGAATTAATGTTTTCATTAGCTCACTTCAATTAATTTGCACAAAAAAAAGATTTCAAAGGCCTAAAGCTTGATTAGGTGTATTAATAAAATAATTTGTAGAAAATAAATTTATATAAGTTTGGTTGAGGTGTGCCTTCGATCCACTTTCTTCTCCTTCCAAGGGGTCATATATGAGCAAGTTGATGGCGTGGCCATGGGTTCCCCTCTCTCTCCGGTCATTGCTAACCTTTATATGGAACATTTTGAAGAGTTGGCCCTCCGATCATTCCCTCTTCAACCTAAGTGGTGGAAGTGCTTTGTTGATGACACTAATGTATGTTGGCCTCATGGGCTTGATAGACTAGAAGAGTTCCAACAACACATCAATAACTTAGCACCTAGCATATCCTTCACCAAGGAGCTAGAGTCTGATAGTCAATTGCCTTTCCTTGATGTTCTCCTCATCAAAAAACCTGATGGCTCTCTAGGTCGTCGTGTATTTAGAAAGGCAACTCACACAGACTTGTACATTCACGCCTCCTCCCACCACCATTCCAGCCAAAAATTGGGCATTCTCAAGACCCTTGCTTTGAGAGCTTTTAGAATTTGTGATAATGATCACTTAAGCCTTGAGCTTGACCACCTCTGCAAAGTCTTTAAGCTCAATGGATATTCCCCTAAACAAATTTCCAGGGCTCTCAACCAAGCGAAGTCCGTCCACCATTCCCTCCTTGCTCCCAACCCCTCCTGTCCCCCCCTAGTGCTCAATGCCTCTCTCCCCTTCGTTGAAGGCCTTTCCCCCAAAATCTCCAAAATCCTAACCAAGAAAGGCCTGCGTGTAGCCTTCAAACCCCTCGCCAAGCTTAGAGACCTTGTTCCCCCCATCAAGGACTCTAGAGACACTTTTTACAACTCTGGGGTCTACAAAGTGGTCTGCTCCTCTGGCACACCTTATATTGGCAAAACGGGCCGCTCATTCCACACTCGGATCAAAGAGCATGTCGTCGATATTAGACACGATAGAGTGTGCAAATCAGCCTTAGCTGAGCACTCCTTCATGACCAAGCATCACATTTTCTTGGAAGACACTCAGGTGCTTGCCAAGGAAGATAACTTCTTTAAAAGAAAACTCGAAGAAGCAGTTGAGATCCACAAACACCCCATTAACCTTAATCGTGATGATGGTTGGAACTTTAACCCCTCTTGGCAGCCAATGCTGGCTGCAAGGTACAGAGACCAACTTCACGCGGGTTGACCTTCCTCTTTCTCAACCCCCCCTTCCCTCCTGCTTAATTGCCCCCCTTCTCCCCAGGTGGTCTCCCACTCCCTCTTTGTTCTTCTCGCCTTGTGCTCCAATTGGGTTTCTCCTCTCCGTCTGCCTTGTTTTTGGTGGTTGTTCCCTTTGGGTCTCTTCTTTTCTCGTTGGTTCTTGCTTTTAGCTTGGCTCTCTTTGACCTTGTGGAGTAGTCTTTTTAGGGGTTGAGGTCCTAATGGGCGCTGAGCAGCAGCCTTAGCTCCTAGGGGTACACTTCTCACACACCACCTTTTGGTGGGCTTGGGGCATGGGTGTTCTCCTGGGGTCTTGGTCTCTTTTGTTTGTGTTCCCTTCTTGCTTGTTTCTTTATTTTCATATCCTCCTTGTCTCTTTTCCTCGTCTTTCTCCCTTTGTGGTGGTCCTATTTTTCAGCTTGGTTTTTCTTGTATATAGTGGCGTTCACATGCATATATGCAGTCTTATATATATTTATATATATCCACTCTTGCGCATTTATTTCCTATTTCTTACCTATTTTATTTAGTTTATTCTTTTACTTTCATAGATACCATAGATATATATATATATATATATATATATATATATATATATATATATATATATATATATATATATATATATATATATATATATATATATATATATATATATATATATATATATATCCACTCCCGCACATATTTATTCCTCATTTATTTTTTATTTTTTAGTTGGTTTATTTATTTTTACTTTATATTGATTCTCGTATATATATATTCACATACTCTTTCGCACACACTCATAGTTATATAATAATGCATTGTTTATATATATATATATATATATATATATGAATATGTGTGCATTTAAATATATTAATGTATAAATATGCATGTTTTCTAATATATATATGTATATGGATGTATTTGAATATTAATATAATTACATACTATCCATATATATATATATATATATATATATATATATATATATATATTCGACCCTTTCAATATTTAAACACACACATTGGCACATAAAAAAATTTTACACACTCCTATTGGTTTGGCCTCTATTGTATACATTTTGTCACATAGTTATTAGCTAGAGCGTAATTTCTTCCTCGACCATTGCTTGTCTCTTGCTTATGTATTTCTGATTGTTCTCTTCTTTTTATTCTCGTCATATTCAGTCCTAGTAAAAAAATTTGAGGTACGCTCTTATGCATTTCATATTTTGTGGTTCCTCTATATTCTTATTTCTTCCTGTGTCTTTTCTCATCATTCTTCCCTTTATTCTTTTGTCGCCTTTATTTATCTTCTAATCTGTCCGCGAAAGTGTTCCCTTATTGGCCCCCTTTTCCTTCTGTCCATTCTCCCCCCCCCTTTTAATGTTTCTTTTATTTATATTTATATTTTATTTATTTTCTTTCTTCAACCTCGGAGTGTGTGCTATCTTTCTTGGCCTATTCCCTTTATATCTTTCTTGAGTCATCCATTATCTGCAATATACTATATTTTTTTGTGCTTCTCTTGCTCTTCATCCTGATGATGGATCACATAGTGTGATTTGAAATGTTGATGGTAAAAATCTTAACACAATCGAATCCAGAAACATACCAGTACAGAATAAATGTTATTTTCTTATTGACTAGAGCCAATTATGCTAGGGCTTAATTTTATTTTTCAATAAGGAAATAACAAGAAAAAGTGCAAAGCTAACCATTAATTAATTGGATAGTCAGAGCTATATCAACCTCTTATTTCCATTTATTACTTTTTGTTTGCCCTCATCATGTTATGAGAATCGAAAAGAGGAGGAACAATGTTCTTGAGCCCACTCATTTTGGTGAGTTATTTTGTACCATTTTCATACCAAATTGAAGAATGTGCAATTGTTAATGTGTCATATTTTCATAATATTATTAGTCTATTAGTTTGTACTTGAATATGCATCATTACATCATTGCACACGCAAGCCTTAGTATACATAGAAATATTTATATCAAGAAAGTTGTGAGAAAACACCAAAAAGAATTGTCCTTCCATAGAGTGAACAAAATCTCCATTATGAAAGCATGCCAAATTTGAGCCTACTTATAAGGGAGCCTGGGTGAATCCCCTAGCAAGATCATATGCCAAGAAAAAGCTTATGGATGGAAAGGCTTATAAAAGTCTTGAATCCAGTGCCAATATTGTTGGGCATGTCTGCAAAACCAAGAAATATGCAAAAACGTCTTAGGTTGCCCACAAAAAGAGCATTTGAGGTCTAGGACACCTAAATGCTAGAGCCGAGGGCCCAAAGGTAACCCCTGGAAAAGGATGCACCAAACAAAGTGTGCAATCTTCAGCTTAGTGATAGCTTGCCACACAATGGTGAACCTATGTCTCCATGTCCTTTGAGAAGAATGCAAATGCCAATGTTGGTTGAGCACATCCACCATAAGTAGGTGAGGAACCAACTAGTGTAACCCAACTTGGGTTTATATCTAGTCATAGCAGTGGTAGGATAGCACTTCTAATCCTTCCACCAAGATTTGACACACTAAATATAGGAGTGGCAGGATACCACTTCTAATCCTTCCACCAAGATTTGACACATTGAATACCCAACTTGTGTAACGAATGCGAAGATACCACATAAACTAGAAGATTAAAAGTCTTCTGATTTGGATGGGATAGACCAAATTGCACCTGCATATAGATTCGCATGAGTGAAGGCTCATGGTAGCTCTAGAAAAAAGATCTCTAGGAGTCTTGATGCCTCATTTGAAAAAATGCAACGCAGTGGTGCCTTGAAATTTTGCCAATGGGATCCCATGAACAACAAACAAGGGAGACCACTATAAATTACGTTTGTTCATAGAGACGTCATCTCTAAACCCATCTCCATCTGAGTGGAGCCAAGGCTTAATGGCTTCCTAGGCTTTCAAAATTCTTTTAGCAACAAAGATCTCCTAAATTTGAACTAGTTCGAGAGTGACCAAAAGGGTTTGAAAACCAATCCCCTTTTAGGTAGGCTAATTAACTAGAAAGCCTAAAGAGATAAAATGTCGTAAAAGGACTTTCTAGGCTTCATTGGTAGTGAGGGCATGCATGAACCACTTGGCACACAAGGAAATCCCCTACTTCTGGGTAGAAAGCGGGACAATGCCCCATGACTTCTTAGGCAGACATTAAAAGTCCCACGCTACCCTGTGGAAACCATGGTGGGAGGCATCTGAATTCCAGAGAAACTCATGCAACAAGTGCTCAAGCTTGAGGTAAGAGGCCTTTGAATGCACCTGCTTAATGGCTTCCCAAGCTTTCCAAATTCTTTTAGAAACAAAGATCCCATAAATTTGAATTGGTTAGGGAGTGACCAAAAGGTTTTGAAAACCAATCCCCTTCTAGCCAGGCCAATTGATTGGAAAGCCTAAAGAGATACAATGTCACAAAAGGATTTTCTAGGTTTCATTGCCACTGAGAGCACAAATAACCCACTTGGAATAGAAGGCAATTCCTTGCTTCTAGGTATAAAGCAGGCCAAGTCCCCCTAAGTCCTTAGAAAAACATCAAAAGTTCCACAGCACCCTGTGGAAATCATGGTGGGAGGCATCTAAAGTCCAGAAAGCCACACAACAAGCTCTCAAGCTTGAGGTAGGAGGCCTTCGAAGGTGCCCAGGAGGAGGAACAATAAACATGAGTGACAACCAACACTTTGGAGAAAATATGAAATTTTCTAGCTAGTGAAAGCGGTTTGGTAATCCAATACTCTAGCTTCTTCTCAATCCTAGCCAAAACTGCATTTTAAAGCTCCACAGGAGAAGGTTGAAAGGAAAAAGGTATGCCAAGAAATCGAAACACTTCCCCATGTTATATCCATTTCCATTAGAACTAGGAGAGCTAAGGAGGGCCAAGCAAGAAGGATTGTCTGTAACACAAAGTCTTGTGCCACTGAATAGCTGAACCAAAGGCTAGACACAAAGTATCCAAGCATTGTAAAGCATTGCCAATATTTCCCTCCTCCTCAAGGAGAGTGAGAAAGGAATCATCAACAAAGTGTCCATTGACCATCTGCTTAGAGGAGTTAGGGAGAATAATGCCTCACACTTGCTCCACTGATATGGCACTTGCAAGCAAGCAACCAAACCCTTCAGTGGCCAACACATACAAGGAAGGCCCAAGAAGACACCCTTGGCAAATAGAATAAAAAGACCTTAGAATAAGAAAGCAATTTGTTATGTGTGAACTCATCTCTTTTTGTACACAATCATCATTTGAAGAGAGAAATCCCAAAATTTAAAGGGAATGGGCTAATTTGTAAAGGTTTAAAAATACACACAATATAAAAGGGATCCAAGATTTTAATTTGAAGTTGGTTTCATAGATGCATAATGTACCCCAAACATCTACACCTTGTTGGGGAACAAAATTTTCTCCAAATCTAGATTGCATTTCTCCAACCCCACATAAAAATGAGAATAATTAATACGTGGAATCTCACCATTCCAAAACTGTCAAAGAAATTGAATCAAAGCCATCTATTAAACTTGTCACAAGCTATTTTTTAATCCGATTCTTTTTCTTTGTAACACTATATCATAAATCCCTTCCTTTATAATACTAAATAGATAGGAAAATATGAACGACTTGGTTTTATTGAAGTTTCCATGAAATCGACATTCATAGTGTATATGCGCATTAATCTAATATAATTTTTTCCTACCCACAACCTTGTCTCATTGTTTATAGAACAAATTAATTCCAATACCACATAAGTAGGGTTTTCCTGCTTGTCTCCTTCAAATCCTACTGTGTTTGTTTTATTTATGGAAAATATTTTTCATGAACATTTAATGACACCTTTTCAACTCTTCTGGGCAATTAATGCATATAATTATACAAATACATAAAATAGGAGCATTCTTAACTAATTAAAATAGATTGATTAGTTAAAATTTATAGGGTGTTTATTTAGTTTTAAACATAATGGTAAAGATAATTTTATAATTGTTTGTTTAGTTAAATTAGTTTTTGAATGTGTATATTTTTTTGATTCAAATGTAAGTAATGATGAATTGATATTGATGTAGTGATTGTAATGGTTTAAGAAGAAATTTCAATTTAGCATTCATAATAGGGAATGTAATAAAATGGTACAACTCGTAAGAATTTAGTAAGTGTGCCATGTTCTTAGTCCAATACTTGTGATATGGAAAGATTACCTGGTGGTGGCTTTATTGGAAACTACTTGTCTTTTTAGTGTGCTCTCCAAGAAGGTTGATAAACCATGTTATTCAAGATGATCACTACAAGTGATTAAACTTTAGTTTATGTGGTGCCTTCATTTCTTTAAATTGCTTTTCTCCTTGAGGACAAGGTTGATAAACCTTGTTATTCAAGATGATCACTATAAGTGATTAAACTTCATTTTATATGGTGCCTTCATTTTTTAAAATTGCTTTTCTCCTTGAGGACAATTAGTATTCTCACAACCCTCCTTTTTTCCTCCAAACTCACAACCCTCGTTGAATTTTGGAGGAAGGAGAATTTGTTGAAATGAAATGGCACACAATTTGGAAAGTTCTCTCTATCGAATGGAAGCAAATTGCTCATAGAATAATTGTTCTAATTTAAAAGGGTTAGAGTATGAGGAAATAAAATTTGAACTATGTTTATAATCAACTACTTCCTATACAAAGTTAGGGGTATGATAGGTTCACAATAGACAATTTTTACATGAGATATTAATATAGATTTATTTAGGTTTGGACATTCCTTATATTTAAGAGATCAAGTGGTTGGTTTTCTACCTCCTGGCATGTATCATCTTGTATGGACAAATATTTTTAGTTCAAAACCATGAGAACAGATTTAGTGATGTGGTGATAATTGTTGTCCTACAAATTAACACCCTGATTAAGTTGTGTGGTTATGACACAAGAATTGTAAGAAGACTTTGCGGGCCAGGTCAAAATTTACATGGCCTTTGGGATTGTCAAATCTATTTTTAAAATTATGTAGTTCAAACAAACCTTTTTTGGAACTAGCTTGCATATGAATGACTTGAGGCCTACTATATCTTTAATTGAAACCTTAACATAGTGGCAGTAGTATCTAAGAAGAATTGCACATCTTAGCGAGATGATGAATTTGTTCAAGAGAGGTTGGGTTTTACATGTTTAAAAAAATTCAGCCTCAACTATACCATTGCGTCTTTCAAACTTTTGTTTGGCATGGTGCACCTAGTTTGACCTGTGTAGTAGCGTGGAAAGAATAATAAAGTAATTTATCATGTCAATATGATTTTTGTACACCTATATTTTTAGTTGCAAGTTGACGTACTCTTCAAATCTAACCTTTATTAGATATTGTTCTATTTTACCACTCTCCAAAAGGTGACAATATACCTATTAACATGTACTTTATATTTTTACTCATGAACAACATGCTTTCACCATGTTAAGTCTATCTAGCAATAAATCTAAGTACGAGAACAAATTCATGTATCTACCTATGAATTTAAGTACAAAAGTTTAACATCACCCTCACACTGTAAATATGTAGCTCTTTCATAAAGAACCAAACTAGAGATATTAAATCATAATTAACATTTTGCAATTGTTATTCTATTCAAAGTGTTATGAGTAGTTAATCTCATTTTCATGATACTTTTGAATATGTTTTTCAATTCAATTAGTCTTCTATATAAGGATTTCACAACTATACATTATTTTTCATGCTAGTTCTTGCCTTGATGTGGAATTCACAATTTTCCCCATGTTTCTATCTTATTTACAAAGACTTCCTTGAATTCTTAGACCATGATGTTGAACATTTTCTAATTTAAAACTCTTTATTTTTATCTTTTATTTCCTCATATCAAATATTTCTTAATTGAAAACTCAATTGATTGATTCCTTTGATCACCTTCTTTAGATATTGAATCTCATAGATTTTATGCTTATTCATAAATATCTATAAGAAAGAGGAATATAGAGAATTTAGACAAATAAAATTCAATATTTTAGTTCTCTATCACATGTTAAGGTCTTTACCTTCATAGTGTACTTTATCTTTAATAAGATCATTTTAAATTTTATTCTTAAATTGAATATATAACACCTAGCTTTTCTAACATCTTTGTTTGTGCTGCAACACGGTCTTGCTTGATTATGTATCTCGTGTCACAATGTAAGGACCTGGTGATAATTTCAACCGAAACAACCTCCTACAAACCTAAATATAGCATAACAATTAATTTGAACTATTTGACAGCCAACTAACATAAATATAACTCCTCACAACACATGGTTCAATTAGTTTTTACTCTTAATAAGCATTGCTCAATCTCAAATGGAATTGCAAATTTACCTATTCTAAATGGAATAAGCTAAGTGTTCTCATTTGGAAAATCGAGAGCTTATGCCCAAGCTCAATTGATAGCCAAAAAGGAGACAATGAAACATGCTTTCTGATTTTATCCTCATGCACAACGACTATGGAATCGTTTCTTCTCCAACTTTTCATCTCTTTGTAAGTGAATTTGTACTTGGAAAGCTGCTCTTCTTGGCTTTTCTCCATATCACAATGTGATTTCACACACATTTAGACAAATCATCTTAAAGTTTATTTGGAAATTTCGTTTTGCTGCTATTTTTTCTCTCACCTAGTATATGATCCAAATGGATAGTTTGTTGATTTGTGCTAAACTCTCCCCCCATCTCACTCTTCTTCAATCTTACACTCAAAATAACTCCGAACTCCACGCTTTGTGAGTGAGATATATATATATGCAATTTAATGCTTTTGAGTAAAAAACCATTGGCTCTGATTGTAGGTTTCCTGGACTAACTTCAGCAAGTCAATATCATTGAAGACACCAATTTGGACTTCAATTTTATTGACTTGCTGAAGTTAGTCCAGCAAACCTACGATCAGAGCCAATGGTTTTTTCTACTCAAAAGCATTAAATTGCATATATATATATATCTCACTCACAAGTTGAAGCATCATGGATAGACTTTTTTCTATTCATGTCATTTCTCTTGTAAGATCTTGTTCTTGCTGCTCTATACTTAATACAGGAAGTTGTCTTTTGAGGCATTCAAGATGCTTTATGTATATCGTTTATGATGTGTGGCTGCTAGTATTCTCTTTAGCTCCAACTCTGGAGGTTTGAGAAGGTTACTTTATGTGGCTTTTAAGCTATGCACTGTGGATTAGTATTTATTGACATATTTCTATTACTCTTCAGCACCCATGTTGTAATCTAATTTCTCTAATGCAAATTGTTCATTTTATTTAATAAAAAAGAAAGCATTGCAATATGACAGATTCAAGAAAGTATTTTCTAGTTTGTAGATTGAACACACTGAAAATTGGATCAAAATTATGTAAAAAAATGTGTTCGACAGAGACCAAATTCCAGTTAAAAACTGGGTACTACCATTAAAATTGATCATAATATAGGCTGAAAACTAAGAGGGCCTTATATTCATTTGTGGAACATGAAAATAATGAACTAGAGATGGAAGTCAATCGTCAAGCCAATCTAGACTAAACTGTTCTTCCACAATTTGAACTCTAAGCTCAGGAATACAAGTGTTTTTAAACCGCAACCACTGCTTCCCAATCGTCTCATCACAGGACACAAGCTTCAGAGAAGTGAGTTCAGAAACAGCTGCAGGTAACATTGTCAGGCGGGAACATTCTCTCATATCAAGCTCTTTCAATCCCTCACACAATGAAATGTTTAGATATTCCAAGTGTTCAAGTTTCCCAATTGATGCAGGAAGCTGTTCCAGGCGTGGTAATGCTGATAACCATAACATTCTCAGATTTTTCATATTTCCAACATCACGTGGCAAGTTTTGAAGGTGATGGCAGTTGGTGATAGACCATGACAGAGTAGAGGGTATACTGCAGATACCAGGAAGTGATTCCCCCAAATCATTGCTGTGATCGAGGTTAAAATCATGTCGCTTGGTGAATGTGGATACATTTTCAAGTCCTTCACATAAGCTCAAAGATAACTTCTCTATATTCTGCAGTGCTCCAATGCTCTGTTTTCCACCAAGGGGTGAAATCAATCTCTCCAAGCGGAGACTCTTGAGTTGAGTGAGAGACGATAACACATCTAGACCTTTTACTGTTGCCTTGTTCGTACCGCAATTGGATATCATCAGAAACTTCGATTTTTTCATGGATTTAAAAAATGCGGGAAGAAAGTACTCTGTCGAATCAAAGAGCAACAATAGGGCCTCTGTTTCAAGAAAGTTCATATCATACCAGTCACTTTCCTCCATAGGGCCTGCATGTTTTAAATACAAAGAAAATCAAATTAGAAATTTATGCACTAATAATGACTACTAGTTATGTATGTGAACGCACATGCAGCCAAGTTGCCTAGAAAAGTGATGTAGACCTTATTCAATTTTTCTTCTTCCTATAATTGGAGATAAACGATGAACATGAAAACAAAGAAATGTTTTCTGGTGACCAAAATGGATTTGGAAGAGTTTTTGAATAACTTACCAGTGAGAATGGATAGAAATCGAGAACCAATCGCCCTATTTCGGAGCATCTCCCTATCCTTTAATGAAGCTGAGTTCTTCCTTTCTATGACCAATCTTTGGCGGTGGAGTATATTGTCATGGTGTCCCAAATACAAGGCCAAACCTCGCACTCCATCACGCTGGGAAAAGTAGAGCTCCGAAGCATTTCTATTACCATATGAAATTGTTGTACTTCCCCTGTTAAGTGCAAGCATGTCAGGTTGCTGTCCAGAAAAGGCAATTACCTTGAGTTACAAGTCAAATTTATCAGATTTCTGCTTTCGAGTTGTGATAAGAGGGCAAAAGCATCATTCCTTTGTAGCTTTCTAAACCCAAATGTCCAAAAGCGACAGATTTTCCTCTCGCTGGGAAATAATCCGAGGTCTAAGAAACATTCCTTGAGAAGAACATCTAAGAAGTTATTACTGACAAAATCAAGGGCATACTGCAGATACTGAGAGAGGACATCTGATAAGGAGTAAATACTGAGCCCTTTTCTGTGAAAATGTGTTGAATATTTTCTTTTAGAAATATTGTTGGTTGCCCTCTTCCAAGTCTTGTGCGATTCGATATGCGTAGAGCTTGCAATCATGGACACCATTCCTTGAAGTATTTAGGACAGATTCAATTTATCTCAGATTTCAACCTTTATACAGTAGGGTAATTCTAGGTGGCTTGTCCTTGTAGTGTTTTATTTTCTGCAATTCTTCTCTTTGCAAAGCTAATAGAAGTGTCTTCTTTATATAAGAAATAAACTCGTCGTAATTGAAGTTACGCGACTTAGTCTGCGATTTATTCCCTTTCATACTCTCTTTCGCAGGAAAGTGCGTAGGTATATCATATTTTTAATTTCCTTAGCGCTCTTTCACACGAGTATATTAATTAAAAATATGCGACTCCATAAAGACATCTATCCTAGGATTATTTAATTGAAAAAATGGCCTAGTCTGGGTTCCCATTTGCTTCCATTCAAGCACAAGGAACCTGACTTTTCACGCGTTTTGTTTATCACATTACCGATATTATTTATTGGTCATATAAAAACAAAAAGGAGATTATTATTCTAAAACTTTGGGGACCTTCTTTTATTTTATCTTTAAGTAAAATACATTAATTATAGTATTTTGAAGTATTCTAATGAACAATTCAATTATAAAATGATGGTATATTTTCTTTTTGAAGGAGTATTATATATAAATTTATAAAAAATATCTTTTAGTTATAATAGGTAGAGGGAGAAATGAATGGAAATTAAAATAAGGGGAGAAATAACTATATAGATAAGATATGATCAAATAGAAATTGTTGCATAACTGTAAAGTTAAAATATAATTAAATAATTTTTTATATGCATAACATTTGTTACATAGAGATTTCACATATTGTCATTATTATTGTATGCAATGGTTAAATACTATCAAATAGCGAAATCTTCAAGGACACTAGAAAAATTTAAAAAAATAAATAATCAAAACATATTTTAATGTTTACATTTATCACCCTAAATTTATAATTTTAATATTTATCAATTGTATGACAAAGTATGAGTAATCTTAGCTTAAAAGTAATAAGAATGTATAGAAGTTTAAAATGTTTTTAATTATGTTTATAACTCATTTTATTTTTTACTAAAAGAGGGGTAAAAATTTATTAAGACAAAAAGGAGAGCTCAACAAGGAGCTCTATCCTGAGCAAAAATGTCATCTAACTCACAAGACAGATTCATGGATAGCGCCCCCCTATCCACAATATTCCAATCCTGAACATGATCAAAAGCCCATTTAGCCAAGCAATCAACAACACTATTCCATTCATGAGGAGTGTAATTAAAACTATTAGACTTTAGATGAGTACAAAAGAGAGGAGTTTGATTAGCAACAAAATCCAATTGCCAACTAACATCATCAAGCAACTGCGAAGTAAGAAAATTCACCATCACTTGAGAGTCAGATTCACAGATAAGCTTGCGCCATCTGCTCAAGCAACATTTCTCCACAACAAATAAATTGGCTAGGGCCTCCATGAGATTGTTAGTATGCCAACACTTATGCACTGAGAAAAGAAATTGAACTTCTTTAGAGCTACATCAAGCCACACCCCCAATGCCAACAGGACCTAGATTTCCTTGAGAAGAACCATCAGTGTCGACTTTAAGAACTCCAGGTGGAGGAGGCAACCAATGATTAACACAGTTTACTTGCCGCTTCCCCTGATGTCTAGGATGGTTTAGAACATTATGATACCATTGACCTGTAGCCCTTGAGAACTCGTCCTGAAAATGAAAGATAAGGCAACTGCAAATAGAAAGATCACCAAGATCCATACCTCCATCTAACTTACACTTAGCCTGAATAGTTTCCTAAAGAGAGTGGGAAATCTTCCACTAAAGATGCATGACTCCAATCTAGACATCCTGAAATATTTTCTGATTTCTCTCCAACCAGATATGCCAAAGAATAAAAGAGGGGTCAACTATCCATGCAACCTGAAGAGGTGAAGCCGTGGAGGGGGCACTCCCCAAGTGATCCCAAAACTTGGGCAAGGAGGAAGCATGCTGAAAAGAGCAACCCCAAGCACTTGACCAAATATGCCATAAGTGGGTAGAAAAAGAACAATGGAAGAAGAGATGAGAGACATACTCCTCTCCATTACCACATATCGTACAAAAGGATGGGCCCTGAAGTCCATGTTTATAAAGATTATCCCGCATAAGACACTGGATGTGAGCCACCAACCACATGAAGAAATTCAATTTGGACAAAGAAAACTTATTCCAAACTTGTTTTCACCAAGGGACCTCAACATCCCCTAACAATTGTCTAGTAATCTTCTAGTACCCAACAAAAAAAAAACACTTATCAAATAGGGTACCACCCCAAGCCAAAACATCTGGCCCCGGAAGAGAGCATCACTCCCTAGAAGCCAAAATTCTAGAAAGCTCTTAGTGGTCCATCCTTGAGCCCCCAAAAGGCCAATCTAAAGAGTTCTTCCATATATATTCGACAACAAGACATAGCTAATAAGAAGTCTTATAATGAGCTAGTTTATCCCATCCAAAGCAAGAAAATAATCGAATAGAGTTTGAAGGTGAGGGTAAATAGATAAGATGGGAGGGTTGCCATCCCAGGCATAAGACCAAAAAAAAGCCTTAGATCCTCCCTTAACTGTCCAGATAAGGCCCCTCTTAACCAATTGAGTTCTAGTCTTGAGAGTATTCCACACCATAGAGCCACAACTTGCAAGAGGAAGCATGGGAATAGACCAAGGATCAACACCTCTAAAATACTTATGAGTAATTATACAAGCCCAGAGTTGATTTTGTCTAGAGCACCATCACCAATAAAGCTTAGCAACCAAAGCTTGGCTACTTACGATAGAAGATCGGAGGCCAAGATCACCCTCCTTCTTAGGCCTGCAAATAGTCTCCCATCTGATCAAACTCCATTTAGAGTTACACAAATTACCATTCCAAAGGAATTGTCAAGAAAGATAATTAAATTCCTTGAGAAAGTAAACAAGAACAACTTGAATCATGCTTTTATAAATGAGGAGTGCCTGACTAACAAATTGAAGAAGGGTAACACAAGCAATAATATATAGCCATCTATGGGTCTAGTTATTTACATTCTCTCGAAGCTTGTTAATAAGATTCTTCCAGAAGAGTCATGCCTACCTAGAAATAGCAATAGGAATGCCAAGATATGTCAAAGGGAGCAAACCAATATGAAACCTAAGGATATTAGCAATCCTTCACTAAATAGGTACAAGAGGGTTAAAGAAATATATATAGAAGATTTATGTCCATTAACTTTTTGGCTTGTTGCCGTCAAATAAATATCCAAAATATGTTAGAAGGCTTTAACTTCCACGACTTGAGAAATTCTTTCAATAGCAGAGTCATCGACAAATTTAAGATGAGAAAGAGAAGGTAAACCATTGCCACAATGCCACCCATGTATAGAGTTGTAGGACACCTGATGCTTAATGAATCTGCCCAAACCCTCATTCATAATAATGAAAAGTTAGGGGGAAAGAGAATCACCCTGGTGGAGACCCCTAGAAGCAACAAATAACTAGGAAGTTTGGTCATTAAGAAGATTAGTGAAAGAGGTAGAAGTGACACAGCTCATAGTCCAACTCTCCCACATTGACCTAAAGCCAAAGATAAGAAGAATATTCCTTAGAAAGCTCCATTTGATTCTATCATAGGCCTTATATCTAGCTTAATAAACATAGATCATTCCATTGAGCTAGCCATAGAGTGGATAGCTTCAATAGCAATAACCACATCATCTAAGATTTGTCTTCTTGTAACAAAACCTCCTTGTTCTTGTGAGGTAATAGAAGGAAGCCACTTGTTAAGTCACTCAACACTCAAATTTGTAAGCCACATTACATAGAGAAATAGGTCTAAAAAACTCCAATTGATTAGACCCATCTTTTTTTAGAATAAGAACCAAGAAATTAGAATTTAGTTCCTAAAGCATCTGCTTGCTAAAATAAAATTCCTTAACAACTTCTAACAAATCCTGATTAATGATGTCCCAAAAGTATTGAAAGATTTCAATAGGACAGCCATCAGGGCTAGGAGCTTTTCTCTTAGGCATACCAAAGACCACCTCCTCCAACTTAGCCAAAGAGATTGAGTGCATAAGATAATCATTCATTTCTTGAGAAATAAGGGAGGTAATACAAGACAAAATAATATGCTCTTCATTATCAGCAGGAGGATAATCCTTAGAGAAAAGGTTAGAAAATTATTGAGTAGCCTTTTGAAATAAAGCTAATGAGGAAGATAACTAGATACCTTAAGAATTAACCAAAGAAGAATTATAGCTCTAATTCTGATAACATTGCATGATCTTGTGGAAAAAAGGAAGTGTTCCTATCACCTTCCTAGAGCCAATCAACTTTGGATTTTTTCTTCCAGAATATTTCCTTCCAAAGTTCCTATTCTTCCAAATCTCCAGAAGCAAGGGACTCAAAATTCCCTTGATCCTCTAAGAAACCATGATATGTAATCTGTCTAGTTATGACATCCAGAAACTCCTAAGTGAGCCTCTTCATGGAATGAAAGTTTCCAAAACATTCTTTGTTCCATATCTTGAGCTAGCGTTTGAAATATTGAAATTTTTAGAAAAAGAAAACATAGCAGCACCAAAAGAAGGGGCACCATCCCTACACTAGCAATAAATAAGACCAAGAAGAAAGGAGTCCTTAAGCCACACGAGTTGAAACTTAAAAGGAGGATTCTTAGGAATAATCACCCCGGTCATAAATAATTTAATTGGCCAATTGAAACTAGAATTTTGGAAGAAAGAGTCAGGGCATCACTAACCTAGAAACAAGAAACTATAAATCTATCCAGATGTTCTAAGATAGAGATAACTCCAATCCTTCTATTATTCCAAGTAAAGAGACCATTAGCGAGACTAATATCAGAAAGATGCAAAAGATCTAGATATTTTTATAAAGAAGATTTGAGGAAGGCCCTAACTAGGGCAACCCACTTCACCTCTCTTCTAGATTTAAAACATAATTGAAATATCTTGCTAACACCCAAGGATGGTAAGGATGAAAGTTTCTAACATGCCTACTATGTGTCCAAAGTTCCACCTTTCCCACAAAATTGACATGCCCATACACATTAGTAGTCATCATCATGTTACTTGAATCCAAAGAAGATGCCACCATAAAAAGAGTTGAACAAGAAGACACCTAGCCAAGGGGTGAAATTTTCTAAGGATCCCGAAAGATAGCCAAACCATCATAAGTCCCATAGTTTTAAGACACTGGCATTTCCCATGAGACCAAATACTAGAGGCAAATCAAACCATAGACTCCACTGAAAGTGTAGTATCTTGGACACAAAAAATGGCTAGAAAATGATCATTTACCAAATTGTGAATAACCTTTTGTCTAGGGATGCTATTCAACCCCCTAACATTCCATGAGAAGATGATCATCACTGAGTAGAATGGGGGAAATGGGTATCCAAGGGTTTCACAACCCCAAACTCTATCGACATATCTCTTGCAAATATGAGCTTCTCTTCATCCTTTTTATGCCCACTCTTTAGAGGAGTAAATGAAACCCTTTTAAAAGGTCTTTATAGAAAATCCAAAGGGAGGGGAGACCCCTTACCTTTGCCAGATTCCAACACATCCTTAATTAAGCCCACTAGAACACCATCATTATCTTGAGGCACCACATGATTCACCAAAGCTCTAAACTTAGGAGTAATAGGAGTTCATTTGTCTACCGAACTACAACTTGAGGTGCTTCATATGAATCACAAAGTGAAGCTTCTCCATTGAAAACTGGATCAACTGAGATACTAGTAGGAATAGCTAAGATACTAGGAGGAATACCCTCCTTTAAAACCATACTTTTCAGCACCTCAAATTGATTAAAACTTGAGTCAAATTGTTAGTCTTTGAGGGGCCTTTAAAGTCCATGCCCCTTAGCTCGTGGGTGAGAAGGAATAAAGCCATCCTTATGTGGGCCAATATCACTCAATTGACTCTTCCCTTATCCTACATTATCTCCTTGTGCATGCTCGTTACCTATGTTATCCATCTGAGCTTTACCTTTTCCTGTAGTATTCATTTGACCACCACCATTGGTAGTAGTAGAGCCATTTGTTCTTTAGAAGTTGATACCTAAGCGTATTGATGCTGAAAATGACCATACTCATGACATATACAACATCAGAAAGGAAGGGATTCATAATCCAATTGTTGCACCCAAGAAGAAAACCTAAGACAAATTTCAATAGAATATGGTAATGATTTATTCAAATAAATTTCAATAGAGATTTTGGCATAAGAGAGAACCTTTTTATTGAGGGATTGATGCCCAATCATAGCTAACTTTCCAAGAAAAGAAGAAATTTGATGAAGAATGTCTTCTTGCCAGAACTCAAGAGGAAGGCATGGCAGGCAAATCCATAATGACACTTTTGAGGGGAGATCTTCAATAGAATTAAATCCTAAATGCCAAGGTTTAACAAATAACCCCACATGGTTGTAAAAATAAGGACCCCCTTCAAAAACATGGTCTCAATTAGACATGTAAGAGATAACTATTCCCAACCAACATGATATCCATATCTCCTTCCACCTACTGGATGAATGATGAATCCATGTCTCAAGAGTCAATAAGAATATCTGAATACCAAGAAATTTACAATTCAGAGCATGCTTAGTCCAGTGTTCAATGTACTCCATCACTACTTCTGGAGGAATAACCAAAATATGGTGATCTTGGCTTTGTGGAAGACAACCATTAACTTTTTAAAGCCTAGAGGTCTCCCCCACATAAAATGAATTAGTTCCCATTGCATGGATGTTTAGAAAGGAACCATGCATGTTCAAAAAAGAGCCATGCGTTTTCAAAAAAGAACCATCAGTTACCACCAACACAGAAGAAATTCTAGACCCATGATTTCAACTAGATTGCTAATCATTGTTGTTTGGCAAAGTTGCAGACATGTAATGTCCCCTGTTTAACCAGTTTGGATATATGTTGTCGTTAGCCTACTTCTATGTGGTCCCGGGGGCTAACAAGGACATGGACGGGATCTTGTGGTGTTTTGGCCTAGTCGATTTTGTTCTGGGGCCAACTAAGTTCGTTTGGAGGCATTTACAATGTGACTTACTATTTTTAGTAAGTCAGCCAGGCTAGCCGGATGATAATTTTGATGATGGGGTTGGATGTGTTTTTCTTAGCTCTTTCTAACGAGCTATCATTTGTGGTGTTTCGAGATCATTTGCTATGGAATTTTAATGCCGGAAGTTATTTAATAAAGTAACTTCAATTAAATTAATATTATAAGGTTACTTTATTATATTTTGTATTTATATGTGTGCCCAAGAGTGGGACACCAAATGATCTCCTTGGGACTTTAAAGTGATAAATGGAAACAATATATTAAAATGCAAATATGAGTTTGAATCCCACATTGCTTGTGGAGTGGGGGTCGACCCTCTAAGAGGACTTTATATACAGCCATGAATGGGGTGTGGAGATATGAAGAGATTGATGAATTCAAGCTTAGTTTGGTTGGTTTGGTTGCTGGCTTTTGGAGACGAAATCCTCCATTGGTGACAATCCTTTCGCTCTTGGAAGACAGAGTCAAGGGATTTAAGATCTATTAGCTTCATATTGTGTGCATTCAGCTTCAATTTTTCAGCTACAGGTAAGATTGAAATTGTTCCATTTCCAAAGGCATATCATTGCAGACATTGAACAGCATGGACAACAGATTTGGAGGTGAGATTTGGAGCAGGTTTGTGGGTAAACAGTGCTGCTACAGTGCATGTGAATAGTGTGCATGAACAATCCTCATTCTGTGTACTTGGAGGTCATATTTCATACCCTAACCGAGCAGCTATTAGATGGGTTGCTAAACTGGACATCCATCCTCAAATTTCGAACAGCAGCGATCATATTATTTCCAGGTTCTTCTACACCCGATTATAATAGTTCAATGAATGTATAGGTGTCATAATTATAAAGAGTTTTGCATATTCAGTCACTGTGTAACAGTCTTTGCACTACAAACTCAGTCACTTTGTACACAGCCATATGAAGTTTGTATATCTTGAATAGAGGAATAAGTGTACGGAACATGTACGATCAGTCCATAAGAACTCTTTACATTGCATATTTGTAGTAGTTTTCAAGTGCCAAGATATTTGTCCTTGCTATTCTTCAGATCATATGGTCATTGTTTGGCAGAGAAGTATTATAACATCTGAACAAGAACTCAGAAATTATAAATCAGACTTTGCACACCAACTGTTTGACAAAATGTTGTTGAATCAAAACTAAAAATTTCAAGGTAGAATTAGTAGGGTATGTTACAGTGGTATCAGAGCTATAAGTCCTGCCATCCTGTGGAGGTCTTATAGGAAATTTGGAACTGGCGGATAGAGGGGAAAGTGTTTTTGTCAAAACACTAAAATCAGAGCATTTATGTTTGAGCATGCGACAGGGGCCTTATAATTTCCGCAATACCAGAGCAAGACAAAGTAGGAGTTCAGACCTGCAAAGCAAACAGTCTAGTTCATCCGTACAGGGGGGTATAGAATCCAGTCATACAGACACAGCGGAGGTATTTTTTGATCAAGACAGCAATATGGGTGACCGAGATGACAGGAATACAAGATTAGGTGGAGGCGGGAATGCCGGTCCAGAGCCTGGAGAGGAAAGATTTTTACAATTATTAGAGACCTTGGCACAGGGACAGCGATTAGCAGAACAAAGGGCACAGGAACAGAATCAGAGATTGGAGCTTATGATGCAGATGATGGCTCGTCAAATGGGGTTGAATGCTAACATGGGTGGAGGTAATAATTAGAATGGTAACAATCAGAATGGGAATAATTAGGATGGGACACATAATGGAGGTGAACAAGTTGGAAACAATTTCGGTCATGCACCCCAGCAAGCTAGGACCGTGAGTTCGAGGCCCATGATTCCCACATTCCCTCCTAGAGCTCCAGAGCAGCCCGTACCAGAACCCCAGATCATTGATATACAGGACCAGTTGAGGTGAGATTGGGAAGCCGGAGGTCCAGATTTTACTGCTGCAATTACCTTTAGGGAGTATATGGATGTGCGGATGAAACATATGCCACGTGGACATGACAGGAACCAGAACTATGAGCTATGGAAGAAAGTAGGGAAACTTCAGTTACCATATTATGATGGCTCGGGGAAGTCTTCAGCAAGAGCTTGGGTTCAAAAGCTTGACACATACTTTCAATTGAACCCTATGCCTGAGGAAGAAGCTATTAAGTACGCAGCAATTCATCTGGAGGGGTTAGCACACGAGTGGTGGCATCATGGTATGGTCACTATGGGTCATGCACACATTACCTCATATGTGGAGTTCACGGAAAGACTGATTGAACGTTTTGATAGGAAGGATCCAGAACTCCATTTCAAGGAGTTAGCTCAGCTTAAACAATGGGGATCATTGGAGACATACATTTCAGAGTTTCAGAAACTTGCAGTGTTAGTAACAGATGTATCTGAACGGAGGATACTGGTTCTATTTATGGATGGGTTAGCTGATCCGTTGAGAGGGTGGATTAAAGCTCTCAACCCTCCCACTTTGCAGGAAGCCATTAAGAAAGCTCGTGACATGGATTCCTCTTCAGCTTCAAAAAATAAATTCCTGGCAAAGAGTTTCCCTTCAAGGAAAGATAAGGACAGGAAACCTTTTCATAGAGAGCCTCCGCCACCTAAGGAGGAAAGTAAGAGGTTGGACAATGAAACATTAATGATCTCAGGAAGAAGAAGCTTTGTTTTCATTGCAGGGAGCCTTGGTATTTGTCACATAAGTGTCCATTGAAAGCAAAAGCTAAGCAGATCGAGTACTTTTCAGCTGAAGAGTCAGTGGATGGAGATTCAGAGCAGTCATCAGAATCAGATGGAGATGATGATAATTCTTCACATGAGGAAGCACGTAGTGATGGCACGATAGCTCAGTTGTCTAGTATACAGGAGGCTGTCACTTTCAGAGTTAGGGGAACTTTGGATGGACAGAGATTTGTGGCACTCGTTGATACAGGGGCAACACATAACTTCATTGATGAGAAGTTTGTGACACGCAGAGGGCTACATACAAAGGAGCATAGGGGATTTAAGGTGATGGTTGCCGATGGCTTCAAAATTGACTGTACCAAGAAAATCTCCAACTTGCAGCTTCGTTTGGGAGATTATGACATGACAGGAGATTTCTTTGTGGTCAACATTGGTGATCAGGATATGGTGCTTGGAATGAACTGGATGAAGTCTCTGGAAGAGTTTACATTTAACCTCCAGAAAATGGAAATGAGGTTTGAGGCAAATGGTAAGAAGATAGTGCTCAGAGGTTTGTCAGATGGGAGACTTCGAGTGGTCTCACTCAAACGAATGCAGAGTTTCTTTAGACATGATCAGGTGCAGTGGGCAACAGAGTTCAAAGTAATGCCTGAGGTGACAGAGCAGCATAAACAGGAGTATCCACCTGATGTACAAAAAATAATAACCAAACATACTAAGGTGTTTGATGAGATACCTCCAGGAAGACCCCCAGATAGGGGAATCGAGCATGTTATTGAGTTAGAGGAAGGGGCTAAGCCAGTTATCATCACACCTTACCGCCACCCCAAGAGATATAAGGATGAAATAGAAAAGGCAATCAAGGAGTTGATTGACATGGGGCACATACGGCCAAGCAAGAGTCCTTTTGCTTCTTCAGTAGTATTGGTGAAGAAGAAGGATGGTACAATGAGGATGTGCATTGATTATAGGGAGCTAAACAAGAAGACAATCAAGAACCGATACCCTATCCCGCGCATCGATGAGCTTATTGATGAATTGCACGGTGCATGCTACTTCTCTAAGATTGATTTGAGATCTGGCTACCACCAGATACGGGTTAGAGAGGGGGATGTGGAGAAGACAGCTTTTAGATGCCACTACGGACATTTTGAGTTCTTAGTCATGCCTTTCGGGTTGACTAATGCTCCCGCCACTTTCCAGTCTTGTATGAATAGAGTGTTCAGAGATCAGCTGAGGAATTTTGTGTTGATATTCTTTGATGATATACTGATATACAGCCATACTTGGGAGGAACATTTGAAGCATATTGATACAGTGCTCAGTATTCTAGAGAGGGAGTCATTATATGCCAAGATGAGTAAATGCGAGTTCGGGATGACAGAGTTGCTCTATCTAGGGCATATTATTAGTGCAGGAAGTGTTCGGGTTGACCTAGACAAGATCAGGGCCATTCTGGATTGGCCACCGCCGAGGAACACTTCACAACTCAAGGGATTTCTCAGGCTTTGTGGGTTCTACCGCAGATTTGTGAAGGGATTTTCACAGATAGCAGCACCACTTACAGATTTGACACGGAGAGACAGTTTCAAGTGGTCAGAGAGGGCTCAGGATTGTTTTGACAGGTTCAAGGAGCTGATGAGTACGTGTCCTATTTTAGCCATTCTAGATTTCACCAGGCCTTTTGAGCTGCAGTGTGATGCCTCGGGAGAGGGCGTAGGAGCTGTCCTCATGCAGGACAAACATCCCATCGCATATGAGAGCAGGAAATTACGAGGTGTTGAGAGAACTTACAGCATCTATGACAAAGAAATGCTAGCAATCATGCACGCGCTAGCTAAGTTCAGGCAATATTTAGCAGGGAGCCGATTCACAGTAAAAACAGATCATAACAGCTTGAAACATTTCCTTGGGCAGAAGGATCTTAATGACAGGCAACAGAAATGGGTGAGTAAGTTACAAGCTTATGATTTCGACATAGTCTATGTCAAAGGGAAGAAAAATATTGTCGCAGATGCTTTATCCAGAAGGCCTCATTTGCTTGCTGTTGGGATAGTCATGGATGATTGGAGAGAGTTGATCTTGGCAGAGTATGCCAAGGATAGTTGGGCATCTAGTATTATTGAAGAAACTATTCAGGATAGCCGATACACTGTTGTAAATGATCTGATCATCTACAAGGAAAGGATTTATTTAGTACCCGGGTCTGCTATGAAGCAGAAGATTTTGAGGGCGTTTCATGATTCACCATTGGCAGGACATCCTGGATTCTTTAAGACATATCGGCAGGTGCGAGAGCGCTTCACTTGGAAAGGACTCAAAACAGAGGTGCTTCAATTTGTTAGAGAGTGCCAAGTATGTCAGCAGAACAAACAGGAACATTCCTTTCCAGGTGGTTTACTACAGCCCCTACCCATACCAGAGAAGAAGTGGGATAGCATTTCCATGGATTTCATCACAGGCCTCCCCAAGGCACAGGGTCGGGATTGTATCTTTGTTGTGGTAGACAGATTGACGAAATTTGCACATTTCTTTGCAATTTCGTCTACGTATTCAGCAACACAAACAGCAGAACTATTTTTTCGAGAGGTATTCAGACTACATGGGATACCAAGAAGCATAGTCAGTGACAGAGACAGCAGATTTATGAGCCACTTTTGGCAGGAGTTGTTCAAGTTATGTGGAACAGAGCTCACTCCGAGTACCAGTTACCACCCCCAAACTGATGGGCAAACAGAGATAGTGAACAAGTGGGTTGAGGGATATCTCCGAAACTATATTGCAGGGCAGCAGAGGGCTTGGGTGAAGTGGCTACATCTAGGGGAGTACTGCTATAATACCTCTTACCATATGTCTATTCAAATGTCCCCTTTCATGGCACTATACGGGTATGATGCTCCTAATTTCTTGGATTTGTTATTTGGGGACAGTAGGGTGCCTAAGGCCAAGGATCTTTTGGAAGAGTGTCAGGACATTATGCGATCCTTGAAGGAAAACTTGCAAAAGGCACAAAATCAGCAGAAGCAATATGCTGATCAGCACAGGGTTGAGAGGTCTTTTGAGGTGGGAGACATGGTGTACCTCATGTTACAGCCGTATAGGCAGTCCTCTCTCAAGAGGAGTGGAACAGAGAAATTGAAACCGCGCTACTATGGACCATTCAGAGTAATCAGGAGAGTGGGCGAGGTAGCTTATGAGTTGGAACTGCCTGCAGACAGTAAAGTGCATAATGTGTTCCATGTGTCACGCCTTAAAAAGGCATTGGGGCACAATGTGGTGCCTTCAGTAGTATTGCCACCTCTCGATGATGAGGGAAAGCTTATCTTGGTTCCTGAAGCTATACTTGACACCCGGGAGAGGGTGCTTCGCAGGAGGACTATCAGGGAGTACCTAGTGAAGTGGAGGAACCTACCTATTGAGGATGCAACATGGGAGGCAGAGCAGGTTCTTCAACATCCAGAGTTGAGATTGCTTGGGGACAAGCAATTTCAAGAGGGGCGAACTGTAATGTCCCCTGTTTAACCAGTTTGGATATATGTTGTCGTTAGCCTACTTCTATGTGGTCCCGGGGGCTAACAAGGACATGGACGGGATCTTGTGGTGTTTTGGCCTAGTCGATTTTGTTCTGGGGCCAACTAAGTTCGTTTGGAGGCATTTACAATGTGACTTACTATTTTTAGTAAGTCAGCCAAGCTAGCCAGATGATAATTTTGATGATGGGGTTGGATGTGTTTTTCTTAGCTCTTTCTAACGAGCTATCATTTGTGGTGTTTCGAGATCATTTGCTATGGAATTTTAATGCCGGAAGTTATTTAATAAAGTAACTTCAATTAAATTAATATTATAAGGTTACTTTATTATATTTTGTATTTATATGTGTGCCCAAGAGTGGGACACCAAATGATCTCCTTGGGACTTTAAAGTGATAAATGGAAACAATATATTAAAATGCAAATATGAGATTTAATCCCACATTGCTTGTGGAGTGGGGGTCGACCCTCTAAGAGGACTTTATATACAGCCATGAATGGGGTGTGGAGATATGAAGAGATTGATGAATTCAAGCTTAGTTTGGTTGGTTTGGTTGCTGGCTTTTGGAGACGAAATCCTCCATTGGTGACAATCCTTTCGCTCTTGGAAGACAGAGTCAAGGGATTTAAGATCTATTAGCTTCATATTGTGTGCATTCAGCTTCAATTTTTTAGCTACAGGTAAGATTGAAATTGTTCCATTTCCAAAGGCATATCATTGCAGACATTGAACAGCATGGACAGCAGATTTGGAGGTGAGATTTGGAGCAGGTTTGTGGGTAAACAGTGCTGCTACAGTGCATGTGAATAGTGCGCATGAACAATCCTCATTCTGTGTACTTGGAGGTCATATTTCATACCCTAACCGAGCAGCTATTAGATGGGTTGCTAAACTGGACATCCATCCTCAAATTTCGAACAGCAGCGATCATATTATTTCCAGGTTCTTCTACACCCGATTATAATAGTTCAATGAATGTATAGGTGTCATAATTATAAAGAGTTTTGCATATTCAGTCACTGTGTAACAGTCTTTGCACTACAAACTCAGTCACTTTGTACACAGCTATATGAAGTTTGTATATCTTGAATAGAGGAATAAGTGTACGGAACATGTACGATCAGTCCATAAGAACTCTTTACATTGCATATTTGTAGTAGTGTTCAAGTGCCAAGATATTTGTCCTTGCTATTCTTCAGATCATATGGTCATTGTTTGGCAGAGAAGTATTATAACATCTGAACAAGAACTCAGAAATTATAAATCAGACTTTGCACACCAACTGTTTGACAAAATGTTGTTGAATCAAAACTAAAAATTTCAAGGTAGAATTAGTAGGGTATGTTACAAGACATCGCCATAGCTTTGGCACCGTCAGATTCCATAGATTTCTTCAACACTTGTGGCTAATCCGCCAATACTCCCCGCCTACTAAATTTGGCTCAGAACTACCTTATTCTTAGGCTTGTTTCTCCAAGTTATTCAAACTTGCAACCATTGTTTCATTCTCCCTTAATCCTTCATTTTTATTTTATCTTGTTCTTCAAACTTCCTCTGTAATGCTCATAAAAGACATTAAGTTTATACTCTTAAAATAAAATAATTTTATGAATATGAATATGCGCAGGATCATGGTGTACCAACAAGTGTCGATGTGAAAAAAATAGAGTTTGAACACGTCTAAAAGTGCTTCAAAATCTGCTCTAACTTTTTTCCACCTATCCAAGTACCAAACCTAGAAGGAAAGGCCGAGCCTTATTGGATATCCGATCTGATATCGGATATCTGATTTGATATCGAATATTTGATATTATTGGATATTCGATTATATATCAGATATCCGATAATCATATAACATTATTATTATATTATAATATAATATTATTATTATTATAATATTATAATCCTATAATATTATACTATAATTTAATAATATTATATTATAATAATATAATATTATAATGTATTATATTATAATAATATAATATAATATTTAATATTATAATATATAGTAATGTAAGGGTATTTGCAGGATCATGGTGTGCCAAAAAGTGGCAATGTGAAAAAAATAGAGTTTGAACACATCTAAAAGCACTTCAAAATCTGCTTTGACTTGTTTTTAAGCTATCTAGGTACCAAACCTAGAAAGTAAGGCCCAAGCCTTATCGGATATCCGATATGAGATTGGATATCGGATCTCACATCAGATATCGGATCTCATATCGGATATCTGATATGAGATCTGATATCCAATACTAGTGGCATAAAAATTGGAGGAAAAAGGCACAAAAATTAGAGGGAAAACAAATTTGTAAGTGATATAACTAATTTGAGTTATGAAATATGTAAAGATATAATATATAATCTATTAGTATATAATAATATATTATGTTATTATTATTATTATCTATAAATATAATATATATTATTATTATTTTTACTATATTTTTATTAAATATAATAACGTAATATATTATATATATTTTATTAATACATATTATTATTATTATCATATATAAATTATAATCTATAATATATTATTATTATTATTATCATATGTAAATTATAATCTATAATATATTATTAATATTATGGCTTATATTATTAATATATAATAATATATTATGTTATTATTATTATAATCTATAAAATATATATATATATGATTGTTATACTATATTATTATTATTATTACTATATTATTTCTAGTGGAGTCATTTATATGGGTCGAAAGGGCTCACAAGATGACCTATGACCCGTTTTGACACATTCAATGATGACATATGTCTCTAAGGGATCCTAAGACACCTAGGGACATATTAAAATAGTTTATATCGGTCGAAGGGGGTCACAAGATGACCTATGAACCTTTTCAACATATTACAAGATGACATTTGTCCCTAGGGGTCCTAGGACCCTTAGGGACATATTAGAATCATTCATATGGGTCGAAGGGGGTCATAGGGTGACCTATGACCACCTTCGACACATTCCACGATGAGATATGTCCTTAAGGGTCCTAAGACCCCTAGGGACATATTAGAATCATTCATATGAGTCGAAAGGGATCATAGGGTGACATATGACCCCCTTCGACACATTCCACGATGACATATGTCCCTACGGGTCCTAAGACCCCTAGGGACATATTAGAATCTTTCATATGGTTTGAAGGGGGTCATAGGGTGAACTATGACCCCCTTCGACACATTACATGACGACATATGTCCCTAGGGGTCCTAGGACCCCTAGGGACATATTAGAATGCTTCATATGGGTCAAAGGGGGTCATAGGTTGCCCTATGAACCCCCTTTGACCCATTAAATGACATATGTCTCTACGGGTCCTCGAACCCCTAGGGACATATTATAATCATTCCTATAGGTCAAAGGGGCTCATAGGGTGAACTATGACCCTCTTCGACCCATTAAATGATGACATATGTCCTTAGGGGTCCTAGGACCCCTAGGGACATATTAGAATTGTTCCTATGAGACAAAGGGGGTCATAGGTTGACTTATAACCCACTTCAACACATTACAGGATGACATATGTCCCTAAGGGTCCTAGGAGACCTAGGGACATATTAGAATGCTTCATTTGGGTCAAAGGGTGTCATAGGTTGACCTATGACCCCCTTCGACCCATTAAATGATGACATATATAGCTAGGGGTCCTAGGACGCGTAGGGACATATTACAATCGTTCTTATGGGTCAAAGGGGGTCATAGGTTGACCTATAACTCCCTCTAACTCATTAAATTATGACATATGTCCGTAGGGGTCCTAGGACCCTTAGGGATGTCTTAGAACATTTCATATGGGTCAAAGGGGATAATAGGTTGACCTATGACCCCCTTGCACCCATTAAGTGATAGCATATATCCCTAGGGGTCTTAGGATCCCTAGAGACATATTAGAATCTTTAACCCATTACATGACGACATATGTCCCTAGGGGTTCTAGGATCCCTTGGGACATATTAGAATCATTCATATTGGTTAAAGGGGGTAATAGGTTGACCTATGACCCTGTTTGACCTATTACATGATGACATATGTCCTTAGGCATCCTAGGATCCCTAGGAACATATTAGAATCGTTCATATGGGTCAAAGGGGGTCATAGGTTTTGCCAGTGACCCCTTTTCACTTATTAAATGATGACATATGTCCCTACAAGTCCTAGGACCCCTAGGGACATATTAGAATCATTCTTATGAATCAACGGGGGTCATAGGTTGACCTATGCCCCCTTCAACCCATTAAATGATGACATTTGTCCCTAGGGGTGCTAGGACCCCTAAAGACATATTAGAATCGTTCTTATGGATTAAAAGGGGTCATAGGTTGACCTATGACCCTCTTCGACCCATTACATGATGACATATGACCCTAGAGGTCCTAAGACCCCTAGGGACATATTAGAATCCTTCTAATGGGTCAAAGGGGGTCATAGGGTGAAATATGACCCCCTTCGACCCATTACCTAACAACATATGTCCATAGGGGTTCGAGGACCCCTAGGGACATATTAGAATGCTTCATATGGGTCAAAGGGGGTTATAGGTTGACATATGACCCTCTTCAACCCATTAAATGATGACATATCTCCCTAGGGGCCCTAGGACCCCTAGGGACATATTAGAATCATTTTTATGGCCAAAAAGGGGTCATACATTAACCTATGACCACCTTCGACATATTACATGATGACATATGTCCCTATAGGACTCCTGAGAACATATTAGATTCGTTCATATGGGTCAAAGGGGGTCATAGGTTGACCTATGACCCTTTTTGACCCATTAAATGACAACATATGTCCTTAGGTGTCCTAGGACCCCTAAGGACATATTATAATCATTCTTATGGGTCAAAGGGCATCATAGTTTGACCTATGACCTCCTTCGTATGTCCCTAAGGGTCCTAGGACCCCTAGGGACATCTTAGAATTGTTCATGACACATAAAATGATGACATATGTCGCTAGGAGTCCTGGGACCCCTAGGGACATATTAGAATCTTTCATACAGGTCAAAGGGAGTCATAGGTTGACCTATGACTCCCTTTGACCCATTATATGACAAGATATGTCCCTTGGAGTCTTGGGACCCGTAGGGACATATTAGAATCATTCATATGGATCAAAAGGGGTCATAGGTTGACCTATGATCCCCTTCGACCCATTAAATGATGATATATGTTCTTAGGGGTCCTAAGACCCTTAGGGACATATTATAATCATTCATATGTGCCAAAGGGAGTCATATGTTGACCTATGACCACCTTTGACACATTGCATGATGACATATGTACCTAGGGGTCCTAGGACCCCTAGGGACATATTAGAATGCTTCATATGGGTCAAACGGGGTCATAGGATGACCTATGACCCCCTTTTACCCATTAAATGGCAACATATGTCCCTAGGGACATATTAGAATCATTCTTCTGGGTTCAAGGGGGCCATAAGATGACCTATGACCCCCTTCAAACCATTACATGATAACATATGTCCTTAGGGATCCTAGGATCCCTACGGACGTATTAGAATGCTTCATATGGGTCAAAGGGGATCATTGGTTGACCTATGAGCCCCTTTGACCCATTAAATGATGGCATATGTCCCTAGGCATCCTAGGGCCCCTAGGAACATATTAGAATCATTCTTATGAGTCAAAGGGGGTCATAGGTTGACCTATGACCCCCTTCGACTAATTACATAATAACATATGTCCCTAGGGGTCCTCAGACCCCTAAGGAGATATTAGAATCATTGTTATGGGTCAGAGGGGGTCATAGGGTGACTTATGACCCCCTTCAACCATGTAAATGATGACATATGTCCCTAGGGGTCCTAGGACACCTAGGGACATATTAGAATGCTTCATATGGGTCGAGTGGTGTCATAGGTTGACCTATAACCTGCTTCGACCCATTAAATGACGACATATATCCCTAGGGGTCCTAGGACCCCTAAGGACATATTAAAATCATTCTTATGGTTCAAAGGGGGTCATAGGCTGACCTATGACCCCTTTTGACCTATTATATGATGACATATGTCCCTAGGGGTCATAGCACCCCTAGGGACATATTAGAATCGTTCTTATGAGTCAAAAGGGGTTATAGGATGACGTATGATTTCATTTGATCTATTAAATGATGACATATGTCCCTAGGGGTCCTAGGACCCCTAAGAACATATTCAAATCATTCTTATAGGTCAAACGGGGTCATAGGTTGACTTATGACCCCCTTCGACCCATTAAATGATGACATATATCTTTAGGGGTCTTAGGACCCCTAGAGAAATATTAAAATCGTTCTTATGGGTCAAACGGGGTCATAGGTTGACCTATGATCCCCTTTGACCCATTACATGATGACATATGTCCCTAGGGGTCCTAAGACCCCTAGGGACATATTAGAATCCTTGTAATGGGTCGAAGGGGGTCATAGGGTGACCTATGATAACCTTCAACACATTATGTAATGACATATGTACATAGGGGTCCTAGAACCCATAGAGACATATTAGAATGCATCATATGCATCAAAGGGTCTCATAGGTTTACCTATGACCCCCTTTGACCCATTAAATAATAACATATATAGCTAGGGGTCCTAAGACCCCTAGGGACATATTACAATCATTCTTATGGGATAAAGAAAGTCATAGGTTGACTTATAACCCCCTCTGACACATTCCATGATGACATATGTCCCTAGGGGTCCTAGGACCCCTAGGGACATATTAGAATGCTTAATATGGGTCAAAGGGTCATAGGTTGACCTATGATCCCCTTTGACTCATTAAATGACAACATATATCCCTAAGGATTCTAGGACCCCTAGGGACATATTAGAATCTTTGACCCATTACATGATGACATATGTCCCCAAGGGTCTTAGGATCACTTGGTATGTCATGTCCCCTATTCAAATAATTAAAAAAAATAAACTTTGTTAAGGCAGGCAGGCTCCAAAAAGGTGAAATTTCAAAAAAAAGGGTTAATCTTTGGAAACCAATGGACTAATAAATAAAAATTATTATTAAATTATATTTTATTAACCCCTCTTGGACGTGAGTTAGGGTTATGCCCTCTTTAAAAGGGGTTTGGAGGCATTTTGGGCTCATTCTACATCTTGATTCTTGATAATTTTCTTGTTGTTCTTCAGAGGCTGCCAAACCTGTGGAGAAGGAGACCCAAGAACGGGAGTTTGCAGGTTTCCAGGAAGGCTAAGGACGGGAGTTTGAAGCCATTCCATGTGCATGCTCATACAGAGTTTGCCCTTGTGCTGAATAGTGCCGATTTGGGTGTTTCCGAGGTTGTTTTTTGGTTTGAATTTGGGTTTTCAGTTGTGTGTTTCATATCAGTTTGGTTTGCTGTTGTATTTCAGACTTTATGATGTTAAAATAGAGCTGAATATATGTATTGGGTCGTGATTAAACTTCTGAGATAATTTATGAGTGTTTTGTGGTGTTTCCAAGCATTTTTGTGTTAATTTCGAGAGCCCGATTGAGCATAGTTTTGCCCTTCATTTGTGATCTGTTGTGTAAGGGCTATACAAATCTGGAAATGACATTTTGTAGGCTGTTATGCTACTGAAATCTCTGTAAAAATGTCCATTTTCAGATTTATTAATAATTTGTGAAGTTGTGAAGTTTTTGGCACTAATTTGGACATACCCGATTTGGGTTTTATTGGAAAATTGGCAGATCTTTGTAATATTGGTTGTTTGATTTTAAAGTTCTGATTTGAGGTTGGAAATATCATAAAAAATTAGTAAAGGGACATTTCACTGGTATCAGAGCCGTGATCTTGCCAGCCTGAGGGTTTGTAGAAGTTGCATGTCAGTTTTAACAACTACCCAGATCTTGCATGTCAAGTTTTGATAACTACCCAGATCTTGCATGTCATATTTTATGATTGCATGCAACTAAGTGAAAGAGAAAAAAGATATTTGCAGCGAGAAAAGAATAAAAAAATTTTGATTAAACCCCCTGTTGAAAGCAAAAGTACAAAATCCAAGGAAGAAAAAAGTATGGCTGATCCAGATGAGATGGCAAAGAAATTCTTCCAAGACATCCAAAATACTCAGAAGCAAATAGTGGATGGTTTGGCAGAAACTAGAGAGGCTTTGCGGATATTGACAGAAAAATTACAAGGAATTGCATCTATTAATGAGAAAGGGAGCACTTCAGAGGAGCCGAGAAATGGGAGATCCACACCATCTAAATCAACCAAATCCATTTTCTTGCCTACAGATGAGCCACCAGTACCAAATCCAACCATTAATCCAGTGGAAGAGGTTACAGGTAATTTTATTACATTTAGAGCTACTTACAATGGCTTAGATGATGACTTTCGTAGTTCAGTTCTTTTTAGAGAATATGTGGATATGATGAACGCTTTGATGCCCAAGAAAGAGAATAGGAGGGAGCATGACACAAGTGGAAGAGAGCTCAAAAATAAAATAAGCAAGTTTACAGCGCCTACTTTTGATGGAACAAATAAAATTTCAGCTAGAGCATGGCTACAAAAATTACAAACTTTCTTCACACTTAACCCCATGAAAGAGAGTGATGCTATTCAATTTGCAAGTCTACACTTGGAAGATGCAGCCTATGATTGGTGGTATTATGGAATGACTACTCAAGGTCACGATCAGGTAACTACATTTGAAGATTTCAGTCAAAGGGTGATAGATAGATTTGACCTCAAGGATGATGAAGAGTACTTTAAAGAATTGTCAAAGTTGAAGCAAACCAAATCAGTTAATGAGTATATAGAAGAATTTCAAAAAGTGGCTATTATGGTACCTGATATGAGTGAAAAGAGGATCATTTATCTTTTCCTTGATGGTTTAGAAGATTCTGTTAAGGGTTTGGTTAAGGCTTTCTCACCCTCAACCTTACAGGAAGCTATCAAAAGAAGCTTGCAACTTGAAACTTGCGTGCCTATGAAATCAATCACTAATCAAAAACCCCCAAATCTTTGGCAACATAAGGGAAATTTTCAGAAAAAGACTTTCCCAACACTACCACCAAAAGATGTGACAAATGTGGCAAAAAAGAAGGCAGATGAAGAGACTAGGAGTGAATTACGAAGGAAAAAGCTTTGTTTTACTTCTAGAGAACCATGGGTTCTAGGACACAGATGTTTGGGGAAAGGTCAAGTGCACTATATTGAAGTTGCTTCAGAATCTGATTCAGATGAGCATGAGGAATTTCATGATACTAAGGAGGAGGTAGAAGAAGAGAAAGTAAAAGAAATCAGCAAGGATGGCACTTTAGCAGCATTATCAGGAGTCCCAAGATACCATCCCTTCCGAATTCGAGGGGTACTAGCAGGGCAAAGGTTGACTGTTCTTCTTGATAGTGGGGCAACTCACAATTTTATTGATGAGGGATTTGTCATGAAAAGAGGGCTTAAAGCAGAAGATTTTGAGGGATTCAATGTTACTGTAGCTGATGGATTCACTATGCCTTGCACACGGGTGGTGAAACAACTCAAGATGACCTTAGGAGATTATGAGTTATGTGATGACTTCTATGTGGTTGGTATTCGGGAGACAGATCTTGTATTAGGTGTTCAATGGTTGCACTCTATCGGAGGCTATTACATGAACCATCAAACTATGGAGTTTAAATTTCATTCCAATGGGAAAGAAGTCATATTGAGAGGGTTATCGAATGGAGCACCTAAGGCGGTCTCTGCAAAGAGGATGGAGAGGACTTTTCGAAGAGGACAAGTAACATGGGCAGCAGGAGTCATAATCCAACCAACAAGCTCTCCCAAGAATCAAGGTAATTTCCATTTTGAAATTCAAAATTTTCTTGATAAGCATAGTATAGTTTTCAATGACTTGCCTCTAGGATTACCACCAGATAGAGGTTTTGAGCATGTTATAGAGTTAGAACAGGGTGCCAAACCAGTTATAACAACCCCATACCGCCATCCAAGAGGTTATAAGGAAGAAATTGAAAAAACTATTAAAGAACTCCTGGACATGGGATTCATAAGGCCTAGCTCTAGTCCATTTGCATCATCTGTGGTACTTGTCAAGAAAAAGGATGGTACAATGAGAATGTGTATAGACTACAGGGCTCTAAACAAGAAGACCATAAAAAATAGGTATCCCATACCACGCATAGATGAACTCATTGATGAGTTACATGGTGCTGTATACTTCTCAAAAATTGACTTAAGATCAGGCTACCATCAAATCCGAATGAGGAGTGAAGATGTGGAAAAGACTGCTTTCAGATGTCACTATGGGCACTTTGAATTTCTTGTTATGCCATTTGGACTCACTAATGCACCAGCAACATTCCAATCTTGTATGAATAAGGTATTCAGTCAGCATCTTCGAAAATTTGTTTTGGTATTTTTTGATGATATCTTGATATACAGTAAAACATGGGAAGAGCATCTAAAGCACATAGACACTGTTTTGAGAATCTTGGAGCAGCAATCCTTCTATGCTAAGCTATCTAAATGTGAGTTTGGTTTGACAGAGATCCTATATTTGGGACATATTATAAGCTCTAAAGGAGTACAGGTTGATCAACAAAAAATCCAGGCAATTTTGGATTGGCCTCCACCCACTAATCTTACACAGTTGAGAGGTTTCTTTGGGTTGTGTAGCTACTATAGGAGATTTGCCAAGGGATTTTTTCATCTTGCTGCCCCCTTGACTAATTTGACAAAGAAAGGATCTTTTGTTTGGACAGAAGAGGCACAAAAAACATTTGATAAGCTTAAGGAGGTAATGAGTTCATGCCCTGTGCTTGCAATTCCAGATTTCTCTTTACCTTTTGTTGTTGAATGTGATGCTTCGGGAGAAGGTATAGGGGCTGTCCTAACTCAAAGGGGACATCCAATAGCATTTGAGAGTCAAAAATTAAATCAATCAGAGAAAGGGTACTCCATCTATGATAAGGAAATGTTGGCAATCATGCATGCACTTCATAAGTTTAGACAATATTTGGTATGTGGGAGATTCATTGTAAAGACAGACCATAATAGCCTTCGGTTCTTCTTGAACCAAAGGGATTTGAATGATCATCAACAAAAATGGGTAAGCAAATTGCAAGCTTATGATTTTGATATTGAATACATGAAAGGAAAGAATAATGTGGTTGCTGATGCTCTCTCAAGAAAGCCCACTTTGTGTTCCTTATCATCTATCTCTGCTGATTGGAAAGTCTCCATAATTTTAGAGTATGCTAAAGATTTATTTGCCACCAAGATTTTGGATAAGTTAGTGGATGATAACAGGTACAAGGTTGTTGATGAATTGATTTATTACAAGAACAGGATCTTCTTAGTGCCAGGGTCAAAAGCTAAGGAGAGGATATTGAGGGCCTTTCATGACACACCTTTGGCTGGTCACCAGGGATACTTCAAGACATACAAGAAAATTCGAGAGCGGTTTTCATGGAAGGGTATGAAGGAGGATGTCCTTAAACACATTAAGGAGTGTATGGTATGCCAACAAAGCAAGAGTGAGCAAAATTTTTTTGCAGGGTTGTTGCAGCCACTTCCTATTCCTGAACAAAAATAGGAAAGTATTTCCATGGATTTCATCACTGGGTTGCCCAAGGTTCAAGGTAAGGATTGCATATATGTGGTGGTAGATAGACTAACTAAGTATGCACATTTCCTTCTCATCACATCTGATTTCAAGGCATCACAAGTGGCCGAATTGTTCTTCAAGGAAATTTTTAGATTACATGGTTTGCCTAGAAACATTGTTAGTGACCGGGATAGTAGATTCCTCAGCTCTTTTTGGAAGGAGCTCTTTCATTTGGCAGGAACTGAACTCACTCCTAGTACTAGCTATCACCCTCAAACAGATGGACAAACAGAGATAGTTAATAAATGGATAGAAGGATATTTGAGGAACTATGTTTCAAATCAACAACATGCTTGGGTGAAATGGTTACACGTAGGGGAGTATTGTTACAATACATCTCATCACATGTCTATTGGTATGCCTCCTTTTCGTGCTCTTTATGGTTATAATGCCCTTTCCTTTGTTGATCTAATACTTTTCGATAGCAGAGTACCCGCAGCAAGTTATTTCATCAAGCAAAGCCAAGACATAATAAGGTCCCTCAAGGATAATCTACAACATGCACAAAACCAACAAAAGATATATGCTGATAGGAAAAGGATTGAAAGATCTTTTGAGGTGGGATATTTGGTATTTGTTAGGTTGCAGCCATATAAGCAAAGCACCTTGAAGAGAAGTGGGGCAGAAAAACTCAAGCCAAGGTTCTATGGGCCTTATAAAATCATCAAGAAGGTAGGAGAGGTAGCTTATGAATTGGAGCTCCCACCAAACAGCAAAATACATAATATTTTTCATGTATCTTGCTTAAAGAAGGTTCTAGGCCAGCAAACCATAGTATCTACAGAATTACCACCTCTTGATGATGAAGGGAAATTAGTTTTGATACCAGAAGAGATTTTGGATACAAGAGAGAAAAGGTTGAGAAATAGGAGCATCACAGAGCATTTGGTCAAATGGAAAGGATTACCACTAGAGGATGCAACTTGGGAAGGAGAACATATTCTTGAGAATTCCAACCTTCATTGCTTGAGGACAAGAAATATTTGGAAGGGGAGGACTTGTCATGTCCCCTATTCAAATAATTAAAAAAAATAAACTTTGTTAAGGCAGGCAGGCTCCAAAAAGGTGAAATTTCGGAAAAAAGGGTTAATCTTTGGAAACCAATGGACTAATAAATAAAAATTATTATTAAATTATATTTTATTAACCCCTCTTGGACGTGAGTTAGGGTTATGCCCTCTTTAAAAGGGGTTTGGAGGCATTTTGGGCTCATTCTACATCTTGATTCTTGATAATTTTCTTGTTGTTCTTCAGAGGCTGCCAAACCTGTGGAGAAGGAGACCCAAGAACGGGAGTTTACAGGTTTCCAAGAAGGCTAAGGATGGGAGTTTGAAGCCATTCCATGTGCATGCTCATACAGAGTTTGCCCTTGTGCTGAATAGTGCCGATTTGGGTGTTTCCGGGGTTGTTTTTTGGTTTGAATTTGGGTTTTCAGTTGTGTGTTTCATATCAGTTTGGTTTGCTGTTGTATTTCAGACTTTATGATGTTAAAATATAGCTGAATATATGTATTGGGTCATGATTAAACTTCTAAGATAATTTATGAGTGTTTTGTGGTGTTTTCGGGCATTTTTGTGTTAATTTCGGGAGCCCGATTGAGCATAGTTTTGCCTTTCATTTGTGATCTGTTGTGTAAGGGCTATAAAAATCTGGAAATGACATTTTGTAGGCTGTTATGCTGCTGAAATCTCTGTAAAAATGTCCATTTTCAGATTTATTAATAATTTGTGAAGTTGTGAAGTTTTTGGCACTAATTTGGACATACCCGATTTGGGTTTTATTGGAAAATTGGCAGATCTTTGTAATATTGGTTGTTTGATTTTAAAATTCTGATTTGAGGCTGGAAATATCATAAAAAATCAGTAAAGGGACATTTCATGGTACATATTAGAATAATTCATATGGGTTAAAGGGGGTCATAGGTTGACCTATGACCTCGTTCGACCTATTACATGATGACATATGTCTCCAAGGGTGCTAAGATCCCTAGGGACATATTAGAATCGTTCATATGGGTCAAAGCGGGTCATAGGTTTACCAATGATCCCCTTTGACCCATTAAATGATGACATATGTCCCTACAGGTCATAGGACCCCTAGGGACATATTAGAATCATTCTTATAGATCAACGGGGGTCATAGGTTGACCTATGACCTCCTTCAACCAATTAAAAGATAACATTTGTCCCTAGGGGTGCTAGGACCCCTATGGACATATTAGAATCATTCTTATAAGTCAAAGGGGGTCATAGGTCGACCTATGAGCCCCTTCGACCCATTACATGATGACATATGTCCCTAAGGGTCCTAAGACCCCTAAGGACATATTAGAATCCTTCTAATGGGTCAAAGGGGGTCATAGGGTGACCTATGACCCCCTTCGATGCATTACATGATGACATATGTCCCTAGGGGTCCTAGGACCCCTAGAGACATCTTAGAATTGTTCATGACCCATTACATGATGATATAACATATTAGAATCTTTCATATGGGTCAAAGGGAGTTGTAGGTTGACCTATGACCCCCTTCGACCCATTACATGATGACATATGTCCTTAGGAGTCCTAGGATAGGTAGGGACATATTAGAATCATTCATATAGATCAAAGGTGGTCATAGGTTGACCTATGACCTCATTCAACACATTAAATGATGTCATTTGTTCTTAGGAATTTTAGGACCCCTAGGGACATATTAGAATTATTCGTATGGGTCAAAAGGAGTCATAGGTTGACCTATGACAACCTTCGACACATTACATGATGACATATATCCCTAGGGGTCCTAGGAACCCTAGGGACATATTATAATGCTTCATATGGGTCAAATAGGGTCATAGGATGACCTACAACCCCTTTTTATCCATTAAATGACAACATATGTCCATAGGAGTCCTAGGACCCCTAGGGATATATTAGAATTATTCTTATGGGTCAAAGGGGGTCATAGGGTGACCAATGACTCCCTTCAAACTATTACATGACAACATATGTCCCTAGGGATCATATGACCCCTATGGACATATTAGAATGCTTCATATAGGTCAAAGGGGGTCATAGGTTGACTTATGACCCCCTTCGTCCCATTAACTAATGACATATATCCCTAGGACCCCTAGGGACATATTAGAATAGTTCTTATGAGTCAAAGGGGGTCATAGGTTAACATATGACCCCCTTCGACCAATTACATGACGAGATATGTCCCTAGGGGTCCTAGGAACCCTCGAGAGATATTAAAATAATTCTTATGAGTCAAAGGGGGTCATAGGGTGACCTATGACCTCCTTCGACCCATAAAATGATGACATATGTCTTTAGGGGTCCTAGGACACCTAGAGACATATTAGAATGCTTCATATGGGTCAAGGGGTGTCATAAGTTGACTTATGACCCCCTTCGACTCATTAAATCAGGACATATATCCCTAGGGGTCCAAGGACCCATAAGGACATATTAGAATCATTCTTATGGATCAAAAAGGGTCATAGGTTGACCTATGAACCCTTTCGACCTATTATATGATGACATATGTCCCTAGGGGTCTTAGGACCCCTAGGGACATATTAGAATCTTTCTTATGGGTCAAAGGGCATTATAGGGTGACGTATGACCCCATTTGACCTATTAAATGATGACATATATCTCTAGGGGTCCTAGGACCCCTAGGAACATATTAGAATCATTCTTATGGGTCAAAGGGGGTCATAGGTTGACCTATGATCACCTTTGACCTATTACATGATGACATATGTCCCTAGGGGTCTTAAGACTCCTATGGACATATTAGAATCCTTTTTATAGCTCAAAGGGGTTCATAGGGTGACCTATGACCCCCTTTGACTCATTACATAACGACATATGTCGATAGGGGTCCTAGGACCCCTAGGGACATATTAGAATGCTTCATATGGGTCAAAGGGAGTCATAGGTTGATCTATCATATCTCCCCCTTAGGGACATATTAGAATCATTTTTATGGCTCAACCTATGACCCCCTTCGACATATTATATGATGACATATGTCCCTAGGGGTCCTAGGATCCTTAGGAACATATTAGATTCGTTCTTATGGGTCTAAGGGGGTCATAATTTGAGCTATGACTCACTTTGACCCATTACATGACGACATATGTCCCAGGGGTCCTAAGACCCCCAAGGACATATTAGAGTCATTATTATTGATCAAAAAGGGACATAGGTTGACATATGACCCCCTTCGACCCTTTCTTTGATTACATATGTCACTAGGGGTCCTAGGAACCCTAGGGACATATTAGATTTGTTCTTATGGGTCAAAGGGAGTTATAGGTTGACCTATGACCCCCTTCAACCTATTACATGATGACATATGACTCTAAGGGTCCTAGGACCCCTAGTGACATATTAAAATTATTCTGATGAGTCAAAGGGGGTCATAGGTTGACTTATGACCTCTTTTTGAGCCATTACATGATGACATATGTCTCTAAGGGTCCTAAAACCCCTAGGGACATATTTGAATCATTCTTATGGGTCAAAATGGGTCATAGGTTGACCCATGACCCCCTTCGACCCATTAGATGATGACATATGTCCCTAGAGGTCCTACGATCACTAGGGACATATTCGAATTGTTCATATGAGTTAAAAGGGTTCATAGGTTGACCTATGATGTTGTTCGACCCATTAAATGATGACATTTGTCTCCAGGGGTCTTAGGATTCCTAGGGACATATTAAAATCATTCATATGCATCAAAAGGGATCATAGGTTGAGCTATGACACCCATCTACCCATTACATTACGACATATGTCCCTAAGAGTCCTAGGACCCCTAAGGACATATTAGAATCGTTCTTATGGGTCAAAGGGGGTCATAGATCAACCTATGAACCCATTCGACATGTTACATGATGACATATGTCCCTTAAGGTCCTAGGGACATATTAGAATCATTCTTATGGGTCAAAGGGGGTCATGGGTCAACCTATGAACTTCTTCGATCGATTACATGATGACATATGTACTTAGGGGTCTTAGGACCCCTAGTGACATATTGGAATTGTTCATATGGGTTAGAAGGGGTCATAGTTTGACTTATGACGCCCTTCGAACCATTACACGATGACATATGTCCCTAGGGGTCCTAAGATCCCTACAAACATATTAGAATCGTTCATATGAGTCCAAGTTGCTCATAAGTTGACTTATGACCCCCTTCGACCCATAAGAATGATTCTAATATCTACTTAGGGGTCCTAGGACTCCTAATAAAATATGTCGTTATTTAATAGATCGAAGTGGATCATAGGTCAATCTATTTCCCCCTTTGACCCATAAGAACGATTATAATATGTCCCTAGGGTTCCTAGTACCCCTTAGGGATATATGTCATCATGTAATGGGTCAAAGGGGGTCATACGTCAACCTATGACCCCCTTTGACCTATAAGAATGATTCTAATATATCCCTAGAGTTCCTAAGATCCCTAAGGACATATGTCATCATGTAATGGGTTAAAGCGGATCATAGGTCAACCTATGACCACCTTTGATCCATAAGAATGATTCTTATATGTCCCTAGGGGTCTTAGGAACCCTAAGAAAATATATCATCATGTAATTGGTCGAAGCAAGTGATAGGTCAACCTATCACCCCCTTTGACCAATATGAATGATTCTAATATGTCCCTAGGGGTTCTAGAACCCTTAGGGATATATGTCGTCATTTGACAGGTCAAAAGTGGTCATAGGTCAACCTATGACCTCCTTTGACCCATATGAAGCATTCTAATATGTCCCTAGTGGTCTCACGACACCAAATGACATATGTCATCATGTAAAGGGTCAAAGGAGATCATAGGTACGTATGACCCCCTTTGACCCATAAGAATGATTCTAATATGTCCCTAGGGGTCCTAGGACCCCTAGGGACATATATCATCATTCAATGGGTCAAATGCAGTCATAGGTCACTCTATAACCCCTTTTGATCCATAAAAATGATTCTAATCTGTCCCTAGGACCCCTAGGGACATATGTGGTCATGTAGTTTATCAAAGGGGGTTATAGTTCAACCTATGACCTCCATTGACCTATAAGAACGATTCTAATATGTCCCTAGGGGTCCTAGGACCCCTAAGGACATATGTCATCATTTAATGGGTCGAAGGGGATCATAGGTTAACCTATGACCCTCTTTGACCTATAAGAATGATTGCAATATGTCCTTAGGTGTCCTAGGACCCCTAGGGACATATGTTGTCATTTAATAGGTCAAAAGGGGGTCATAGGTAAACCTATGACACCCTTTGATCAATATGATGCATTCTTATATGTCCCTAGGGGTCTTACGAACCCTAGGGACATATGCCATCATGTAACATGTCGAAGTGGGTCAATTGTCAACCTATGACCCCCTTTGAACCATAAGAAGGATTCTAATATGTCCCTAGGGGTCTTATGACTCCTAGGGACATATGGGTTGAAGGGGGTCATAGCTCAGCCTATGAGTCCCTTTGACCCATAAGAACGATTCTATAATGTAATGGGTCCAATGGGGTCATAGAACAACCTATGACCGCCTTTGACCCATAAGAACAATTCTAATATGTCTCTAGGTGTCCAATGACTCCTAAGGGCATATGTCATCATGTAATGGAGACCTATAAGAATAATTCTAATATGTCCCTAAGGGTCCTAGGACCCCTAGGGACATATGTCTTCATGTAATGGGTCGAAGGGTGTCATAGGCCACCCTATGACCCCCTTTGACTTATAAGAATTATTCTAATATGTCCCTAGGGGTCGTAGGACCCCTAAGGAGATATGTCATCGTGTAAAGGGTCAAAGGGGGTCATAGGTCAACCTATGACACCCTTTGACCCATAGGAATGATTCTAATATGTCGCTAGGGGTCCTATGACCCCTAGGGACATATGTCATCATGTAATGCATCGAAGGGTGTCATATGTCAACCTATCACCCTCTTTGACCCATAAGAAGTATTCTAATATGTCCTTAATGGGTTGTAGGACTCTTAGGGACATATGTCATCATATAATGGGTCAAAAGGGGTCATAGGTCAACCTATGACTCTCTTAGACCCATAAGAATGATTCTAATATGTCTTTAGGGTTCTGAGGACTTTTAAGGACATATGTCATCATGTAATGTATCAAAAGGAGTCATAGGTCAACTTATGATCCCCTTTGACCCACAAGAACAATTCTCATATGTCCCTAGGGATCCTAAGGACATATGTCATCATGTAACAGGTCAGAGGGGGTCATAGTTCAACCTATGACCCCCTTTGACCCATATGAACAATTCTAATATGTCCCTAGGGACAAATGTTGTCATTTAATGGGTTGAACAGGATTATAGGTCAACCTATGACCCCTTTCAACCCATATGAATGATTTTAATGTCCCTAGGGGTTCAACCTATGACCCCTTTCAACCCATATGAATGATTTTAATGTCCCTAGGACCCATAGGGACATATGTCATCATGTAATGTGTCGAAGGTGGTCATAGATCAACCTATGACACCCTTTGACCCATAAGAACAATTCTCATATTCTCTTAGGGGTCTTAGAGACATATGTCGCCATGTAATGGGTTAAAGGGGGTTATAATTCAACCTATGACCCCCTTTGACCCATATGAACAATTCTAATATGTCCTTAGGGGTCCTAGGACCCCTAGAGACATATGTCATCATTTAATGGGTCGAAGGGAGTCATAGGTCAACCTATGACCTTCTTTAACCCAAATGAACAATTCTAATATGTCCCTAGGGGTCCTAGGATCCCTAGGGACAAATGTCATCATTTAATAGTTCGAATGGGGTCATAGGTCAACCTATGACCCCTTTTGACCCATATAAACAATTCTAATATGTCCCTAGGTGTCTTATGACCCGTAGGGACATATGTCATCATGTAATGGGTCAAAAGGGGTTATAGCTTGACCTATGACCCCATTTGACCCATAAGAATGATTTTAATATGTCCCTAGGGGTCCTAGGAGCCCTAGGGACATGTAGTCATGTAATGGGTTGAAGGGTGTCATATGTCACCCTATGACCCCCTTTGACTCATAAGAATAATTAGAATATGTCCCTAGGGGTCCTAGGACCCCTAGGGACATATGTCATAATGTAAAGGGTCAAAGGGGGTCATAGGTCAACCTATGACCCCCTTTGACCCATAATAACGATTCTAATATGTCCTTAGAATTTTTAGGACCCCTTTGGACATATGTCGTCATAAAATTTTTCGAAGGGGGTCATAGGTTCTTTGACCCATAAGAAGCATTCAACCTTTGACCCCCTTAGACCCATAAGAATGTTTCTAATATGTCCCTATAATTTCGAGGACCTCTAGGGACATATTTTATCATATAATGTGTCAAAGCAATTCATAGGTCAACCTATGACCACCTTTGACCCATAAGAACGATTCTAATATTTTTCTATGGGTCTTAGGACCTCTAGGGACATATGTCATCATTTAATGCATTAAAAGGACCTATGACCCCCTTTGACCTATAAGAATGATTCTCATATGTCCCTAGGGGTCGTAGGGACATATGTCATCATGTAACGGGTCAAAAGGGGTCATAGGTCAACCTATGACCCCCTTTGACCTATATGAACAATTCTAATATGTCCATAGGGGTCGTAGGACCCCTAGGGACATATGTCATCATTTAATGAGTCAAAGAGGATTATAAGTCAACCTATGACCCCTTTCGACCCATATGAACGATTCTAATATGTCCCTAAGGGACCTAGGACCCCTAGGGACATATGACATCATGTAATATGTCGAAGAGGGTCATAGATCAACCTATGACCCCCTTTGCCTCATAATAATGATTCTTATATGTCCTTAGGGGTCCTCGGAACATATGTCATTAAGTAATTGGTCAAAAAGAGTCATAGGTAAACCTATGACCCCTTTTGACTCATATGAACAATTCTAATATGTCCCTAGGCATCCTAGGACCCTTAGAAACATATGTCTTCATTTAATGGATCGAAGGGGGTCATAGGTCAACCTATGATGCCCTTTGATCCATTTGAACAATTCTAATATGTCCGTAGGGGTCCTAGGACCCCTAGGGACATATGTCATCATTTAATGGGTTGAAGGGGGTCATAGGTCAACCTATGATCTCCTTTGACCCATATGACCAATTCTAATATGTCCCTACAGGTCCTAAGACCCCTAGGGACAAATGTCATCATTTAATGAGTCGAAGGGTTTCTTAGGTCACCCTATGACCCCTTTGACCCATATGGACGATTCTAATATGTCCTTAGGGGTCTTAGGACTCCTAGGACTCCTAGGGACAAATGTCTTCATGTAATGGGTCGAAAGGGTTCAAAGGTCAACCTATGACCCCATTTGACCCATATAAACGATTCTAATATGTCCCTAGGGGTCCTAAGAGCCCTAGGGACATATGTTGTCATGTAATATGTCGAAGTGGGTCATAGGTCAACGTATAACCCCCTTCAACCCATAAGAATGATTTTAATATGTCCCTAGGGGTCCTAAGACCTCTAATGACATATGTCATTATGTAATGGGTCGAAGGGGATCATAAGTCAACCTATGACCCCCTTCGACTTATATGAATAATTCTAATATGTCCCTAGGGGTGCTAAGACCTCTAGGGACATATGTCGTCATATAATGGGTCAAAGAGGGTCACAGGTCAACCTATGATGCACTTTGACCTATATGAACCATTCTAATAGGGCATATGTTATCATTCAATGGGTCGAAAGGGGTCATAGGTTGACCTATGACCCCCTTCGACCCATAAGAACGATTCTAATATGTCGTCATTTAATGGGTCGAATGGTGTCATAGGTCAACCTATGACCCCCTTTGACCCATTAAAATGATTCTAATATGTCCCTAAGTGTCCTAAGACCCATAGGGACATATGTCATCATGTAATGTGTCGAAAGGCGTCATAGGTCAACTTATGACCCCATTCGACCCATAAGAATGATTCTAATATCACAAGGGGTCCTAGGACCCGTAGGCACATATGTCGTTATGTAATGGGTCGAAGGGAGTCATAGGTCAACCTATGACCCCCTTTGACTCATATATATTAATAACATACATATTAATATATATATATATATATATATATATATATATATATATATATATAAGGTTATTATGTTTAATAAAAATATTACGTTATTTTATATATATATTAATAACATACATATATATATATATATATTTCGTTATTATATTTAGTAAAAATAATAATAATATAAATTATATTTATAGATTATAATGAGAATAACATAATATATTATTATATATTAATATATTATATTTTATATCTTTACATTACGCTATTATATATATAATATATAAATATTACTTTATTATATTTAATAAAAATATTACATTATTATATATATAATAATAACATACTTATACATATATATATATATATATATTACGTTATTATATTTAGTAAAAGGAATAATAATATAAATTATATTTATAGATTATAATAAGAATAACATAATATATTATATTTTATATCCTTACATTAAGTTATTATATATATAATATATTATAATACATATTTAAAGAGTAATATAAGAAAAATAATTTATAAATCATAAGCTATAACTCTTAAATCCGATTTTCCCTCCAAAATGGGTTGGGATTTCAAATTTCCTACCAAAATTCATTGGACCATATCAGATATCGAATTTTAAATCAGATATCCGATTTGAAATTTGATATCCGATTAGGCTTGGTATTTATCAAGCCTACCCAGTCAACCCAAAAGATGTGTTTGAAGAGGGTTTTAGTGATACTCAGGCTTTGGGTAGTCGACTGACAATGTTATTTTGATCGAAATTGAATGAAACAAAAATAGTTTTTTAATATCGCTCTTGAGAATCCATCGATATAATTTCTGTCATATTCTAAGTTTGATAAATATTTATTAGTTAATTATCAATGAAGATTATTGTAAAGAGTTGATTTACATACTGATTGAAAAATAACTATAACTTACAAACTGTATAACATTTTTCAAATCTAAAAGTTGCGTCACATTTTATGCTTTGCCTAGTATAAGAAAAATAAAATTTTAATTTGATAAAATTTTCTATTAGTTAAGGTGGTCAGACATAGGACTTTTTTTTCTGAATTTTTTTTTTGTAGAAAATTCATATTTAATTATTTATTTAGAATAAAAATACCAAAAAAATGTGTCACATCCGGGCATGAGTCTACTTTTCATATCTATAATTATATTAAAAAAATATTATCATTTGATTTTGACTAAGGTGGTCATACATACACCTACTTTTTATTTTTGCCTTGAAATTTTTGTAGTACTGCATTAAAATTCAAACTTTTGACCAATCAATTATTTTTTTCTCCTGATAAGACCTAGTAGTTTAGAATCTACATTCAATTTTTTACAGATTATTTTCTTACAACTTTTTGTTATAAAGTCCATAACCACTTCAAAATTATGTGTCAAGTTGACAAAACCCTGATTTGTTGATTTTTCACTGCCACTTAAGGCCATAGTTTGGTACACCATGATCCTGCATATGTTCGTAATATAATATATATATATATAATATAATATAATAATAATAAAGTATAATATATTATAAATTACAATAATATAATATAATATAATAATAGTATTATATTATAATAATATAATAATATAATATAATATTTTATATTGTAATATATATTAATGTAATATAATAAAAAAAATATAATATAATATAATATAAAATATAATAATAATAAAGTAATATATTATAATATAATATATAATAAAAAAGTATATTATATTATAAATTATAATAATATAATATAATAATAATATTATATTATAATATAAAATATAATATAATGTAATATCTTATATATAAAATATCATATAAAATATAAGATATATGGTATATGTTATATATGTTATATCTTATATACAAAATATAAGATATGCGGTGGATCAGATATCTGATATCCGTGACTTTACATAAACAAAAGATCAGACCCGCAGGCCCTTATTTCTCATATTTTGGGGGCCACTATTAGCACGCAATTGGATATCAAATATAACAATGGATATCGGATATTAAAGTAGTTTATTTTTAGTTTTTTTAACTCATTTTAATCTAAATTCAATAAATTTTAGCATGATTTTGTTTGTTTTAGTTGAATTTAAGATTTTTTTGAAAAAAAAGGTTTTTTTAAAAATATATATTACGTTTTGCAATTCAATAGGAATGACTAATCAAAATGATGACACTGAGATAGGGAATAATATTTCTCATAACCCTCTACCAAACAATCCAGTACCCCCACAAAACCATCCACCAAACGATCCTCTACCCCCTCAAAACCCTCATCGAATCGAGGTTTTGATAAATCAAAATCTCACCAAGTTGAGAAGTTTACATAGAACATATAATAATGTACCCATATTGGCTCCTATGCTATCCACGTTAAACACCATAGTGGATAACATTGAAACCCTTACAAACCAACAAAATGCCACTCTTTATTAGCGTGATCAAATGCACAAGATGTTTGATGATGGTTTGGATTATGATGAGGTTGTAGCCCTCAACATAAGCAAAGATGATTTGGCTAGCCTTTTTGTGAACCCAAAAATGGGTTTACCAGTTGACCCAAAAAAATCTAAACTATCGATTAAATGGTGCACAAATGATGCCATATGTGCAAACTTTTGGGATCGTTGGTGGATGGTCTTTGATATCCCTCCACATGGAAATTTATACATACCATTTTATTTCCTTGTCCAACATGGTCTTAGGACTAGGAGCTCCTCAGGATAGACACTCTTCCCAGTGGAAGCAAGTTGGCACTTTTTTCCCCCCACTAATATCTCCCCTCCTCCTCAAGTGCAGCATCCAAATATTACGATAGAGGCTAGCTCTCAGACCATCAGAGCCATTCATAAGATGAGTAGCCTAATGATATCTCAGGCTAGGTTAGTCTTGCCTCCTCATGTTGATGATGTTACCAGTGCCAGTTCATCATCGGCTAGCTCATCACATGTTTGTATGCCTCACACTTGCATTACTTGCAAGAATATTTGCCTAGGTCCCATAGGTGATCTTCTTGAGTATCATTTTCTATTAGACGAGGATACACTAGACACACATGCAGAGGCTACAGACCTTGATGTGAGAAAGGAGGGGAATGTAGAGGCATGGACTCTTTCAGTGTCGGTACGTGTATACTTTTTTTTGTTATGACATATGTGATTTAAAGTTAATCTTTATAATAGAGTAATTTTAATTTTTAAGCCATATTGACTTTTATATGTATGTGATCTTCATTCATGTTTAGTTGATGACCAAGGAGGAGCTCAGATAGATTAATGATGCCACGCTCTCGGCCATTTCATTTGGCCTTGAGACATCTATAGTACATTATGTTGTGTTCACATTTTTTTTTCTATTTGATATTGTAGCATATATGGTTGCTAATATTTCTTTTATCTTGTAAGTAGCACTTGTCCCAGGGGGTGAGCCAACATGCATTGACAAAGGAAAGGTGATTAGGTGCTTTCTATTTGATTAAATATCGATGCATTCTTGTAAAATGTTTGTGGTAATCCCATTTAATTACATTCTTTATTGTATATAGGGCATCGCTGCTGGTGATGAGCCTGTACAGATTCTGTGTCATAGACCATCAGGGATCTCCATTCGCACTGAGAGCCCCATTGTATGTATAAGTATCATTTATTTTTTATTATCCTTATCTTCATAAATAAATTCAAAACTGATTTTTGTGATACTAACAACTATTATTTTGTATCTCATAGGAGACTCCTAGTGCACATGTGGTTCGACGGGAGAGTTATGTAGATTTGATGATGCGGCCACTCACTCCTGAGGAGGAGCCTAGAATAGTAAGTTGTAGTTTGAATTCATGATTAAATATGTTATAAATTTAGCATGCTATGAATTATAATGTTATAGTTTAAATTATAGATTCATCCAACAAAGGTATTTGAACATATACAACCCACAATCAGAGAGGTGCCAACATTGCGGAGAGCATTCGAGAGGACTCCTGACCGGTGCAGGAGGTCGATGAGAGGTATTTATTATGAAAATTTGATAGTATTAATCTCTATTACAAAAATAATCATTATGCATTTGAGTAATTCAATGTAAGATACGTAGAATCATATAGATTTAGTAGTCTAACTTTGGGTTTTCCTTTTTTGTTTATGTAAGAGGCATCTGATCCACCTAGTGTAGCGAAGAGGCTACATTTTGATCATCCACCACCACCCTAGGATAGTATAGTTTTTGTAGGATGCATCATGAGACATTTTTAGATGGCATATGCCACATTGTATATAGAAACATTGATATTATACACATTCTGATGGCATGATCAACCACATTTTGTATATGGATCTATGTATTTTGATATATATTTTAGTACTTTGTCTATGGATACATGATCTTTGATATATATTTGTGTAAAATTTTGTCTATAGATACATGTATTTTGATATATATTTTTGTCATTTATGTGCACAATGATATACATATTAATTTAGTATCTAGTATTGTTCAATTTATCATGGATCATGTGTATTGTTCATGTTTATGGAATATCATTAATTTTGGTTATGTTTGTTATATTCGATTCAAATGCAATAATTTGTAAATAAAATTTTAACAACCTTTATTATCAAATTTGGATGCAATGTATAATTTGAAGTGCTATCATGACATAAACATACTTGTTAATCTCCTACACAACAAGGTTCAAATAACTCCAAATCTGATTTTAAACTCCACCTTCAACCTTGAAACTAACTCTTGGCTTCAAATCTAATCTCAATACAATTAAGGACTCCACTCCTCAACCATGGACCAAGTCATTAATAGATTCATAATCTTTGATGACTAGCACTTAACTTTGTTACTATCCTCATACTATAACTTTTCAATTTCAACATAACTTCAAAATATCTCAACTTAAGAGACTTGATTGGACAGTTCATCAATAGCCCTCATGAGCTCCGAGAGTCCGCGGTACAAGGTGGCCACGAACGATGGATGGTCTCTGTGGCCAGAACAAGGTTGTGACTAGGGTTCACCCGTCCACCCGGAGCTAATGGAATTGATGATTCGATGCCAAGATCAACTACTTCAAAGTTATGCTTTGGTGCACTTATGAAATGAGGCACACTACGAGTTTTGGCATCAAGTGAGATTGCTGTGCCAAATCCAAATGGAATGTGATCTCTCAAAAATGAGATAGATTATTTTAGGTCTTAAAATCACTGTCTTGTATCATTCAATAGTTCATCGATAGCCCTCACGAGGTCCGAGTTATGATCGTCGAAAGATCAACCTCGAAATGCACTTAGAGCACCTTGGAGACTCCTTGGTATGGGGTGGCCGCAAATGATGGATGGTCTCCATGGCCAAAAAAAGGGTGTGACTAGGGTTCACCTGCCAACCTAGAGCTAATGGCACTGATGATTCGATTGCAATATCAAGGATTTCAAAGTTATGCTGTGGTGCACCTATGAACTGAGGCACACTGCGAGTTTTGGCATCGAGCGAGATCATTGTGCTGAATGCAAATGGAATGTGATCTCTCAAAAATGAGATAGGTTATTTTAGGATTTAGCATCACTATCCTATAGCATTCGACAATTCATCGATAGCCATCACGAGCTCTGAGCTATGACACTTGGAATATCAACCTCAAAAGGCACTTAGAGCACATTGGAGACTCCTTAGTACATGGTGGCCATAGACGATGGATGGTCTCTGTGGCCAAAAAAAGGGTATAACTAGGGTTCACCTGCCCACCTAGAGCTAATGCCACTGATGATTTAATGCCAAGATCAGTGGTTTCAAAGTTACGATGTGGTGCACCTATGAACTGAGGCACACTGCGAGTTTTGGCATCGAGTGAGATCGCTGTGCCGAATCCAAATAGAATGTGATCTCTCAAAAATGAGATTAGTTATTTTAGGTCTCAACATCACCATCTTGTAGCATTTGACAGTTCATCGATTATGACCATCGAAAGATCGACCTCGAAATGCACTTAGAGGACCTTGGAGACTCCTCGGTACGGGGTGGCTGCAAATGATGGATGGTCTCCATGGTCAGAACAAGGGTGTGACTAAGGTTCACCCACCCACTTGGAGCTAATGGCACTGACGATTCGATGCCAAGATCAATGGTTTCAAAGTTACGCTGTGGTGCACCCATGAACTAAGGCACATTGTGAGTTTTGGCATCGAACGAGATCGCTATGCCGAATCCAAATGAAATCTGATCTCTCAAAAATAAGATAGGTAATTTTAGGCCTCAACATCACCCTCCTACGACAATTTACCGATAGCCCTCATGAGCTCTAAGTTATGACCGTCAGAAGATCAACCTCAAAACGCACTTAGAGAACCTTGGAGACTCCTTGGTATAGGGTGGCTGCGGACAACAAAGGGTCTTTGTGACTAGAACAAAGGTGTCACTAGGGTTCACCCACCCACCTAGAGCTAATGGCACTAACAATTCAAATAGTTTTAGCAGTTACGAGTTAAATTTTGAAAAGTTGTCAAGAAAATTGCAAAAGTTGCTAAGCAACTTTTTGCAATTTTTGCGCTAAGACAAGTTTTATTGCAAATTTGATTGCAAATGGACTCTACAAACTCCTAGGGACCCTAATAATGTTCTAAACATCTAGACTTACCTAAAAAACATGGAATTTACCAAAAATCCACTTTATTGGATCAATTCATGTCCAAGGCTTATAGTTGCACCATGGGCTCTTGTGTCCATTACAAATGTGGATGGTCATAGGGAGATCATTAGATCTATCCCTAGACCTTATTACATCAATAAAGAAAAATTATTAGGTGCTTTGCACTAGTGTTCCCTATATTTGATAAAATTTAAACTATCGAGTTTCCCTCCAAAATGCTCATGTAGCTGTTACATTCAAGATTTGAATTTTCTAAAGCAATAAGCTAAATTTTAAGTGACTTATTGAATGTTTCAACTTATGAAATGACTCTAGATTATTATGAGACCTTATTAGGATCTATCTAATGATTCAATTACCCTATGCAAACCTAGACATTACTAAAGTTCAAATCTCATGCTCCTTTACAACTTTTCAATATGAAAGTCTTTCAAAACATTATACAATATTATGACTCTTTATGCTTTCAAATACCATGATTGGTTGCAAAATGGAAGAAATCAAGTATTCTAATTGTTTATCCGTACTTTCTAGATTTTTCTTATTTGATTACTTTGATCAAAATAGTTTTAATAATCATAATGTCAGCTTTATGTCAAATAAGGAAAAAACCAAACTTGTAATAAGATATCCGCAAGCAATTATCTTTCATATAGTTATAAATGCTCTTAAAATTGTTCTTATAGCCTTGTATCGCATGCAAATATGAATTGTAAGAACTTGTTCAATATCTTCCTCTTATAATTCCTTACAAAGAACCTACCAAAATACAAATTAGAATGTGCAAGTAATTTAACCTATTTTTTTCATTATTACAAAAACCATATACAAAATTAGAATGTGCAACTAATTTGACCTATGACCCCCTTTAACCCATACAAACAATTCTAATATGTCTCGAGGGGTCCTAGGACCCCTAGGGACATATGTCATCTTTTAATGGGTTGAAGGGGGTCATAGGTCAACCTATGACCTCCTTTGACCCATATGAAGCTTTTTAATATGTCCCTAGGGCTCCTAAGACTCCTATGGACATATGTCATCATTTAATGGGTCAAAGGGAGTTAAAGGTTAACCTATGACCCCTTTTGAGCCATATGAACAATTCTAATATGTCCTGAGGGGTCGTAGAACTCCTGGAGACATATGTCATCATTTAATGGGTTGAAAGGACACCCTTTGACCCATATGAAGCATTCTAATATGTCCCTACGAGTCCTAGGACCCCTATGAACATATGTCATCATTTAATGAGTCGAAGGGAGTCATAGGTTAACCTATGACCCCCTTTGACCCATAAGAATGATTCTAATATGTCCCTAGGGGTCTTAGGACCCCTAAGGATATATGTCATCATTTAATGGGTCGAAGGGGGTCATACGTCACCCGATGACCCCGTTTGACTCATAAGAATGATTCTAATATGTCCCTAGGGGTCCTAGCAACCATAGGGACATATGTCATCATTTAATGGTCGAAGGGAGTCATAGGTCAACCTATGACCCCCTTTGACTCATAAGAAGCATTTTAATATGTCACATGTCATCATCTAATGGTCGAATGCGGTCGTAGGTCAACCTATGAAACCTTTTGACCCATAAGAATGATCCTAATATGTCCCGAGGGGTCCTAGGATCCATGGGGACATATGTCATCATTTAATGTGTAGAAGGGTGTCATAGGTTAACCTATGACCCCCTTTGACCTATATGAAGCATTCTAATATGTCACTAGGGGTCCTAGGACCTCTATGGACATATGTCATCATGTAATGGATCGAAATATGTTCTTAGGATTTCTAAGACCCCTACGGACATATGTCATCATTTAATGGGTCGAAGGGGGTCATAAGTCAACCTATGACCCCATTTAACCCATAAGAATGATTCTAATATGTCTTTAGGGGTCCTAGGACCCCTAGGGACATATCTCATCATTTAATGGGTCGAAGGGGGTCATAGGTCAATCTATGACCTCCTTTGACCCATAAGAATGATTCTAATATGTCCCTAGGACCCCTATGGACATATCTCATCATGTAATTAGTCGAAGGGGGTCATAGGTCAACCTATGACCCTCTTTGACTCGTAAGAACAATTTTAATATGTCCCTAGGGTTTCTACGACCCCTAAGCACATATGTCATCATTTAATGGGTCGAAGGGGGTCATAAGTCAACCTATGACTCCCTTTGACCCATAAGAACAATTCTAATATGTCCCCAGGGGTCCTAGGACCCTTAGGTACATGTCATCATTTAATGGGTTGAAGGGGGTCCTAGGTCATAGTTTGACCCCCTTTGACCTATAAGAACAATTGTAATATGTGCCTAGGGGTCCTACAACCCCTAAGGACATATCTTGTCATGTAATGGGTCGAAGGGGGTCATAGGTCAACCTATGACCTCCTTTGACCCATATGAACAATTTTAATATGTTCCTACGGGTCCTAGGACCCCTAGGGACACATGTCATCATATAATGGGTCGAAGGGGGTGATAGGTTGACTTATGACCCCCTTTGAACCATATGAACGATTCTAATATGTCCAGAGGGTCCTAGGACCCCTGGGAACGTATGTCATCATGTAATGGGTCGAAGGGGGTCATAAGCCAGCCTATGACCTCCTTTGACCCATAAGAACGATTCTAATATGTCTCGAGAGGTCCTAGGGCCCTTGGGGACATATGTCATCATTTAATGGGTCAAAGGGGTTCATAGGTCAACCTATGACCCCCTTTGACCCATAAGAACGAATCTAATATGTCCCTAAGGGTCCTAGGACCCCTAGGGACATGTCATCATTTAATGGGTCGAAGGGAGTCATAGATTAACCTATGACCCCCTTTTACCCATATGAATGATTCTAATATTTCCATGGGGGTCCTAGGACCCCTAGGGACATATGTCAACATGTAATAGGTCAAAAGGGGTCATAGATTGACCTATGACCCCCTTTGACCCATAAGAACAATTCTAATATGTCCTTAGGGGTCCTATGACCCCTAGTGACATATGTCGTTATGTAATGGGTCGAAGAGGCTCATAGGTGAACCTATGACCTCCTTTGACCCATAAGAACAATTCTAATATGTCCCGAGGGGTCCTAGGTGTCTAATCAATATAAAAACCTTTTAGTTGTAGGATTGGACATCCCTTACCACAAAAGTACTATGCTGATTTTCATTAAATGTCAATCTGGGAGCATGAACTTGAGATGATGTCTTCAAAGTATATGCTCTAGTTTTCAGTAAAAGTCACTACTACTTTGAATTTAATTACTGTTAAGGAAATCTAGCTTATGCAAAGGAAGGATGATTATTAAATACTCAGAAGGAAATTCTAATTATTTAACCATGCATCTATGCACCTACTGCTGCAGGAACAGTGACTAGTTCTGTTTCCACTGGCTACAGGAACAATAGTTCTAACTTTAACCTAGAAAGATGAGTCTAACTTCTACTTACTAAAGTAAAACTCCACCTTCCACTTGGGCCCCCATAGAATAATGAAGGAAAGATAACTCAGATAAAAGTGTAGAAACTCAACAAATGCATGTATTCATCAAATATGCAGTATTATAATAACTCAAGAAAAATAGTAAGATGTCTATCAACTCTATTTATCTATTCACTACTACCTAACCTCATAGATACAGACGAGGTCTTATTTATAGAGAAGAACAACAAACTCATAAAACTATGACTTCCTCATGAAGGAAAGTTAGTTACAACTTTAAGACTTCAAACATGCAATTGGAAAGACATTAACTCTCCCTTAAATTCCCCACAAATATAGAGATTATAGCGAATGCTAGATTTGCTCATTTATCTATCTTCAAACAATTTTCCAGGAATCCAGGTATCATGCTATGCATGTTTAATTGATTTCTTTTATGCTTACTTCCTTGCTCAACCACTTTATCAGGTCCCGCTTGGCTATTCATTAAAATAGGTCCCTTCTAACTTTGCCACCAAGTCTTCTAGTTGCAACGGTGTCATAACACTTCTCCTTAATGTCATCAATGCTTGAGCACTATTCCTTCGTGATTTGTTTAATTCCCACTCAGCTCGTATCTTGCAATCAACATTTGATACACACAAGACTTCCCGCAAACATTTATTTTCATTTATTAGTTTATAAAGAAAAGGCATTAATTATTCAACTAATAGCTTTTGCAATCTCTTCGGCTGCAGGAAGATCTACCCATATCAAAAATTCATGAAGAAATATTTCTACCACAAAATGAATCTCTTTTTAAATATAATTCTAACTATCATTTTATACCCTATGTCCATACTTTATACATCAAAAATTCAAAACATTCATACTAAAGGATGATAAAGTTCAGCATGTTATAAACAAATGTTCATAAAAAAGGGCTAATAAAAATTCTATTTCTTTGTGTCATCATTTTTCCCCCCAACCGTCCTGAGGCTGGTCCCTTTAGCATTTATAGGTTTCTAATCCTCATCCGTAGTCTGAGGTCATTGGTGATTTTTGTAGGATTTGAGCAAATAAGCCAATCAAATCCACAAAGCCTTTGAATCCCTGCATGCAAAAACTTGTCATAGAAGAAAAAGACAAGAGGAGGCAAAGGGTTTTGCTCTGAAAAATATGCTAATATATTTTCAGAAATGGAAAAGATAGTTGAATACAAAGGAGATCAATCCTTATAAAAGGAGATCAAAACCCTAAAAAGGGTAACCTAAAGCCTAAAAAAGCTAGGTTGCACAATATAATTAATAAAATATTAATTATATGCACCTACAAGATAGCTTAAGCAAACTAGAGTAATAGGAAATTTAATTAATTAAATCAAAGTGATTTAATTAATAAGTGCAAACAAATAATTACTCTAACACCCCCCCTTAAGTGAAGCTCAGGAGGTAAGCTAACCTAGCACAACTATGAAAGTAGAATTGGGTCCTGGCAACAAGGCCTGATCAGGTACCCAATCACAAAAAAATCTCTATAAAGAGGAGAAATAGAGAAAACCACATGGGAAAAACCCTACTCCAAAAAGAGATAGCAAAGAATGTTCCAGAAGAAGGAACAAAGAGATTAGAAGAGAATCATTGAAGCATGAAGAACCACAAAACTCTGTCAAAATGCTAATCTGTAGAACCTCCATGGAAATAGAAGGCACGAACCGAGCGTGTCTATATGGTAGATGATCCATCTCACCAAAATGCATAGGTAGCCAGCCACTGCAATCGCCTATTATGTAGGATCAGGTACTAAATACATAGCTCACACCAATGAACCATCAACCAAAGAAGCATGGAACAACAATATAACCTCCCCTTAAGGCAGGTGAGGTGACAGGCAGCTGAAAAGGTGGGCCAAAAAATCTCCTACAACACAGGAACCAGACACATCGAGAGTGAGGTATAGACACCAATAAAGGCACGTGTCATTGACACTGCATGAGAAAAAAGAGAAAGATGGCCTATAAGTGGCAAACAACTATCCCCCCATGGCACTTTACATAATAGTGTGAGTACAACGAATCACAATGATGAAAAGGATCCCGAAATGCAAGAGTGGCACTTTATCTTAGTTTGTTGCATAAAAATGCTTACAATGAATATCAACAATGATCAGAAAAAACATAAGGCTGAAACAATAGAAGGTAGAGCCCAAACGAAGCAACTAAAGCAACAAAATCGATCTCCGGACTTGAAACAATCAAGATATCCACCAGAATGCTAAAATACAAAAGACTAAATAAGATGTGCCTAGAATAGAATCTAGAATAAAAACCAGCATCACTAGAAAGAGCACAGAAAGAGCTTTCTAGTGATATAAAGAAGTCCAAAATTGGAGATCGGATGCTCAAGATACGCCTCCCGGAGTGTAAAACAGAACATCTGGCTTTGACTGCCAAAACAGGTAACCAAACTACATCAAAACTCAAAAACACCTATACCAGCATCTCTGTCTTGGAACCAACTTTCCGACGCATTTTTCAAATTGAAAAAATATGTCTTAATGCTCAAGTTACAGAGAAAAAACCAACAGGGCCTCTGAAAATGCATGAAAAATTATTTTTTTTAATAAAAAAATAATAAAAAAACAAAAAAACTTCATTAAAAAAAAAGTGCCACCACTGGGTGGAGGCAGAGCTGAGGAAGGTGGTAGAGCCATTGGTGGCCGCAGTGGTGGGTGGGCAGCGCCACCGGCGGCGGAGGCTGCAAAGCGGCAATGGTCGCCGGGAGCCGTTGCGGTCAGCTGACCGCCAGCGATTACCGCTAACCGCTAGTGGTCTCGGTGACCGCAAGCAATTTTTTTTAACCGCCATGGCAAAAAGTGCCACTTTTTAATTTTTTTTTGTAATTTTTTGCTTCTCGGATTGCGTGCAGAGGCTGTACGGCAAAAAAATTTGCCTCCCAGATCAACGTTGTCCAAATCGGACAAATTTTGTATCAAAACGGGGGTTTTGACATCTTTTGAATCCATCTGTGAGGTCTATTTGGCCTCAAAATGCTCTAAAAATTAGTGACCCCCCTGTTTTCTTAGAAAAAGCTTAAAAAAACACTGGATCTGATGCACCAAACCCTTGTTCTCCCTTTTTCTTGAAACACCGAACAAGCTACAATAGATCTGGCTCTGATACCATGTAGGATTTGAGCAAATAAGCCAATCAAATCCATAAAGCCTTCGAATCCCTGCATGCAAAAACCTGTCACAGAAGAAAAAGACAAGAGGAGGCAAAGGGTTTTGCTCTGAAAAATATGCTAATGTATTTTCAGAAATGGAAAAGATAGTTGAATACAAAGGAGATCAATCCTTATAAAAGGAGATCAAAACCCTAAAAAGGGTAACCTAAAGCCTAAAAAGGCTAGGTTGCACAATATAATTAATAAAATATTAATCATATGCACCTACAAGATAGCTTAAGCAAACTAGAGTAATAGGCAACTTAATTAATTAAATCAAAGTGATTTAATTAATAAGTGCAAACAAATAATTACTCTAACAATTTTCTCCCCCGATTCATGAGCTCTATAATTAAAATACCCATGATTTTGTTTCAATCTTTCTCATTTCTGTTCTTCAGTAGTCATGTTATATTTAGCAAATAGATCATTTTTTCTAAGCATAGGATGCAGGAGGATTGGCAGTTGGAAACAAAGAGGTACCCAATAATTTTTTTGATTTCTTCCCAACGTCAGATACCTGGGCATCCTACTGATGGCTAATTCCAAATTTTGGAGAGAGTGCAACTCCTTGGTTTTTAGGTCTTCTGGCAATCGAATCCATCTTTGAAGAGAAGCTTGTAAAGCATCAAGGGCATTTTCAGAACAATGCTACTCCCAATCCAGAAATGCCTATTCGCGGATAGGATGGATTTTGGTATCAGCACTGCGATTATTGCTAACAGAAAGCCAATCGAAGAATACTCTATAAGTGTTTTTGTATTTCTGGCGAAATGTACGAATGGTTCAAACATTTCCTTTTCCTTGTAAGGAGCAACTTGGTTCTCTCGACTGATCTCATTCTGCATCCATGACATAACGGTCATAAATTGTACATCTCCCACATACAACAATGAATTCCAATCTTTATCATATGGTACAGCAAGATTATGAACATATAATTCACAGAGGAAATTCTTCAAAGTCATTGGGACTGAATTAAATGTTGCATAAAATTCTTGAGGAGTATGTAAAGAAGGGTTCAATCCTCGAGTAATTCGTGACAACTAAAAATTAATCATTTGCTCCTTTAGGAACAGTGTATAAACTGGACATGGGGACCTACAATTTACAAGCTCTAGAATGAACTCTATGATCCTTGTGACATGTTGCCGTAGGATCTTAAATTCATTGTCCTTTTCTTCAATTTGCTTTGCTTGTTCCCTGATAGTTCTGAGCATTTATTTCTTCTCTAAATCCCAATTTGCTTTCTTCCATTGAAATTGTTAGTTTAAATTAAAGCTGGCTATGAATGGAGTGGAAATGTATGATGGTGTATGATGACGGACAATAGGTCTATAATCTTCAATGCAGTGCTCAGGATGATGGTGGTCAACAATGCTGTCATCCTAAGAATGCCGTTGTTCAACAAAATCATTATGTGGACAAGTAACAGTGTTATCAACTTTTTCTAAAGGGGCAATGGCTGTAGGATGGGGTGCAATAGTTGTTTGATCTAGAAATGTTTCAAAACTTTCCTGAACCATTTCTTTTGCAACAGATGGATATTCCTCTGGTGGTAGATTATCAGTTTCCTTTCCTGGGTGTCCAATCTTGGGCTCTATCTCTTTTGAGGATTCTGTGTCACTATCAATATTAATAGGACTATTTGGTTTTGCAAAAATTTCCTCAGGATTATTTTTATGTTTAGGAGTAGGTGTTGTATGCTCTGGTGACTGTGTAGGTGTAGGTACTGGAGTTCCAGTATCAATAGGTCATATAGGAAGCTCAACAGGTGGCGCAGGAGGTTCAACAGGTGGCACAGGCTGTTCAGTTCTTGTATTCATCCTAGACATTTTGGTGACTCGCTGTGGGGTAGCAATTGGTTTCTTGGCCTTATCAAAAGATTTTCTTTTACTCAGGTTAGTTTCTTGTGATACTGGAGGTTCTTTTTCTAAACCTTCCTCTACGACAACTGTGTGTGATCTTCTCCTCCTAGGAGTTGAGGCTTCTATGGTCAAATTTTTTCTCTTTTTAGGCATAGAAGCAGAAGCCGAAGCTTCTTGAGCCATTCTATATACTACTTTTTTGACTCCTACAGCAATTTTCTCTCTTGTCCCTACTCCTTGCCCTTTAGGTCCACCCCTTCTGTGTCCATCTGACCTTAACTTTACAAAATCATCCCATGTTCTCAAGTGTTGCCTAGTCAACTCTTTTTCAATTATAGCCCTAATCAAGCAATGGTGGGATAGTGATTGGGTTTCTCCTTGTTGTACATAAGCAGCTTGCCTTTTGATGATGTTATAAAGGAAACTTGGAAGATTTACAGGACAATCCCCATGCCGCAAACCACTCAAAATTTTGAAATGAATAGCATGCAAATAGGAATATCTTCCTTCATAGGTAAAATATCTTATGATAAATTTAGTAGCATGGATAAATTGTAGAGGGAGAGATTACCATAATGTACCTTACTTTTTGTTTTCCTCTAGCCAAGGATCTCCTAGTAATGAGAATTGCTCCTTTGCTTGTCATGCATCCATATCTTCTGTCCAACGCTCTCCAATTATGGGTAACCCAGAAATTTCTGCCACCACTTCTTCAGTGAATTCTACCTGAATACCCTTAATAGTTGCATATCCATCCCTCAATGTATTATGAAATTAGAGTACAATTTCTTGATCAAACTACTTCAAACTAAGACAATAGGCCAGCCAACCTCGTTGTTGAAACAAACTACATGTTGCTGGGTCTACCAGTAAGACTCTGTGATCTGTTGGTTAATGCCACTGAGGTTCTCCACCCATATTTTTGAAAAAATGCTAGTACAAGCGAGTTCACTGCAAGTGATTTTGAAAGTATGGGTGTTGATAGCTACAGGGGTTTCAACAAAGAAAAATTGCAATGCTTCAACACTTTCCAAACATCACATCCTTCAATACTTCATGATGGCATTTTATTCACCAAACCATAATGGGAATAAAGATCGTGCTCAAAAACATACACCATATTAATGAGGAGGTATGCAAAATCATGATTTAATATTATTTCACACATTTTGAAAGTACAAAGGGTTGCCAGCTCATTACTAAAATGAGCCTTCCCCATACATCCTATATGCTAACTTAAGATTTCCTTGATTTTGCATTCATGATTGATTTTTCCTCCCCCCAACCTAACAGAGACTGGGTCCCACTAGACTGTAAAGATTGCAAATTTTAAAAATTGAAATAACATGCTTTCATAAATAAATAATAAATTAAATAAATAAATTCAAAGGGGTCGAGTGTGACTGACCTGAGGTGCGATAGGAAGGATGAACCAAAAAGTGCCTTTTGGAGAGAAAGAAAGTGAGATGGAATGATGATGGAAAGACAAGAAGATGGGATGGAATGAGGTGAAAAAGGAATGAATGTTTGCATGAGCATGAAATTTTTTTATTATGAAGACCTTGAAAATAAATTCAAGGGGCTATAGGCATCTGAGTGGAAGCCTCAGACGAAGTGGCTATAGGAAGAGATGTTTCTGATGTTGTAAACTGTTCAATAAATTCTTCCCTGGTTGCTGGTTTATGATATAACTTTAGGCAATGCCCATTAACCAGGAGCTTGAATTTAATCAGATCAATTGTTGACAGTTGAACTGCTCCATTTTCAAAAATTGTAATAATTTCATAGGGACCAAGCCATCAAGTTTCGAATTTGCCTTGGTGATGTTGATATCGTGAATCATACAGGAGTGCCCAATCACAACAGAGAATTATTTGTCTTTAATGAATTTTTCATGCCATTGCTTCCTTTGTCTTTGAATTAATTTTGTATTATAAAGAGCTGACTTTTGCCATTCATCCAACTCATTGAGATGCAGAATGCAATCCTATTGTGTTGCAGGAAGGGTAATATCAAGTTCCAAAGCTGTCCGCAGAGTTTTATGTTCAAATTCAATAGGCATGATAGTTGTCTTCCCATATAGGAGTTGGAAAGGCGTAAATCCAGTAGTGAATTTCCATGTTGTTCTGTACGCCCATAAGGCTTCAAGAAGTTTAGCTGCCCAATCTCTATGATGCAAAGAGACTGTTTTAGTGAGACTATGTTCCAGCTCTCTATTTGTTACCTCTACTTGTCCATTGGCTTGTGGATGATATGGAGATGATTTTCCATGCTAAATTTTATATTCCTCCATGAGTGCTGCTATCAAGTTAGATGTGAACTGAGGTCCTTGATCTAATTGTAATTCTCTTGGAACACCAAATCTGGTAAAGATACATTCGTACAGAAACTTGGCAACATTATTGTCACGGGGTTGCTTCATGGGTTTTGCTTCAGCCCACTTAGTAACATAATTAGTACAAACCAATATGTAACTTTTCCCTTCTGATGGTGGTTCAATAGGGCCAACAAAATCAATTCCACTACTATTTGTGGCTACAGGGGCATTTCACCTATTTTTTTCGATCTACTCATTCTTTGACATTTATCACCTTTTTTTGTATACTGAGCCACATCTTTGTGAAGTGTAGGCCAATAATAACGTGTATTCAGTATCTTTAATGCAGTCTGTTTGTTAGCAAAGTGTCCTCCACAGGGCTCATCATGACAAGCATGAAGAACATCATATGTTTCATCTTCTTTGAGACACCGTCGTGTTACTTGATTTGTCCCAGTATAAAACATGAATCTTGAGATCCATGAAAAATTAAAACTCTTTTCTGCTAGCAATCGTTTTTCTTTTACAAAAAAATGTGAAGGAGTTTTGCCAGTAGTTAGATAGTTGGCAATGTCAGCATACCAAAGATTTTGCGTTGATAAAAGAAATAGATGTTCATTAGGAAAGCTATCTTCTATGGCTATAGGATCATCAAGTGTTTGAAGATGAGACAAGAAATCAGCCACGGCATTTGCTTTACCTGGCTTGTCAATAATGGTGATGTCAAATTCTTGCATTAGTAGCAACCATCGAGCCAATCGTCCAGAGATTGCTGGCTTGTTCATCAGATATTTGATAGCAGAGTGATCTGTATGTACAAATATTTGGTATCGTGTAATGTAATGTCTGAATTTTTTCAGAGCATAAATTACAGGAAGAAGTTCTTTTTCTGTCACCGTATAGTTATACTCAGCTCCTTGAAGATTTTTGCTGATATAGTAAATTGCATGTTCTACTGAATCTATTTTTTGGCCAAGTATCACTCCAATGGCATGATCTGAAACATCTGTGTGTATATGAAAAGGTAATTCCCAATTTGGTCCTCGAAGCACTGGTGCTGTTGAGAGGACTTCCTTAAGCTACAGGAAAGCTTTTGTACACTCTGAATCCCATACAAAATCTACATCTTTTTGAAGCGATTTGTAGAAGGGTGCTGCAATTTGGCTGAAATGTTTGATAAAACACCGATAATATCCCGCATGTCCTAAAAAACTCCTGACTTCTTTCAATTTGGCTGGTACAACTAATGTATGTATGACTTCTATTTTTGCTGGATCTACTTCAATTCCTTTAGGAGAAATAAAGTGTCCCAAGACCACTCCTTCTTGCATCATCATAAAGCACTTTTCACTATTTAATGACAAATTGTAGTCTTTGCATCTTTGTAAAACCTTGTCCAAGTTTTCCTTGGCTTCTTCAAATGTTTTCTCGTATGTGGTGAAGTCATCCATATACACTTCCAAACAATCTGCAGATATGTCAGAAAAAATGCTAATAACAGCTCTTTGCAAGATTGCGGGTGCATTGCACAGACCAAATGGTAGGACATAATAAGCAAATGTTGCCCATGGACATGTGAATGTTGTCTTGTCCTGATCTTCTAGTGCTATCTGGATTTGATTGTAACCACTGAACCCATCCAAGAATGACAAGTATTTCTTTCCTACAAGATTGTCAAGCACTTGATCAACAAAAGGTAATGGAAAATGATCCTTCTTGGTAGCTGAATTAAGTTCTCTATAATCGATGCAGACTCACCATTTTCCCCCCTTTTTGGGAACAATAACTAATGGTGATACCCATTGGCTATCAGAAATAGGATATATGAAGCCAACATTTAGTAACTTTCGCAATTCATTTTTGACAATATCCCTTAATGCTGGGTTTATCCTACGTTGAGGTTGTCTCATAGGTTTATAATCCAAACTAATATAAATTCTATGGGTATAGAGTGCAGGATCCAAACCTTTCATATTTGTATACTCCCAAGCAAAAACATCCTGATGCTTTTGTAACAGCTACAGGGTATCATGATGTTGTGCCTGTGATAAGGACTTGCTTATATTTAATTCTCTTCCTAGAACGATTGTTGTTTTGACTAGTTTTTTAGCCATTGAAATTTGCACAATTGGTTGTGAATCTATCTCATGTGGCAGGAGTGAATGTAGTTCATTAGATAAAGGTAGAATGCTTTCTAAGACATTCTCTTGTATAGAAGATGTCTCAGGTTGTGTCCCATACTCATTTAGTATAATAGAAGAAATGACATCATCTTCTTCTTTAATGTTTACAAATGAGTCCTATGAGATCATCATCAATTATTGAATAGAATCTATGTCCATATCAGAGTCATCCATATTTGGCCAAACAACTTGATCATCTTGCAGCAAAGGCTGAGCAGGAGAATACAAGGTCAAATTTTTAATGTTTGTTCCATCTGAAATAGTCATTTTCCCTGATCAGCATGCAATATAAGCATTTGCTATTGCTAACCATGGTCGTCCTAAAATGATAGGGTAGCCTCCAATACTTGTTTTTGGAGAGAGTACAACAAAATAAACTGGATACTCCCGTGAATGTAATATAATAGTGACATCTTCTAACATACCATCAGGAATGATGGTAGAACTATCTGCTAATTTCAAGATTGGTTGTGTCTACCTGAGACCAATAATACTTAATTTGGACACCACTTGGTTATTACATTCATGGATGCTCCTAGGTCTATAAAGACATTTTATACTTGTACTCCTTGAATGGTGAGGGTTACTACTGGGCTACCAGGGTTTGCATACTTTGGCATTTTGTAGTTATCAAGCATAAGATCAGAAAGCTGTCCAAGTAAATGGATAGTCTTTGGGTCTTTCTTTTTTCTTCCTAGCTTTTTAACACAGGCTTCTTTGGTGGCTTTTGAATATATAGGTACTTCCTTGATTGCATCAAGTAAGGGAATTTTTGCCATCATTTTCTTAAGTTGCTTGAGAAAATCTAGTGCAGCTTGATTTTTGCTTGGCAGTATTTTCTCTGTTAACCTACTAGGAAATGGTGGTACTTTGGCTACAGGAGAAACAATGGTGGCAGGTTCTTGAACTGACTCAACACTTATATCATCTATTTCTGTTATAATGGGCTGCTGAGGTGAAGCAAGTGTTGTTCTAGATCTTAGATGAATATCATTTAGGGTGATGGAATAACTCTGTTGCTAGGCTAAAGGTTTTGCACTATTAGGGTTAGGTGTAGGTTGTTTAGGTAACTGTGGCTGTTTTATAAGGGTTGTATTGGCTGTAAGAGGTATTAAGGCTTGTTGTTGAGGAGGTTGAGTCAAAGCCGGTTGCTGCTAATGCTGCTACCAATTTTGAGTTTGTTGCCAACCTTGCTGAGGTTGGTGCCAGCCTTGGTTAGGCTGCTGCCACCCTTGGTTGGTCTGCGGCCAACCTTGGTTAGGCTGCTGCCAACCTTGGCAAGGCTATTGCCAACCTTAGTAAGGCTACTGCCAACCTTGGTAAGGTTGTTGCCAATGATTATAATTACCATGTTGTTGTTTCCATTGACTATTACTACCGTAATTATGGAGTGGGCCTTGAGGAATACCTAATCTTGGAGCCCATAGCCTTCGTTGAGCAACATAAAAGACTTCCTTGTCTTCATCAATTGCCTTGAACTCAGTAGGCACATGTTGTGATTCCATGCTAGCAATAGGCTTACATTGACAATTGCATTTCTTTTCTCTGCAATGGGGGCAATATTCTGCCAACATACTATCATCATCTTCCTTCTTCCTACATTCTTGCATGGTATCCAATTGTGTAGAAACATCATTAATGATGTCTTGTTTGAAATCCGACAAGAGGTTTGATAATTATGTCTTAGATACTCCTGTCCTAGGAGTCTTTTGGTGTAAATCCCTCAAACCTCATCCTTTTTTTGTTGTTTCTCTGGAATAATTTAAAAAAATATTTCGGATTTCAGCCCACATCTTCTATGTAATGTCACCTCTAGCCATTAAGTCTAAAGCTTCCATACTCCTGTCATGTACTCCTTTCAGAAAGAGATGCTTTTGAGATTCCTCATTTAGCTAATGTTGTGTGTTGCACTGTAGGTTAAACATGAACCGGGCAACATAGTCCTCCAAAGTCTCATACTCCTTTTGTGTCATTTTAAAAATGTCATCTCCTTTCAAATCATGGCCTCTGCAATATTCCTTGTATTTGCTAAGGAACAGATTACTCATAGTTGGCCAATGTGTCACAGCATTGGCACCTAAACTCATGAACCATCTCAAAGCGGCTTCTTTAAGAGTTGATGGAAACAATTTCAGCTTATGGGCATCAGTTGTGTAGTCATAACTTTGACAAAGGATGTCAAACTCAAAGATAAAGGTTTCTGGATCTTCAGTAATAAGGCCATAGAATTTAGGGAGGGCAGCTGAGGGTATATTTTTCAAATTTTGATTACCCTGTTGAGGAGGAATTGGAAAGGGAAAGGTAGGTTGAGCTACTGCCATTTGTAGATGTCCTAGTGGTGGCTGATAAATGACTAGAGCTAATGGATTATCTTGATATTTTGGCTCAGCAAAAACATTATTCAAATGAAAAGATTCTTCAGATGTGGTTGGTGATTGTACTTGTTTTGATACTTCTAAAAATACATTCTCAAATAGTTCTTCTTCTCTCTCTTCTCTTTCTTCTCTTTCTTCAGAGTCAGGATAAGAAGGATCTTCCTGATTGAAGTTGGGAAGAAATCTTCCAAGGTGATCTCTTCTTCTATGCATGCAAAAATGCTGAAAATGAAACTAAATGACTCAATAGTAAATACTAGACTGACACCATCCCTGGCAACGACGCCAAAAATATGTCTAATCAATACAACACCCTTTTAGTTGCAGGATTGGAAATCCCTTACCACCAAAGTACTATGCTAATTTTCATTAAATGTCAATCAGGGAGCGTGAACTTGAGATGATGTCTGCAAAGTATATGCTCTAGTTTTTACTAAAAGACACTACTACTTTGAATGCAATTACTATTAAGGAAATCTAGCTTATCCAAAGGAGGGATGACTATTAAATACTCAGAAGGAAATTCTAATTATTTAACCATACATCTATGCACCTACTGCTACAGGAATAGTGACTGGTTCTCTTTCCAGTGGCTGTAAGAACAGTAGTTCTAACTTTAACTTAGAAAACTGAGTCTAACTTCTACTTATTAAAGTAAAAATCCACCTTTCACGTGGGCCCCCACGAAAGAATGAAGGAAAGATAACTCAGATAAAAGTGTGGAAACTCAGCAAAGGCATGTATTCATCAAATATACAGTATTACAATAACTCAGGAAAAATAGTAAGATGTCTATCAACTCTATTTATCTATTCACTACTACCTAACCTCATAGATACAGACGAGGTCTTATTTATAGAGAAGAACAACAAACTCCTAAGACTACAACTTCCTCATGAAGGAAAGTCAGTTACAACTTTAAGACTTCAAACATGCAATTGGAAAGACATTAACTCTCCCTTAAATTCCCCACAAATATAGAGATCATAACGAATGCTAGATTTTCTCATTTATCTGTCTTCAAACAGTTTTCCAGGAATCCAGGTATCATGCTATGCATGTTTAACTGATTGCTTTTATGTTTACTTCCTTGCTCGGCCACTTTATCAGGTCCTGCTTGGCTATTCATTAAAACAGGTCCCTTCTAACTTTGCCGCCAAGTCTTCTAGTTGCAATGGTGTCATAACACTTCTCCTTAATGTCATCAATGCTTTAGTGCTATTCCTTCGTGATTTGTTTAATTCCCGCTCAGCTTGTATCCTGCGATCAACATTTGATACACACAAGACTTCTCGCAAACATTTATTTTCATTTATTAGTTTATAAAGAAAAGACATTAATTATTCAACTAACAGTTTTTGCAATCTCATCGGCTGCAGGAAGATCTACCCATATCAAACATTCGTGAAGAAAGATTTCTACCACAAAATGAATCCCTTTTTAAATATAATTTTGACTATCATTTTATACCCTATGTCCATACTTTATACATCAAAAGTTAAAAACATTTATACTAAAGGGTGATAAAGTTCAGCATGTTATAAACAAATGTTCATAAAAAGGGCTAATAAAACTTCTATTTCTTTGTGTCATCACTAGGACCCCTAGGGACATATGTCATCATTAAATGGGTTCAAGGGGGTCATAGATAAACCTATGACACCCTTTGACCCATATGAAGCATTCTAATATGTCCTTAGGAGTCCTAGGACCCCTATGGACATATGTCATCATTTAAATGGTCGAAGGGAGTCATAGGTTAACCTATGACCCCCTTTGACCCATATGAACGATTATAATATGTCTTGAGGGGACCTAGGACTCCTGGAGGTGTATGTCATCATTTAATAGGTTGAAAGGGGTCATAGGTCAACCTATGACCTCTTTTGACCAATATGAAGCATTCTAATATGTCCTTAGGGGTCCTAGGACCCCGATGGATATATATCATCATTTAATGGGTTGAAGGGGGTCATAGGTCACCCTATGGCCCCCTTTGACCTCTTTTGACCAATATGAAGCATTCTAATATGTCCTTAGGGGTCCTAGGACCCCTATGGATATATATCATCATTTAATGGGTTGAAGACCTATGACCCCCTTTGACCCATATGAAGCATTCTAATATGTCCCTAGGGGTCCTATGACCCCTATGGACATATGTCGTCATCTAATGGGTTGAAGGGGGTCATAGGTCAACCTATGACCCCCATTGACCCATTTGAAGCATTCTAATATGTCCTTAGGGTTTCTATGACCCCTATGGACATATGTTGTGATCTAATAAGTTGAAGGGGATCATAGGTCAACGTATGACCCCCTTTGTCCCATACAAATGATTCTAATATGTCTCGAGGGGTCCTAGAACCCCTAGTGACATATGTTATCATTTAATAGGTTTTAGGAGGTCATATGTCAACCTATGACCCCATTTGAGCCATATGAAGCATTCTAATATGTCCCTAGGGGTCCTAGGACCTCTATGGACATAATTCATCATGTAATGGGTTGAAGGGGGTCATAGGTCAACGTATGACCCCTTTTGACCCATAATAACAATTTTAATATGTCCATAGGGTTCTTAAGACCCTTAGGGATATATGTCATCATTTAATGAGTCTAAGGGGGTCATAGGTCAACCTATGACCTCCTTTGACCAATATGAAGCATTCTAATATGTCCCTAGGGATCTTATAACCCCTATGGACATATGTCATCATCTAATGGGTCGAATGGGGTCATAGGTTAACCTATGACCCCCTTTGACCCATACGAACAATTCTAATATGTCTTGAGAGGTCTTAGGACCCTTAAGAACATATGTCATCATTTAATGGGTTGAAAGGGGTCATAGGTCAATCTATGACCCCCTTTGACCAATATGAAGCATTCTAATATGTCCCTAGGGGTCCTCAGACCCCTATGGACATATCTCATCCTTTAATAGGTCAAAGGGAGTCATAGGTTAACCTATGACCCCCTTTGACCCATATGAACGATTCTAATATGTCTTGAGGGGTCTGAGGACCTTTGGGGACATATGTCATCATTTAATGGGTTGAAAGGGGTCATAGGTCAACCTATGAGCACCTTTGACCCATATGAAGCATTCTAATATGTCCCTAAGGGTCCTAGGACCCCTATGGACATATGTCATCATTTAATGGGTTGAAGGGAGTCATAGGTTAACCTATGACCCCCTTTGACCCATAAGAACAATTTTGATATGTCCCTAGGGGTCTTAGGACCTCTATGGACATATGTCATTATTTAGTGGGTCAAAGGGGGTCATACATCACCCTTTGACCCTCTTTGACCTATAAGAACAATTCTAATATGTCCTTAGGGATCCTAGGACCCATAGGGACATATGTCATCATGTAATGGGTCGAAGGGGATCATAGGTCAACCTATGACCCCCTTTGACCCATAAGAAGCATTTTGATATGTCATATGTCATCATGTAATGGTCGAATGGTGTCATAGTTCAACCTATGACCCTCTTTGACCCATATGAAGCATTCTAATATGTCTTTAAGGGTCCTAGGACCCATGGGGACATATGTCATCATTTAATATGTCGAAGGGGGTCATAGGTCAACCTATGACACCATTTGACCCATATGAAGCATTCTAATATGTCCATAGGGGTTCTAGGACCTCCATAGACATATGTCATCATGTAATGGGTCAAAGGGGGTCATAGGTGAACCTATGACCCCCTTTGACCCATAAGAATGATTCTAATATGTTTCTAGGGTTCTTAAGACCCCTATGGACATATGTCATCATTTAATGGGTTGAAGGGGGTAATAAGTCAACCTATGACCCTTTGACTCATAAGACGGATTCTAATATGTCTTAAGGGGTCCTAGGACCCCTAGGGACATATCTCGTCATATAATTGGTCAAAAAGGGTCATAGGTCAACCTATGACCTATGACCTATGACCCCCCTTGACCCATAAGAACAATTCTAATATAGGGGTTCTAGGATCCCTAGGGACATATCTCATCATTTAATTGGTCGAAGGGGTTAAGAGGTCAACCTATGACCCCCTTTGACCCATAAGAATGATTCTAATATGTCCCTAGGGTTCCTAGGATGCCTAGGGACATATGTCATCATTTAATGGGTCAAAGGGGGTCATAAGTCAACCTATGACCCCCTTTGACCCATAAGAACAATTCTAATATGTCCATTTAATGGGTCGAAGGGGGTCTTATGTCACCCTTTGACTCCCTTTGATTGATAAGAATGATTCCAATATGTTCCTAGGGGTCCTACGATCCCTAGGGACATATCTCATCATGTAATTGGTCGAAGGGGGTCATAAGTCAACCTATGACCCCCTTTAACCCATATTAACAATTCTAATATGTCCCTATGGGTCCTAGGACCCCTAGGGACATATGTCATCATGTAATGGGTCGAAGGGGGTCATAGGTTTACCTATGAACCCCTTTGAACTATATGAATGATTCTTATATGTCCCCTAGGACCCCTAGGGACATATGTCATCATTTAATGGGTCGAAGGGGGTCATAGGTCAACCTATGACCCCCTTGAACCCATAAGAACGATTCTAATATGCCTCGAGGGGTCCTAGGACCCTTGGAGACATATGTCATCATTTAATGGATCAAATGGGCTCATAGGTCAACCTATGACCCCCTTTGACCCATAAGAATGATTCTAATATGTCCCTAGGGGTCCTAGGACCCCTAGGGACATATGTCATCATTTAATGGGTTGAAGGGAGTTATGGGTTTACCTATGACCCCCTTTGACCCATATGAACAATTTTAATATGTCCCAAGCTATCCTAGGACCCCTAGGGACATATGTCATCATGTAGTGGGTCGAATGGGGTCATAGGTTGACCCATGACCCCCTTTGACCCATAAGAACAATTCTAATCTATCCCTAGGGGTCGTAGGACCCCTAGGGTCATATATCATCATGTAATGGGTATACTGTCATGGTGTCCCAAATAGAAGGCTAAATCTCGCACTCCATCATGCTAGGAAAAGTAGAGCTTCGAAGCATTTCTATTACCATCTGAAATTGTTGTACTTCCCCTATTAAGTGCAAGCATGTCAGGTTGCTGTCGAGAAACATGATTAAAAGAAACCCAATATATAAATTAATATAAAACAAGGACAATTACCTTGAGTTACTAGTCAGATTTATCAGATTCTTGCTTTCGAGTTGTGATAAGATGGCAAAAGCATCATTCCTTTGTAGCTTTCTAACATAAACCCAAATATCCAAAAGCGCATTAGCACAGATTTTCTTGTCGTTAGGAAATAATCCCAAGTCTAAGAAACATTCCTTGAGAAGACCATCTAAGGAGTTATTATTGACTGAGTACATCTGATAAAAAGTAAATACTGAGCCCTCTTCTGTGAAAATGTGATGTATATTTTTGTTTAGAAATATTGTTGGTTGCACTCTTCCAAGCCTTGTGTGATTCGCCATGCGTAGAGGTTACAATCATGGACACCATTTCTTTAAGTATTTAGGATGGATTCAATTTCTCTCAGATTTGAACCTTTATACTGTTGTGTAATTCTAAGCAGCTTGTCCTTAATAGTGCTTTCTTTTCTGCAATTCTTCTCTTTGCAAGGCTAATAGAAGTCTCTTCTTTATATAAGAAATAAACTCAGTATCTGTAAGTTACTTTGGAAATCTACATTATCAACGTATACACGACTGAGTCTGTAACGTGCATAAATTTCATTTATTCCCTTTCATACTCTCTTTCCTTGGTCCTCTCACAAAACTGCGTATATTTTTTATTTCCTTTCAACTCTCTTTCAGAGGAATAGATTAATAATAATAAAAGTGGGCTAGTGTGGGTTCCCATTTGCTTCCATTCAAGCCCATAGGACATTGACATTTTGTGCGTTTTGCTTATCACATATCGATATTATTTAATGGTCATATAAAAACAAAGAGGAACCTTTATGACCGCATTTCAGATTTTCTGGGTTATTATTCTTACTTTTTTGGGACCATATTTTATTTTATCTTGTAAATTATAATATCTTCCAAATATTCTATCGAAGTGTTCAATTATAAAATGACGGTATCTTTAAAGGAGCATTATATATAAATTTATGAAAGATGTATATAAAAATGTCTTTTAGTTACAATATGAGAAATCATGAGTATGGTTATAATACTTAAATAAATTAATGTTTATGATATGAGAATGATCATGGTGTAATTACTAAAGTCGTATTAAAAATTCTTAGCACATAATTCATACTATTTTGCTTAATGTTCTTTACCTATTGATAAGGTAAGATATAGTACAAGTCATTTGACAATTTTATTATAGCTCAATTAATTGTTGACTTAAATTGAATTGATGTTCTTTCATTTTCATTTAAACATTAGGTGGTGAAATTGTGCTACTAAGAGCATGTTGTGGATATATATATTCATATCAAGACAACAATTCATCGTTGAGAGTTGACAATCAAGAACTAAGGAGTTTTTCTAATCTTTCTTATCATACGACTTACTTTAAAAAATAAAATCTATAAAGAATAAATGAACACTAACAGTCATGCTCATAGTTTTAAAGGTTCTACTTAGTACTATAAAATATTTTTGAATCTTAAGACCCCTCACAAGCTTTGGAGGATGATTTAAAACAAATTGAGGATGTGGTCATTATCTTTTGTAATTAGCTAATACCTTATTTAAAAATACCAAACTAAAGAGGATCTCCATTTCAAAGTTTCATACACAATTAATAAAAATGTTTCTTATAAATAATGAAAGATTGAATTATACCTAAAATTGATAATCTTAAGTTAATATACATTAAAATACAAACACTATTGAATATTGGGTGATCTCATTGTAGAGGTCGTTGTTCTTGGTGTTGGACATAATAATCATTGAGTCATCATGTAGAAGAAAGATACAAATATAACTTATAAGTGAAAATATTATTATTATATGAAAAGATATGGAATGGCTTAGGATATTCAATTAACAAGTGGTCTTTGTCAAAATTCATTTTATACAAGAAAATACATGATTGTTAGTCATTAAGTTTTCCATCATCATACTATTTTCCTTAAGCACAATATTCTCTAGTCACTTAAAGATATAATTTACTAGTGCTTTTAGTTTCCACATATCTAATAGAATACATATTAGTAATTTAATTTATTTGCAATGAATAATACAGATTGCAATATCCTTTAATGGGTTGTCTACTAAATGCTTCAAATATCTATTGTCTTAAACTCTATATTACCAAAACAAGTCAAAGAAATATTCCTCTTAGCTAGAAAACCTCATTCCTTGTTAATGGTGATTTTGGCCCTCTAATTGTATAGAAGAAACTTTAGAACTAGATTTGAGGATCTATGTTAGCTAATAATAAGGGTTCAATCATGATGCACTTGTAGAGATTTTTAAGGAAACTAAATAGAGTGGGTCAGTCAACTAAAGCTTTAGCTCTATAATACCAGTGAGCATATTCTTGTAGAGTTCAATTATATTAAAGAGATAAAATAATAGATTAGGTCAAATATATTAGTCATACCTATTGTATGATAAAATCCTTTATTTGTCATTAAATAACTCCTATGATAGCTTACTATTCTAGAAGACTAAATATACAAACATACATTCTCTTCTACTAGTTCTTTGTTCCCAATGAAGAAAATAAGAGATTAAGACATCAAGATAAGATATTTGAAAAAGAGATAATTGGAGGACATGTATTTAAAAAATAAATAATAAAATATGGATTTAATAGAATACTAATGGTTAGTGATTTTCTACGTAAACTTCTCTTGTTTTATTATTAATTTATATGCATGTAATTCCAATGATTTTTAACATGTGGATCTATAGAAAATTAATCTTTTTGATATATACAAAAATGAATGTTAGAAAGAAAAGCCCACCAATATAACCGAGGGGAAGGGTGGGGGTGTGGGGTGAATCAATTATGCATTTTAAATAAATTAAATCGACTTTAATAGTGAGCAAGTTTCCACAATCCATAATAATATTACTTTCTACTTCTAGAATTGATTATGTAAGAATATTTTTCATCAACATTTCAGATCACACTCCATGATCCATTGTCAAGATGAAAGAGAGAAAGAAAAATGAGAAAAAAATAACTTTATCAAATCTTAAACATATAACTAAAAGATATAACAACCATAAGATGATAACCATGAAAAGTGACACAAGATATGTTAACTAGAGAAAACCTTGATCAAAAGGAAAACCCTAGTGGGAATGATGCCCACAAGATGATGTAGTAATAAATAAGCTACATGTGAAAGGATGTGAACTTGTTAGGAGCCAAATGAATACAGTCAGTACATATGAGCCCCTATTAGGAGACTTTGAATCTCTATTAGAAGATTCCAACCATAGTACAAGTTGTTCCAAACCTATTAGGAGCTGATAAGAAGTCAATTGAATCCATTGTCTAAATTGCTTTAGAACTGTTCTCACCAAACAATTCAAGATAACATGTCCATGAAAATTAATTGACTAAAATAACAATTATGTTGTTAATATAGTTCCCTTGAAGTTTCAAAATGTCACCAACATCTATCTATACTTTGATCCGAGCAGAATTTACATCTAAGCAATGGCACACTTTAATGTTTTCTATGCAAAATATATATCTTTAGAACATTAGGTTATATCTTATTTCTTAAGCAACTACACACTTTAATGTTTCTATGGGCATACAACTTTACCTATCATCACATCTTCGCAGATCTACGGCCGTCACAATCTTTCTTTGCCAAGAACCATGAACCTTAGAGAATGTGAGAAAGTGATGAGTTGAAACCTGGCATGGTGGGTTCGTTCCTCTTTGGTGGGCTGCAATAGGTTTTGGATGTGTCAGAGGTTATACATGTGCCTCATTCCTATTGGTTGGGGGATTAAATCTACATGCAACTTCAGGGTTTAATCTCCACCATTAGATGGATTAAGATCCATGGTTGTTGCTTTGTCACTTTATAAAATAGCAAGGTAGTTAATTCATGTGACAAAGTGAGGTCTCAACATGTGGAATTTGTGATGTCACCTCCCTTGTGGGCTACAAAGTTGAGCTTGTTAGAATAACATGGAGATGTCAGGGCACGTTGGTAGTTTGGTGTCTTTTCATTGGTCAAAATGCTGACATGGGTAATATGTGGGCCAATTCCATTTCCATCATTAGATCAAAGTTGATCAATGGTGGGTGCTTTCCCACTTTCTAAAGATGCAAGTATTTTTAAATCAAGTGAGTAAGTGCCTTGCAGACATGTGTCTTTGTGGGCTCAGGTAGAAGTCAAACAGTTAGCGATGGTAGTTAAGTTTGTAGTTTCAGTAGTAGACAATGGTTAAGTGTGAAAAGGTAGTGCAATTATGGTAAGAAAGATGGTCAAACCTAAGAGTCCATGGTAGAAAAAAAGTCCCAATTTCAAAAAGCTCCGATCTTACAACAAACAACTGTCATAGGATCTTAGGGTTAAGATTCTTGATTGTTGATGTCATGATAGAGTGTTTCTTGCTTGGTCATATTGTCATAAGAATGAAAATATTAACCACCAAAGACATGACATGGTTAACCTAACCTTTGTCATAGGATAGTGGATGCAAAAATAATGTGTTGCAATGCTACAATAGGCCATGCATCATGAGATTGGCAAGTAAGCTAGATAGTGGTAAGATGCTACACCAAGGGTTGATCATAAGTTTGTGTTGCCATGTCATTGTGAGATGGCAAGGCAATGGTGTGTCATAAGATCATAGGGGTTAGCTTCCAAGCTAGGGATGATACGAGGGTTTTGACTTTATTAATGATCGTAAGATTGTAGGTCCCTAGGTTGACCATGATAAGGGTGTTTCACTTGTCTAAGCTGGACGATAAAATGGTCTTCGACCAATCGAATTGTAGGAAGGGTATTGTAGGAAGATTGAATACTATTGACCTACTAATACATTTGACTTGGTGTTCTGATAGCGAAGAGGAAATAACTGTTTAATGATGGATCAGATCTTAATGACCATCTATATATTACTTTCAACATTTCCCATACCTAGTAAATGCAAAAGGAGCACACACTCATCGCCTAGTTATCTATCTACCTAGCTGTGCATTAATGGCTATCGTTCATGTCTTCTCGAGGTGTTCTTTTGGGAAAAATATTAGATTTTCATGCATCTAGATGTGTACTAGGATCAAATTTTTCTCTAGATCTGCATGATTGTCGTTTGCAGCTTCAATTGTAGTGGTTGAGCATGGCTTCTTTATGAAGCTATCCCAGTTATGCTAAAACTATAAAAGAAAGTTTTGTTACTCTCCTAAGGGTTCTCTCTTTCATGATTTCTAGAGCTCTTCTATAATTTTGCCTATGCTCAATAGAGATCTTCTCTGCTATATCCATTTTCTGTTAGCTAAGTGTGTGTGTACTGCTATGGCCTCACTTGCTAAATGTGTTTTGAAAATTGAAATATCATATGACCATGTTTGTACTTGGTGACTAATTAGATCAAGTGAATCCATTGTATTCCTTCTCTAATTGTGTTATCTTTTGGTTTATCTATGATATTGAAATTGAAAAGGTGTAGATAATGGTATATTTTAAGAAATCTATTAAGGTCTAGTGCATTCATTGGGAAAGAAGTAGACCCACATACTATATGGTGCATCAGCCTCTAGATTAGATTAGGTAGTTTTTCTTACATACATTCCTTCTCCCTTTTTCTCTCAAGTATCTGTTAGGTGCATCCTGATAGTAAAGGAAGCTAACCTTCTCCAAAGATTCAATCTCAAGTTGCAAAGTCCTACACTTTTGAGATTATTTTCATGTTACATGATGCTACCTAAGTAGTATTCCCCCAAGCTAGGGCTCAAGCTTTTTTGTTAACAATCACTTCTGATGATCTACCCTGTTAAGAGCAATAAGGACTGTTAGGTCCACCATGTTAAAGGATTTACAAACATAGAATGAAGTGTGCACTTGGTTAGGAGATTTAGAAAAAGATTGTTAATGCCACCTAGTAAAAGGATTTAATTGATACACCTATTGGAATGAAATAGTGGCTAATCTCTGATCTAAAACTTTGATTTACTGAATGAAATTCCTTGAATTGCAATGATCACCATGCTATGATAGATAAATCTCTACTGTCCCTTATACTACTTATAGCCTTCTTCAATTCACACTTCACTTCTTATTACTTCTTATTTACACACTTGGATATGATACAATGACTTACATATATATCAATCCAAATAATTACTTACTGGAGTCAGCTACAATACCAAATTCATCATAATTCACAAAGTTAGCCCATCGCTATAACTCAGGTTTAGAAGACAAATTTAGTGATATTTTGACACTCAAAAAAAATTGTCAATGCTCAAAAAACTCTAGCACTTGGTTGAAGTTGAAGCTTGGTCCATTTGATCACTTCAAGTAGCTCAAACTAGGTCAGTTCTATATGACTCGATGAACACTAAGAAATTGGGTAGATACAAAATCACTCGGTTAACACTACATGTCTTGATCAACATTGGATTCACTTTATTAACACTACAAGATCATTATATATTGTAGAAGTTGGTTAACACTATAGATCTTGGTTAACAATAAGAACTTCATTAATTCTATGAGACAACTCAGTAGACACCACTATGCTCAGGATATACTATAAACTATCTAAACTATTTGGTAAACACTATGTAGCTCAACATGAACTGCAATCTAAGTGTTTAGCTTGGTAGCAATTGAAATACTTGGTTAACACTACTAGATGAATGATAAGCTTAGTAGTAACTATAGAGTTTGGTAGCAATGTAACCAACTGACTTAGTGTTGAGTCACTAATAGACAAATTGACTTTAGTGTCCACAATCTACCCCTTTGGCATTAGTGACAAAAAAACTTATCAAACCAAAAAATCTAAATTCTCAAAATTACAAGTCAAAAAACTTCCTTTATCAATATTCTATGTCTTCAACTCAGTTTTGACTTCCTACTACTATAGCTTGGTAAAATACTCTATTTTTTTTATTTTTCAAAATTGCTTTTGTAAATATATTTACTGCTTATCTGTGCATTACTACTCCCCCACACATATATCTACATATATTTGGAGTATAATATTCTTCTCCCCCTTTATTAATAATATTTACATATCTTCTCCCATACTCTATACTGATAATCTTCTTCTCCCCCTTTTTGACATAAATGCCAAAGGTGTATAATATCTACAAGTTAATACCAAAATGTGACAGGAAATCAGAATGTACCTTGAAAATTAGTACCATAGTCTTGTCCCAATTTTCTTGCAATACCTTACTTGCATGCAAGGCTATCTATACCTCTGTTGATAGTTCCATCATGTGGTCATCTATGGAGAAGTTATTATCATGGATGAGAGTCTTTGCATGTTCAATGTGCTTTTGCAGTGCATCCATGTTTGGAAGAATCATGCCCTAAATTTTTGCAAGTGTGGCCCTAATTCTAGGTTCTTCCCTCAATAGTTCTTCTTGGAGATTTGTTAGATATCTAATCTTTGTGAAGTGTGTAGAGCTACAACTAGGATCAAGTGATAGCTGGTGTGCACTTGCCTTCATATCCTCATCTATCTTGGATAATTTACCCTTGATCTCCTTTGTGAAGATAGATGTGTCACTTAACTTAACAAATAATGAAAAAACATTATTGATAGATGTTTCTAATGAAGTAACAATAGTAGATAACTCTACTTGATCAATAGAAATCTTCTGTGCTACCTACTCGAAAACTTGATTTTCAAATTTTCTCTTAGCTCTCTACAAAAATTTTTCTTCTTCCTTTAATTATTCATTATACTCATGGACAATTTTAGCTAATTGATCTAGAATAGGTTGTTTCCCACCAACCTCAATATTCAGAACATCAACAAATATGCTATTTATGTCCTCAAGGACTTGATTTTTCTTTTTCTTCTCTTCCTTAAGCTTATGTCTCTTAGCCCTCTTTTTCCAAAGTTCACCCAGGGTATCCATTTTCTTAGGAGTGAGGTTAGAGATATCCCAATTTAGAATAACAATATCCTTATCTAGATCAATTTCTTCTTCTTATATACCCTTAGTCTTTGGAATAGAAGAATGAAAAATTCCTTTACCTTTATCTACAACTTCAATGCTTAGTTGAGACTAATTCTCAATAGTCATTGCACTGGCCATGGTGGAAATAATAGTGGAAAAAGTAGGAATAACACCAAATGTACTAATAGTATAAATTACACTAAGAACATGAATACCTTATTGTTTCTTGATCAAGCCTAATGCTAGGAAGACTTGTTGCTTGGCAGATGAAATGCTAGGTACTTTAGTCATTGAAATACTAGGTAGAGAAGTTCCAGAGATTGGTTGTGTGCTTGGTGTAGAAAATTTGACCTCAACCAACTTTGCAGAAGCTTTTTCTGAGCCTGGTTATACTAAGGCTTTTCTCAAAGAGTGAGGAAATGAAGTCATAATCTATGCTACAATCTTTTCTATATTAGATTCTTCAATGCCTTGTATTTTTGGAAGACTTCCTCTAGTAGCTTTATGATATTCTTCCTCATCATCAAGATTGACATCATCTATCTCCTCATATTTGATTTCTACTTCTTCTTCAACATCATTATCACCATCTTTGTCATCAACTTGCACAACAAAGTCACTAGGCTTGTGCAACCCATAGATATTCTTCCATGTAGTAGTAGTAGACTTCACCACATATTCAATTTCTTTAAGTAGTATTAGACATGTATTGAATTTGGGTGTGAGCTCCTTCTCATTAGTTTTCAAATATTCCTTCACCCCTTTCTCATTGTGACTCAACATAAGCTATCTTAGGGTAAAAGTACAAAGTTGTGTCACCTTTTAGGCTGACTGATCAGAATGACTAAATTTAAGTATTTCTATCTAAAAATCAATTTTTTTCAAACATATGATCTAGATAAATTCATTCCAACTAAGTTATATATGGTCTCACACTTTTTCAATTGGAAATGTCTATTAAACACATGTTTTATACTAGTTTGTATTCAATTACTAAAGAAATATAATTATTTCAAAAAGATAATGTTTTAATAACTCTTACTATTTCTTAAGATATTTTTTTAATAACTTATAAACACCATTTTATAGAGCTCAAAGTCAAGAATATTATCATGTAGAGATTACAATGTTTTAATTAGATATAGTATATTATAATTATAAAAAGATACATGCACATTTTTTAACACTAAAAAAGATGTCAATTTTGAGAAAGGAAAAAATATTAAATCATATCAAAAAAATTTGAAACTTATATGATGTCCTAGAGGAAAGAGTCCTCTTCTAGAATGAATAATTTTTATTCTAGTCAAAATATATTTGTTTTGAAAAATGTGGTCGGAGGTGAAAACTATCAATTTTAGGCGAGTTGAAATTTTAGGCGAGTTGAAATTTCAATCATTATAAAAGAGAAAATATAGGTCTAAAGCCAATTTTTTTTTTGAATATTCTAGATATATATGTTATCTATAACATAGACCAGGATCAAAGGGAAATAGGTTTATTTCCATAAAGTTTTGTGGTGGGAACTAGACTCCTAATTTTTAGCATTTTTCAGCAACTAAAAAAATCTCTATAAAAATTATGAAAATATATCAATTCTTATTTCAAATAATTTTAAAAAATTATAATCCTAAACTTGATCAATTTCTACACATTTCATTAGTTTACATCATTTTCAAATTTTAAATAATAATTCTAGTTTTATATCATTGAAGGTGACCAATTATACTTTTGTTAGCCTTTTCCTTTGCAAAAGGGTGACACAAGTTTGTGCTTTCACTCCTCAAAGTTTGTTCACTGATGTCTTTTTAATTTTAACTACTTTCAAAAGCATATAAGGAATTTGCTATGAAATTTCATCAAGTGAAGATTTCCACTTACCTAATTTTGTTAGAAGGGTATCCTCAATTTTATTTTTCTTCTCTTCATTCCTAGTCTCATACTTAAGAGACTTAAAACATGCCATACCTATTCCTTGTTCCATCTTCTTCAATGTTTCCTAAAGGGTAGGTATAGAAATCTGAAAAATAATTTTTTTAGCTTCATCTTCACCCAACTTTAGCTTCTTCTTGGACTTGGCAGATCTTCTTGTAAACAAAACATGGGAAGACTTGGCAGGTTTGGTAATTATAACCTTTCCATTCTTCTTCAGAGGTTCCTCCTCCTCTGCTTCATCTTCTATATAATCTCCTTTACCCTCGATAATAGTGAGAGGAGAACTTGATGACTTAGAATTCTTGATTATTTTCTCTATCTTCTTCCTTCCTCTATTCATTGCTTGAGGTAACTTGATCTCAAGCTCAATTCTAGCCTTGGCCTCTTCATAACTACTAAAATATGTAGCTTTAGGATCCACGGGTTCATTCAATAGAGCTTAAATGATATCTTTAGTTTCATCAATGTTAACCTCACTTTCCATAGGCTTAACCCATGCCACTTTAGGTTTGACTACCTAAATGTAAACTTTATCACAGTCAACCATAAAACAAATATCTTCCTCATAATCTTCAAATAGTTTCTTGGGAATCCTAAATCTGCTCTACATTTTCTCCTTAAATCTTTCAAAATAGTTTTCCATGATACTATCAAAATTTTCTCCCATCTCTGCTATGAATTCATTTATTTGATACAGTATTGGAGTATCTTTCTTCCATACTACAATACCTTTAGAAGGGAAAAAATTTTGAACATAGAAAAATAAACATGTCAAGAGAGAACTGAACTTTCACATATTTTTCTTTGATACTTATATGCTCTCCATATTCTTGCTCAATTGATTCAATAGCATCTCAGCAAGGTTGAAGGATAAGTTGTTCTTCACCACCTTGAATGCTATGTCAATCACTTCACATTACATGTTGTTTAACTGACTTGAGCTATAGATTTTGTGAGCTATCACATGAATACCAAATTCAATTCCATGTTAGTCACACCATTTAGCTTCATGCCTCTTCCATCCCATTCAGCAAAAGTAGACTTTTTTAGTTCAACACAACCTAGGGTTTTAGTAGTCTTCGCTTTATTCAACATGGGTAATCTAATGATCTTGTGTACCATCTTCTTGATTATCGAGATAGGATGATCTTACCATAGTTGCATGTGATGAACATGACTCAATATGAGTTTGATCTATTTTACTTGAAATTTCCTTGGCATATGCAATACATGCGTCAAACCCTTTGTCTCCAAATATTTGTGCTCAGGTTTTAGAACACCATCCACACATAGTTTGTTTAGTTATTCATTCATCTCTAGGATTCCAAGCTCCTAAATAGAAAAATGATAAAATGAATGAATTTCATGAAAAAGAAGCACTTTGGGTGGAATTTGAGATTGTGCTCCAGTAGGGTCAAGTACCTCTACAATTTTTAGATTCAATTTGAATGTATGAGCCTTGCAATCCACTCCATGAACCAACATTTTAGAACCTTTCTTAATCTCGGTGCTTTAAGATGCCATTGCTTGATAGGGTTTCAAATATGAGAGAACCTTCAACAACTACTACTAAAATCACTTGGAGGCTCTGAATTCACTCTTTTCTCTATGCTCTAAAAATTCATGGTGAAAAACACATTCAATTTCCTCCTTTTAACAAATTTTAGCCTTTACAATCGCCATTAATGCTTTGTATACATATCTTCTCTATGATAGGCTATCCTCTACTTAGTTTGGTCTTTAATACTCATAAGACATCTTCAACTCGGTAAGGTATCCTGACTCGGTAGGAACTACCAACTCAACATCTACATCTTGAAACAGATATGCAACTTGAACTTTCTTAGTAATGTCTTGTAGACTGACCTTTCTCAGTGATGCAAGAACATCTTGGGTTTCCTTGCAAACTTGCACTTTTTTTCTTTCTACCTATTGGCGTTGAGTGATCCTTTGGGTGCTAAGTTCCTATTGGTGCTGAGTGATCCTTTGGGTGTCGAGTTCCTATTGGTGTTGAGTGATCCTTTGGGTGCCAAGTTCTTGTTGGTGCTGAGTGATCCTTTGGGTGTCGAGTACTTTTTGGTGTTGAGTGATGCTTTGGGTGCCAAGTTCTTGTTAGTGCTGAGTGATCCTTTGGATGTTGAGCTCATGTAGATGTTGAGTGCCAATTTTTGTGAACTCTTCATTTGTTGAGTTATCTATGTTTGGTTCCAGTTTGGGTTGACTTTGCTTGCATTAATTTTGGTAGAGGTGGTTAACATTAGTCATGGGTTGACTTGTGGCTTTCTTTGTTCTAGAATCTTTTGTAAGCCATTTTGGCTAGTATTTAAAGAGGTCTAGGTTTGAGTTAGGAGTAGGTCAGTGAGTAGAGGAAGTGTGGAGCAGAACTAAAAAGTGGAAACTTGCTGTTGGATCTTTGAATGTGAATATATTTGTATTTGGCCATAACCTGGAAGGCCTTACAATTGGGCATGTATGTTGATATTTTCATGAATCAATAAAAATATTTGTTCCTCTTCCTCCTTTGGTGGTTGTCATTTGTGTTTGCTTCCATTTTTTTAACTCTTGCAGGTTGGTTTGGATAGAAGTGTGAGCCTTTGGCCCTAGTTACCCCTCTCCTTTCTTGCATTAGGTGGTATCAGATCTTGAGTTTTTTCCTTGTGAAGATTGGATCATGTAGAACCCTGATTTGGATTTGGTTGTAGGGTGGCAAATTTGCAGATTTGACCTATAACTTGTAGAGGGTTACGATCTTGCAAGAACCTGATTTGTAAAAATGGTTCGAGGTAGAGGAAATGTTGATAATGCAATATTGGATACATTGAGACAAATTGTAGCTAGATTAGATGTTGTGGAGATAGCCTAGAGGAGAGGAGCACATCTTTATGATGTAAGTAATCATGAATTAGCAGCACCAACCCCTAATCAAGAACCTAAAGAAGACCAAGATGAAGCTAGATTTTTTAGAATATTGTCTAGAGAGAATTCAAAGCCTGCTATGGAAGTTGTTCCTTATGATGGAAAGTTAGATACTGATTCTATGTTGGATTGGATCTTAGATATGGATAAGTTCTGAGTATGAAAACACTCTTGATAATAGAAAGGTGAAGATTTCAGTCACTAGGTTGAAAGGTCATGCTTCGCTATGGTGGGAGCATTTGCAAATTGATAGACAAAGGAGAGGAAAGGAGAAGATCAGAACTTGGGTGAAGATGGTGAATAAGGTAAAGAAAAAATTCCTTCTTCTTGATTACCAAGTTATCTTGTTGAGAAAGATGCAAAATTTGAGAGAAAAGGACATGACTGTGAAAGAGTATACTAAGGAATTCTATAGATTGGACATCAGATCTAGACATGTGGATGATGATGTTGAGAAAATTACAAGATATATAAATGGATTGAGATCTAGAATTTAGGATGAGATAAGTTTTATGAAATTGGAAAGTGTGGAAGAACCATAACAATATGCCTTGAAAGCTAAGGAGATCTTAGCAAAGATGCATGAACAAAGAGAAAGAGGTAGAGGTGGTAGATTCCAGAGAGGTAGAGGTAGATCTTATAGTGAAGATGGTAGATCTAACAATTTTGTGCAAGATAAGGGAAAATCTAAATGGGAAAAAGATGACAAAGGTAAGACCTAGTGGAAGGGTGGTAATTCATATTGAGGAGGTACTAATTCTTACCAAGGAAGTGGCAATTCTTATTCGAGAGGTGGTTTTCATGGTAATTGTTTCAGATGTGGAAAAGAGGGACATAGATATTTTGAATGTAGATCCTCTAAAAGAAGAAAAGGTAACATAAATGCTATGATTCAAGGAGAAGATGAGGGTTCACCAAGTGGACCTAAGGTTTGTGAAAATCTAATGCTGAGAAGAACCTTATGTAATAAGGGAAGTGATGAGGAACCTATTTTAAGGAGAAGTCTTTTCAAGACAAGATGTAAGATGGCTGGAAAATGCTGCAAAGTGATCATTGATAGTGGAAGTTCTACAAATTTGGCATCAGAAGAGATGGTTACAAAGTTGCAATTGTAGAGGTTGAAACATCCTAAATGCTATCATGTTTCATGGATTAAAGATGAGCATAAGATATTGGTTAGTGAACAATGCCTTGTGAAGTTCAAGATTGGACATTGCTTTGATGAAGTGTTTTGTGATATTATGCCTATGGATTGTTATCATAATTTTTTGGGTAGACCTTGGCAATATGATATATATGCTATACATGATGGAAGATTGAATCAATATACACTTTGAGTAAATGGGAAGAAACAAATATTGTTGCCTTTGATTGAAAGTCTAGATGAAGTTAGTTGTACTACTATAAAAATTTGAATAGTGAATGGAAAAAAGATCGAAAAAGAAATGAAGAAGAATCAAGTTTGTTTTGCTATACTTCCTAGAAGACTGAGTGTTGGTAGTAATGACTGAGTGACAGATGGTAGTAGTGACTGAGTACTAATAGAAATTGTTGAATTGCTGAATGAGTATAAAGAGATTGTTACAATGGATATTCCTGATGGTTTACCTCCAATGAGAAGTATAAGTCATTGTATGGACCTAATTCCTAGAGCTAGTTTTCCAAAAAAAGCACCTCCATTGAGAAGTATAAGTCATTGTATGGACCTAATTCTTGGAGCTAGTTTTCCAAACAAAGCACCATATAGGTTGACACCTATAGAGAATGAAGAACTTAATAGACAATCGCATGAGTTATTGCAGAAAGGTTTGATTAGAGAAAGCTTGAGTCCATGTGTTATACCTACTATAGTAGCACCTAAAAAGAATGGAGAATGGAGAATGTGTACCGATTCTAGAACTATTAACAAGATAATAGTGAAATATAGGTTTCCTATGCCAAGGATGGATGACATAATGGATTGTTTGAGTGGAGCAAAATATTTTACAAAGATTGATTTGAAGAGTAGATATCATCAGATTAGAATCCAAGAAGGTGATGAGTGGAAGCTTGATTTCAAGACAAAAGATGGTTTGTATGAATGGTTGGTTATGCCTGTTGGTTTGACTAATGCACCTAGTACTTTCATGAGGTTGATGAATGAAGTTCTGAAAAGATTTTTGGGTAAGTTTGTGATTGTTTATTTGGATGATATTTTGATATTCAATAAGACTAAGGAAGAACATCTTGAGCATAATAGACAAGTTTTGCAAAGATTGAAAGAGGAAAAGTTGCTGATTAATCTTAAAAAGTGTTCTTTTATGCAAGAAGAGATTATATATTTGGGATTTGTGATTTTAGTTGATAGTTTGAGAATGGATCTTATGAAGGTTAAAGCAATTTTGGAATGGCCTACACCTGAGAATGTGGGTGAGGTAAGATAATTTCATGGTTTGGCTAGTTTTTATAAGAAGTTTATAAGAAATTTTAGTTCTATTTGTAATGCTATGACTGAGACAATGAGACGAGATAAAAAGGAATTCATGTGGACACATGGAGCTGATAAGAGTTTTGAGACTTTGAAACAAAAGGTGTTTGAATTACCTATATTGGCTTTGCCTAATTTCAACAAAGTATTTCAAGTTGAATGTGATGCAAGTGGTAGTGCAATAGGAGCTGTATTAAGTCAAGAAGGTAAGCTTGTTGCTTTTTTTAGTGAAAAATTGAATGATGCTAAAAGGAAGTATTCTATGTATGATCAATAGTTTTATGCTATTGTTAAAGCATTGAACAAGTGGAGACTTTATTTGATTCCTAAGGAGTTTGTGTTGTATACTAATCATAAAGCTTTACAATACTTTGGAAGTCAACATAAATTGAATCAGAGACATATGGCAACATAAATTGAATCAGAGACATATGAAATGGGTTGAGTACTTGCAGAGTTTCACATTTTTTATTAAGCATAATAGTGGAGTTACTAACAAAGTTGCTGATGCATTGAGTAGAAGACATTCTTTGTTGACTGAAATGAAGGTTGAAGTTCTTGGGTTTGATGAAATGAAAGAGTTGTATGATGCTGATACTGATTTTTATGAGATGTGGAGAGAGTGTAGAGCACCAAATCTAACTGATCACATAAGTAAGTATGATGAGTATTTCATTCAAGAAGGTATGTTGTTTAAAGGTATTTAGTTGTGTATTCCTAGAAGTTCTATGAGGTTGAATCTGATTAAGGAAAAGCATAGTGGTGGATTGGCTAGACATTTTGGAATTAATAAGACATTGAATTTGTTGAAAGAGAAGTATTACTGGTGACAAATGTATAGGGATGTTTAGAAATTTGTAAAGAGTTGTGGAGTTTGTCAAGTTGCAAAAAGAGTAAGTCAAAATACTGGTTTGTATACACCTATTTTTGTTCTTGAGAAACCTTGGAGTGACATCAGTATGGATTTTGTTCTTGGATTACCTAAGACACTGAAGGGGTATGATTCCATATTTTTTGTGGAGGAAATATTTTATAAGATGGCTCATTTCATACAATGTAAGAAGACATTAGATGCAAAGCATGTTGCTGAACTTTTGTTCAAAGAAATTGTGAGATTGCATGGATTACCAATAAGTATTATTTTTAACAGAGACATTATGTTTGTTTTTTATTTTTGGAAGACCTTGTGGAAGAAGATGGGTACTAAGTTGAAATTTAGTTCCACATTCCACCCACAAATAGATGGATAGACAGAGGTTGTGAATAGAAGCTTGGGTAATTTATTGAGATGTTTAGTTGTAGACAAACCAAGTAATTGGGAGATGGTATTGGCACAAGTTGAGTTTGCATATAACAATTTTGTGAATAGAAGTACATGGAAGACACCTTTTGAGGGTATGTGTAGGATCATGGTGTACCAAAATATGGCCTTAAGTGGCAGTGAAAAACCAGTAAATCAGGGATATGTCAACTTGACACATAATTTTAAAGTGGTTCTAGACTTTATATCAAAAATTTGTAAGAAAATAATCTATAGGAAATTGAATCTAGTTTCTAAACTACAAGGCCTTATCTAGAGAAAAAATTATTTTATTGGTCAAAAGTTTGGATTTTAATTCAGTACTACAAAAATTTCAGAGCAAAAATAAAAAGTAGCTATATGTCTGACCACCTTAATCATAATCAAATGATAATATTTTTAAATATAATTTTAGATATAAAAATTAGACTCATGCCTAGATGTGACACATATTTTTGGGAATTTTTATTCCAAATAAATAATTAATTATGATTTTTTTACAATACTATTTTCAGAATTAAAAAACTCCCATGTCTGACCACCTTAACTAGTTCAAAAAAATCAAAATTAGGTTTTCTTTTTCTTTGTCTTATACTCTTCAAAGCATAGAATGTGATGCATCTTTTGTATTTAACAAACCTTATACGGTTTGAAAGTTATAGCTATTTTTCAATGAATGTGTCAATCAACACTTTGTAGCTAACTCCATTAGAAAATAAGTAATAATTATTTACTAAACTCGTAATTTGAAAAACCTTACATTTATGAAAAGCTAAGAACATTCTTAAGAAACCCTTTTCATTACATCAAATTTTGGTTTAAAAAAAGTCGTCAGCTACATGCTTGAAGTAAAAAACACATAAAAACATGCCAAAAACATATTTTCAGGATGTTTTAAAGATGACCAAATAAGGTTGGTATCGAAAGATATAGTAGGAATTATAAAGGTATTAATTGTTTTCATTTAGTATCAGAATGGGTGGGAAAAAAGTTGGAATAAATTTTGAAATTCTTTGAGGCATTTTAGAACTACATATTTTTTAGATCGCCACTTTTTGGTACACCATGATCCTGCACATACCCTTGAGATCATTTCTAGAATGTAGACTAGAGGAGTATTAGCTTTGAGAGATGTTGTTGGTGGAGAAAAGAGAAGTGCTACAAGAGAAAAATTTGCTAATTTTATGGAATCTTTGCATAAGGAAGTAAAGTTGAGGTTGGAAGAAAGTAAGCAGGACTATAAGTAGAATGCTAATAAATCTAGAAGAAATCATCTTTTTGAAGTCAACAAAGAGGTGATGGTTCATTTAAAGAAAGGAAGATTTCCTGTTGGAACATAGAGTAAGTTGAGAATGAAGAAGTTTGGACCTTGTAAGATGTTGAAAAAGTTTGACAATGGTAATGCATATGAAGTTGAGTTACCTAATGACATAGATATATCTCCTATATTCAATGTTGCTGATTCTTATAAGTATCATGAGTCAGATGATGATGTTGTTGTACCTAATGGTTTTCCTAAGAAGTAGATTGAAGAGGTTGAACAAGTATTGGATCAGCGAGTTGGAAAAAGTACAAGAGGAAAATACTACTATGATTATTTGGTGAAATTGAAGAATAGACCAATTGAAGATGCTACATGCATTTCTCAATCTGAGTTGGATTTAGCTCAGGTTATGACACTTACATGATTTAGGAGAATCATTTCTCCAACCCTAGTTGTCTAGTGTAGGAGCATCCTGGGTTTCCTTGCAAACCTGCACTTTTGTTCTTTCTACCTATTGGTGCTGAGTGATGCTTTGGGTGTTGAGTGATCCTTTAGGTGTTGAGTGATCCTTTGGGCACTGAGTGATCCTTTGAGTGTCGAGTTCCTATTGGTGCTGAGTAATCCTTTGGGTGTTGAGTTCCTTTTGGTGTTGAGTGATCCTTTGTATGTCGAGCTCATGTAGATGTCAAGTTCTAGTTCCTATGAAGTCTTCGTTTACCAAGTTATCTATGTCTGGTTCCAGTTTGTGCCAACTTTTCTTGCATTTAATTTTGGTATAGGTAGTTAAGATCTATTATGGGCCGACTTATGGCTTTCCTTGTTCTAGAATCTTTTGTAAGCTATTTTGGCTAGTATTTAAAGAGGTCTAGGTTTGAGTTAGGAGTAGGTCAGTGAGTAGAGGAAGTGTGGAGTAGAACTAAAAAATGAAAATTTTCTATTGGATCTTTGAATGTGAATATATTTGTATTTGGCCATAACCTAGAAGGCCTTATAGCTAGACATGTATGTTGATATTTTTATGAATCAATAAAAGTATTTGTTCCTGTTCCTCCTTTGGTGGCTATCCTTTGTGTTTGTTTCTATTGTGTTAACTCTTGTAGGTTGGTTTGGATAGCTAGGTGAGCCTTTGGCCCTAGTTACTCCTGTCCTTGCCTGCATCACTCAGTAAGGTCTTGAAATTCCATCATCACTCAGTGATCCTTGTGCATCTTGAATGCTGATATGGATCTTTCTTCTTGCTAGCTAGAACTAATGTTTGATGACTTATTCAAAATTATAGTTCTAGTGGTCTCCATAGGGAACTAAGTTGAAATGGTTGGGCCACCCAACCAATTGACTTGGGTGTCAATAATTTTAGGACTTTGGCTTGTATTCTCTGGAGATTTATGTATCCATTGCTACCTCATCTATTTTCTAATGTTGTCGAATTTGTCTTTCTTTTAATCTTCAATTCTACCTATGTTCATACTATTTTTGGCAAGATGTCCAAGTTATGTATAAACAAAACATCTCTTTGTAGTGTATCTTTTTCTCATATGATGTTTCATGCAGTTTGCTCCAATGTTTCGAAACTCACCATAGTAGTGAGATCTATACCATGTGTTGTATTCCTAACCAAATATTTCTTTCATAATTTTTTATGTTGGGTTCCACTTCTTGGTCTTTCACTCTGAATATTTGTGTCCTTTTTTGTTGCAATTGTGACACTTTCCTTCAAACTTAGGTTTCTCTGTGCATGCACTTGCTCTATGACCATGCTTATTGTAATTACAACACTTTCCATTGAATTTTTTTTTTACCATTGCTCCAACACTTATTTGATATATGGCCTATCTTACCACAATGATTGCAAGTAGGTCTTTTGTTCTTTTGACCTCCTTCATGACATGATTCACCTTCTTTTGTATATCCTAATCTAGCTTTTCCTTTGTATCTATATTGAGTTTTCTCATTCAATTGATTCATGCTTTCTTGAAATTTCATCATTCTCTCATTGGTTTTCTTTTCAATATAGAGATCATTCTATAGTCTTTCATTCTCTATCCTCAAATTGATAAGCTCTTGATTTGCATCATTGAGTTGATGAATAAAATCTTCTTGTTGAAGGGATAGTTGTTGAATTTAATTTTCCTTTACTTCTATTTCTTCTTTGGCTTTGTCTTTTTCTTCCATGACTTCACATAATCTAACTGATTGGATTTTTTGCTCTCTTTTTAGATTTCTGTCTTCTTGAAGATTAGAATTCTTCTCAAGTAGGTCTTTGATTACTATATCAGCTTCATCTGAATTTCTTTTTGGACATAAGTCTTCAAATCTTTCTTCAATGTAGAGATTTTCATCCATTTGTACTATAATATCTTTCCTTCTTTTCAATGATTGAGAAAGTTGATCCTTTTCTATCTTGAGTTGTTCAATAGCCAATTCTAGATCCATCTTTTTATTCTCAATGGCCTTATCTAGCCCGTATACCTCCATTATTTCTGATCTTATCTCAAGCTATTAAACTTCTAATGTAAGAACCAAATGCTCTGATACCAATTGTTGGAAATATAAGGTAGGCTAGGTTACTAAGAGGGGAGGGTGAATCAAGAACCAATAAAACTTTAACTCACTTTACCAATTAATCCTTCATATATTATTCTGATCTAATTGCATGCATGAAAGAATGAAAGCAATAAAACATTCGTAACACTTTGACACAAGATATGGTGACCCAAAAACCTTCCAATTAGAAAGTAAAACTTGGGTGGGGATGATACCCACAAGCTTTGGTACTGCAACATAAAGTTAACATGTCAAGGCTTACAATTGATCACTTATGATGATCTTCCCTATTAGGAGCAATAATGACTATGAGGTCCGCCTTGTTAAAGGATTTACAAACATACAATGATGTATCCACTCAGTTAGGAGATTTAGAAAAAGATTGTTAAGTCCACCTAGTTAAAGGATTTAACTAATACACTTGTTAGAATGAATTAGTGGATGATCTTTGATCTACAACTTTGATTTGCTGAATGAGATTTCTTGAATTGCAATGATCACCTTGCTATGATAGATAAATAGTTACTGTCACTTATACTGCTTGAAGCCTTCTTCAATTTGCACTCATTTACTTCTTATGACTTCTTATTGACACACTTGGATATGATACATTGCATTACATACATATCAATCCAATTAATTACTTACTAGAGTTGGATATAATACCAAATTCATCATAATTCACAAAGCTAGCCCATTGCTATAACTCAGGTTTACAAGACAAACTTGGTGATGTTCTGACACTTGACAAAAATCATCAATGCTAGACAAAATCTAGCATTCGATTGAAGTTGAAGCTTGGTGCATATTGATCACTTCGAGTTGCTCAAACTCGGTTAACTCTGTATGACTTGGTGGAAACTAAGAAATGTGATAGATACAAAATCACTCAGTTGACACTACATGACTTGGTCAACATTGGATTTACTTTGTTAACACTGTGTTCTAGGTAGACACTTTTTAACTTGGTTAACACTATAGAGCTTATTAACACTATGAAATTCATCACTTCTATTAGATAGCTCAGTAGACATTGCTATGCTCAAGCTATATTGTAAACTGTCTCAACTACTTAGTAAATACTATGTACCTTGGCATGAACTATGATTTGACTATTTAGCTTGGTAGCAACTGAAACACTTGGTTAACACTTTTTTATGAATGATAAGCTTAGTAGAAACTATAGAGCTTGATAGTAATATAAACAGTTGATTTAGCTTTGAGTCACTAATAGATAAATTGACCTTAATGTAAACAGTAACTAGTCCTCTAGAAAATTATTATAACTCAAAAAAAACTTTGTAAATCTTTCTATGAACATAGCCATAGTATCCATTCACATCTAAAAACATAAGACTAACCTTGCTAAACATATTCTACATACATAAATGACATAGAAATTTATTTTCTTTGCCACCCTATCAAAATTGTTTAGAAAGCTAACATGTTGACATCAATGAAAAACCAAGTCACAAATGCAACACATAAGCACTTAATCATCTACCAAAGAATAGAAGTAATATCCCTAGGGAATTCATGCCAATAATCTCCCCATTTGGCATTGATAGAAACATATGATGAAAACTATGAATATTACCCAAAATACCAAATATATTTCGTCATCATCTACTTTACTCAATCAACCAATACTATAAATAAATATGCAACAAAGATACTCTCCTCCATTCATGCTACTCCCCCATGAGTTTATATCTCTCCCCAACTAATAACTGAATACAAAAGGTTTTTTTTATGTATAACTCTCCCCCATTGAAATCAATGAAAAAAGTTCTATCATACCAATTCTTGAAGTTCAATCATCTCCAATACAATCTTAAAAAAATCACCAATTGTCAATTGACACTATTAAATAATTTTCAAGAGTTCTTAGCAACTTTGTCCAAAAGTGACTACATTAAGGAAGCATCACCAAGATACACTTTATATGTAAGAATCAACTTTAAATATATTGGATTGATACAATCCTACATCAACTACCATGAAAAAGATTGGGGCATAGCCCCAATCATACCTCTAAAGTACTCAAAGGTGTCCTTACTTGAAGGTTTTATAAATATGTCTTCTATATATTCCTTGTGCTAAGATATTCCAATATGATTTCTTTCTTTGATATATTTTCTTTGAAGAAATGATACTTTATTGTAATGTGTTTAGTCTTTGAATGTAAGACTGGATTCTTTAACATATTAATTGTGCTTGTATTAATCATAATGAATGATAATAGGTTATGAAAATTCAATACCAACTTCTTCTAACATCTACTTCATCCAAATAATTTGATTACAATTATTTTCCATTGTAACATACTATGCTTTTGTTATAGATTGTGATATGATTTTGTTTCTTACTTAGTCATGAAACTAAACTTCCTCCTAAAATAATTGCTCCACCATTTGTATTTTTCATATCATCAACATTTCCTTCCCAATCTACATCAGTGTATGTACATAAGGTAAAGTCATGTGATATGTCATATGATAAACCATAATCTGATGTACCCTTCAAATATCTAAATATCCACTTTACTACTTCAAAATTTGTCTCTTTAGGATCTTCTTGAAATATTTCCACAATTCCAACTAGATTAGCTATGTTTGGTCTTGTATGAGTCAAATACTAGAATCCTCCTACTATAGATTTGTATATTGTTTATACTGCACTAGGGGATTCATCCCTACTTGATAATTTACATCCTATAACCATAGGTATTCTAATTGGTTTACAATAATCCAAACCAAACTTTATCAATGAACCCTCAAGATATTTAATTAGTGATATGAAAATTCCATCATCTTCTTGAATTATTTGCAATCCCAAGAAATACTCCATTTCACCAATCATACTCATTTTAAACCATTCTTCATTTCTTCTTAAATTTTCTTGCTACCTTCATCATTTTCTATAAAAAACTATCATCAACAATAATTAGTATACCATCTTTATTCTTCATCAAGTACATATTACTAGTTGCTTTACCTTTCTTAAATCCCAAATTTAGTAACTGCTTATCCAATCTTGCATACCAAGCTTTAATTTCTTGCTTCAATCCATACAATGCTTTCTTTAGTCTTCAAATCATGTCTTTGTCTTTTGTTAGGGGAAATCCATAAGGTTGTTCAGTGTAAACTTCTAAGGTCTATCATTTTTCTAAGGTCTACCCAACAAAATATGACAACAATCCATAGGTATTTAATATTATAGAATATTTCATCAAAGTAGTTCCCTAACTTGAATTTAATAATACATTTCTCACTTATTAGTAACTTATTCTTATCCCTAATCCATGAAACATGATAGGGTTTAGGGTGTCTTAACTTCTACAATTGTAACTTTGTAACTAGCTCTTTTAATACCAAATTTGCTAAACTACCACTGTCAATGATTGCCTTGCAACATTTTCCTGCCATATTGCATATGGTCTCAAAAAGATTCCTCCTTGGGATAGGTTCCTTGTCATTTTTCTCACCATCAATTTTTCTCTAGCCTCAAGTCTACTCAATGGACTTACATGCATTCTCCATGAATTGCAACATTTCTACCACTACTACCTTCATTCTTCTTCCTAGAATTGTTACACTAAAAGTCTCTATTTCCTTCTTCACTACATTTGAAACAAGTGCCACAAAAGCTTCCTCTACTATAGACACCTTAGTAAGAACTACAACTTTTCTGCTCAGTTTTTCCCTTCTCATCACTTCTGAATTCATATTTGCCCTTATCTTCGACAACATTATTAGATTTGGTACCTTCTCCATAAGATCTACCTCTACCAATTTTAAATCTACCACCTCTACCTCTCTGTCTTTGTTTATGTTTCTTTTTCAAGATCTCCTAAACTCTGAAGGAATATTGATATGCTTCTTTTACATTATCTAGTTTCACAAAACTGATCTCATCCTAAATTGTAGTTCTCAAACCATTCAAATACCTTTTAACTTTCTCAACCTCATCATAAACATGACCAAATCTAATGTCCAATTTGAAGAATTCCTTGATATACTCCTTCACACTCATAATTCTATCTCAAATTTTGCATTTTCCTCAACAAATTCACTTGATTATTATATGGGAGGAACTTCTTTAATTTGTTCACCATTTTAAACTAGGTTCTAATCTCCTCTTTCCCTCTTCTTTGTCTATCTATTTGTAAATGCTCCCACCAAAGTGAGGCATGGCCTTTAAACTTAGAAAATACTATCTTCACCTTCCTATTATCAAGAGTGCCTCAAATTCAAAGAATTTATACATCTTAGAGATCTTATCCAACAAAGTCTTGGTGTCCAGTCTTCTATCATAACTTGTAACTATAACAATAGGGTTTAAGTGTCGCCTAGACTAAATCTCAATATTCTTTCCTCATCAAATTCCAACTTAGGTTTAGGATTGGGGTTTTCTACTTTCGCTGCTCCTTCACAATCACTAACATATCAAGATGTACTCCTCCCTTTTGGGTTGTCTCAACAGCATCAAAATTGGATGCAATTTTTTTCAACATGTCCATAATAGAATTATCAAAATTTCCTCTATCAACAACCATTTGGGCCAATAGGGTTCTACAAGATTGTAACCCTCTGCAAGTTATAGGTTAGACTCATATCTGCCACCCTACAACCAAATAACCTAGGGTTCTCTATGATCCAAATTCCCTATAAAAAAATTTCTCCCTGATACCACTTGATGTAAGGGAGGATGAAGGATTTCCTAACAATTAACCAACATTTTAGAAATCACACAACAAAAGAAAACCACAAGAGACAATGCTAGAAAAGAGGGAGGAACAAACATCTTTCATTGTTTCACCAAATTTCCAACATACATGCCTGACTGTGGGGCCTTTTGGGTTATGATGAATACAAAGATTCAAATAAAAAACCAAATTAATGCATCATGCAAGATATATGACCTTCTTTCAATTTCCAACATCTAACTTTGAGAAATCCCCTAATTTTCCTAAACTCCTCTTAGATCTAGACCAAGATGCTTTATTTATGCTCACCAAAATGAGTTATAGAAAATTATAGACAATAATATGGAGAATGCCAAAAACATGAAAGTATACCCACATGCCAATGATCAATCCAATTAAATAAGTATCACAAATTAGATGCACAAGTCAACTCTCAAATAAGAACCAAACACACAACTCAAAGAAAGACACTACTAAACAACAACAACAAAGGTCATTGAGGCATTCCATGAATATCAGAAGAAATACATGGTGAACCAAGAACCCAAGCCACTCTATGAGTGAAGAAAAGGGCATATCAGAAAAGAAAACAACAAAAGAGTCACCAAGTATGTCAACAAAGATAAATAGTCACACCTCTACTACCCAGGATAGAAAAGCAACCCATGACCTGTTTCAAACTATTCCATAACAACATACATCCCTAGGGGTCACAAGACTCCTAGGGACATATATTATTTTCTTAAATTGGTTGAAAGGGGTAAGAAGGTATCCCATGACCCTTTTCAACCCATTCCATGACAACATATGTCCCTTGAGGTACTAAGACCCCTAGGGACATATCTCATTTATTTGAATGGGTTGAAAGGGGTCATAGAGTATCCTATAATATTTTATGATAATATACATCCCTAGGGGTTCTAGGACCCCTAGCGACATATCTAATTTGTTGGAATGGGTCAAAAGGGTGACCTACCCATTCAAACATATGAGACCTACAAGAACATATATTATCATCAAATGGGTTAAATGAAGTCATAGGGTACCTTATAACCCTTTTCAACCCATTCAAACATATGAGATATGTCCATAATGGTCCTAGGACCTCTAGGCACATATGTTTTCATTGAATGGTTGAAAAAGGGTCATAGGTTATCCCATGACCCTTGGACAAATGCACTAAGTTGTGGTGCCAAAAGGATGATACCCATCTTTAGTTTTGAAAATTTCCTATAGCACGCACACATATGGCCTAGGCTCCACAAGCCTTAGGCTAGTGGAGCCAAGGCCATATCACATACATACTTTGTGGATTCACATAGTGCATGTGCACAATAGTGCATACGCACTATGTTTTCACATAGCGCTTGCATGCTATAGCCTGTATGAGCTATGTGAAAACATATTAATGGACTACAGCCTGCAACCCATGCCATTTCTTCTATTTTATTTTTTGGTTTCCTTCTCTACCCTCAACAACTCGCACACTTTTTCTAGAAGGTGAAATCTTTGCTCACTCTCCTCCTCAAAATCACTCCTTGTCACTAGAGATCAAGATTGGGTTCATCAAGTATGTTTTGTAACCTTTTTTTTGCATTTTTTTGTATGTTTTATCATGTTGATTAACTTTTTGTTCTCCTATTAGATTTTATAACCTAATTCTTTTAGTACCCAATGTTTTGGAGAGATAAAAGGATGTTACCAACAAATGGGTTAGTGTATGTGTTCTATCATTGCCCTCTGAATTACAAGGTACAACTCCCTTAGGAATTGCAATGATGTGTAATGAATATGTCTTTCTTAGATCAAATTTTTTGACAGAATAAGCTCTTAACCTAAGAACAGTAAAGGCTAACCAAATTGGTTGTCGACATAAAAAATTTAGGTACAATGGATTGAGACAGCCTATCACACCCACTTGAATGACTATAGTAGGTTATCTTGACATTTTCTAACTTTTACTCCTATTCTAAATGTATATTAATTATCTAAATGTAAAAGAGGAAAGGAAGGAGAGGTGCACATAAGGGAAAATGGAATTACTTTAACTATTAGTCTTGAATGAAGTGGAATCCAACAAGTTACTAATAGATTCATCCACATTTATCCTTCAATTCCCAATGATACTATTTAACATGCCATGAAACAAGCAAGAAGAGAAGAAGAATGGCATATGTAAAAGAAAATTGAATTACCTATACTATAAATAACATAGTAAAATGGAATCCACATGGTTATCACTGGATCACATATAATTGTCCTTCAAATCTTAATGCAAAACTAATCTATGGGCAACAAAAAATGAAAATAAAGTTAGGTAAATGGAATTACAAAGCCAATTCACCATCAAGTTTTCTGACCATTGTATTATCAAAAGAGATTACATTTATAGTTTTCTGTCATCTCTTAGTTCTGGCATAGCAACAACCATTCTTTAGAAAGAAAATGAGAATAAAACATGAAAACATCTAATATACATCATAATATGTGTAGAAGTTGTGAAAACCAACTTCACAAATTGCCAAGATCACCTGTATGCAAATAACCTATTGAAGAGAAACCGAAAAAGAAGGAAAAAGCAGAGCTTGGAAGAACTCGACAAGATGAGAGAAAAACTGTATTCTAAGATTGATTAAATGAATACTTGAAAAAAGAATTACAAGAGTTCAACCTTAAAGGTGAACAAAAGCCCTAAAGCCTAAAAAAGCTAGGTTGTACAATATAATTAATATAAAATATTAATTATATGCACCTAAGAGATAGCTTAAGAAAACTAGAGTAATAGGCAACTTATTTAATTAAATCAAAGTGATTTAATTAATAAGTATAAATAATTAATTATTCTAACAATATGGACATGTGGCATTTTACCATTGATGATCCTAAATCCATGGAACTTCTAAAAATACATGGCATTTGTTTATCTTCATGGTGTCTCAGGAAGCCTATAGAAATCTTCATTTTCTTCATGTTCTACTATTTGGTGCCAAGTCTATGTATTTCATATTTCAACAATCACATTAGATTTGAATTTTTGCCATTGATCTTAGATTAATGATCAGAATTAAAACCTAGTAATCTTCCTTATTTTTACCTTGTCGCTCCTTCACAACTTTCTTTCATTCAATATCTTTATTCTATATGATGATGCAATCAATAATTATTATTTCATTTCACAATTTTTCCACTTAAACTATTTTGAATACTTTTTAGCATGTGACCTTGCAATCTTTGGTATTTGCGGCTTCACTGAGTTGACTCTAGGTTATCTTTACCCATTCACTATCATGTGATAGTTCAAAAAATTTGACCTTGGGTTACTTTTCATAGTTTCATTGGTCAAATTTGAGAGTTAGCTTAAACCTTTGTGATTGTGTGACTAGAGAAATCACTACTTCACTATGTTAACTTATGGTTATCCTTAATCATTTATGAATGTGTGGTTGCCATTAATTTTTAAGATCTGATGACTAGGAATATAAGATCTTAACCATTTATTCTTCTTTACAATGTGGGTCCACCTACTCCATGTGTCATGTTGTTCTCTTTGTTGCACTTTTGAAACTTAGATTTCCATCGGTTAGCATTGACCTGCGACTGTTCACCTAGCAGTCATCTTTGGCATTCTACAACTTCACAACTATTATCCTTAAACTATTGGCCAATCTTGCAATCAGGGGATCCCTAGATTTCACACCTTCATAGTTGATCATATTGACTTGGAACTTATTCTTATGAACATGTGACGGTTGTTTTGATGTTTAACTATTAACACTTTTTGCCAAGTTGCTACTTACTATATCTTTGTTCTACTGACCACAACAAAATAGTGACAACTATGACCTAACTGTAATTGCACCTTCATAGCATTCACCTTAGGTTCTCCTTAACTATCAGTGACCAAATGATTCTTTTATTTTCAATTCTTCATTGCCTTGAGTCATGATTAACTTAATCTATCTACAACCCTCTGATCATGTGATTCCTATGATTTCACTCTATCATTGCCTTGACTTCAAGTAAGCTTTAACTGTGTGCGACCTTGTGATAACTATTTAGGAATCACTATTACTATGTTAGCCATGTTGCAACTTAAAATATATTAAATAATTCTTGGCTATCAACCTTGCATACACCCTTGATCTGATCTTCATCTAATGACCAAGAATCCACTCTTAACAATGATTGACTTTTCAACTGACTAATGACACACATTCTTTCTATTGATTGACTTTTCTACTCATTTGTATAGGCTACTAACACAAATTGATTTCTTTACATTGTGAGCTCAATCATTTGAATTCTTCCATTGATATTACTACAAATTTTTATCTTCAAAATCCCTCTGAATCTATAAATGATGAATCATTAGAACTCACACATCTGGTTCTCATTAAGGAGACACTTATGACTTCCCACCAAAATCTATATCACCTAGCCTTTGACCAGTACAATGCTTACACTATTTCTCACATTAGGTTAACTCAAAGGGATGATGAGAAGAGAGACCATCCTATGAGAACTCTAGACTTAGACTCAAGATATTAACATATTTGACTTGACTCAAACCTAAAGAAAAAAGGAATAGCACTATTATCTGGGCAACATAGCATTATTTTGTATTTTTTTTAAAGTTTTGCTTCAAGTTTATTTAGTTTTAAAAAATGCAATTGGTTTCTTATAAGGAAATTTGAATAATCAACCACCAAATCCCTAGGCTAATCAACAAAATTCTTCACAAAATCAAAATGAAAACCCTCCACAAGATCAAAATGAAAACCCTCGCAAGGAAGAGGAAGAACCTCTATGACATCGACCAATTGAAAAACCTTCTCCTAGAACCCAAGATAATATAATGAATGAAATAGAAAAAAGGGAAAACTCTATCAAAAGCAATCATTGGTAGGTTAAAAGCTTGTAGGAAAAATAATTTTATGAGAGCACAATTGGCATCTTCCCTTGAGTCCATTATGGGTGAGGTAGCTTCTGTTAGTAGTTAGTTGGATATTTGGCATGTTAAGAGAGAAGAAAAATAAAGATATTATGAAAACAAATTATCGTATGAAGATGTAAAAAAAAAGGACATAACGAAAGGTAACATATTTGCATTTTTTAAAAAGCCAAAAGAACAAGAAACAGTTAGAACTACAACTAAAAGGTTCCCCATCCACAGTGCATCCATGATGATATTAGAAATAACTTTTGGGATAGATGGTGGATGATCTTTGATGCCCCTCATTGCAATAATTATAAGGTTCCAATATATTTCTTAAAGAAATTTTATTGTGAATTTTTTGTCGAGGAGATCCATAATTATTTTGACATGTTATATTCTCAGGGTAGAGGTGAGGGCTTGCCATCATGACCCTAATGCAGTTAGGGTAACTATTTATAAGCCATAGGGTGAGCATGTAATTATTACTTCAATTGTGAAGAAACATGTAGAGACTAGTATTCTAGGGACTATCAATGCTTTAACATAGACCCTCATTCATTATGCTAGTCCATTAGTTGAGAAGGAGCCTTCTTTGCACTGCAGTCACATGTGCACATCATGTGGATCCTTATGCACATTTGGTTGTCACGTTGGAGACACAATGGATGATGGGCTTGTCACTAATGACTTCTTGAGTGAGACATTTGGAATTGACACAGGTAAATTACAATTATAATAAACTAATTTGATCACATTTATGTTAGGATATATAGTCCACCAATATAATTAGGAGGCAGGGCAAGTGGGGGGGGTGAATTAGTAATCCAACTATTATAAAAATTATCAACCTTAAAATAACTTAACAATATGAGCAATATAATCAAAAACCACAAAAAGATACTCATGCATAATAACACCAAATATGTTAACTAGGGAAACCCTTGATCAGGGAAAACCTTGGTGGGGATGGTAGCCACAAGATGATGTACTAATATAAATATTCTTTGTTAGAGGATGGACCTTGTTAGGAGTCTATAATAACATTCACTACATATTAGTCCTTTTTAGAAGACTTTGAATCCTTGTTAGGAGATTCTAACCCTATTAGGAGTTTTGGAAGATAGTTGGACCTATTGTCCAAATAGCTTTAAGGGAAAGACCAATAAACCCAGTATCTAAATAGCTTCAAGGGAAAGACCAATGAACCCATTATTCAAATGATCTTTGTATTATTCCTTGTAGAATAATAGAAATGAATAGTACTTCCTTCGTTTTTCCTATCAACTAAACCTTGACTCCTTCTAATCTTGTAACCAGATCACAAAACTCACATCCAATGATCCCTTGGATCACTTATGCACATTCAATAAACACTCTGCTCCTTTTTGCACTTCACACTTTATACAATGATCAAAAAACATTACAAACAAGAAAAAAATCTTTCCTTTATACCATATCTTCAAAATAATTCCTTGAGTTGGCCTTGGGGCTTTCTCAATTAATTATAATAAGATAATTAATTAATTACAATTACAATAGCACTATTGGCTCACTGTCTATACAACTTCTCACACATGCGATACTAGGGCTTGCACATATGCTGAAATCATCATTAGACTATCCTCTATCACTGGTTGACTACAGATCTTCTTATTATATCTTAGATGAAAGATATAATACAAACATCAGAAACTACTTTCCAAGAACTATGTATCTATACTACTCTTAGTAAATTAAGTACAACTTCCATGCATCTTTGACTTACATGCTACACATTAAATCTCATCATTAGAACATAATGCAGAACATGTGCATGACCGTGCATCACTAGACAAGCAAAACCTTGCCCATACAACTAAAATCTCTCTTTGCTACTCTACCAGTCTTCACAGACTTATTGTTATGTTCACATAAATGAAAAACATAGTCATGAATACAACATGTCAATACTCTCCAATTCTTAGGATACTCCCCCAATGTAGTATCATTAGCATTCATGCTAATAGTCCCCCTATTTGGCATTGATGGCAACATGGATGAAAAATATCTAAGTTCCATAAATACCAAAACAATACTTTTCTGTTGTTGTTCCTATCTTCTTAAATCGGGTCTTCATCAATTAGATCTAAAATCCTTTGGAACACTGCTCCATTCTTCTTTTTCTTTAGGATTGGCAACAATTATTCACAATAAACAACTTTCCATACATCAAAAATCCTTATGCTGTATATCTCTCCCATAGAGATATTCCTCTTTCATCTTTACATGAATCTTTCTAAATATCCCTAATAAAGTAGAGATTTCCATACACTCTCTGCATACATACTTAGGAGATATTTTTAATGCATATTTTCCCTCATTGAGATCAATTACAAAGGCCTCATTATGTCAATTTACTACTCAAAGTCTTCAACTCGCTCAAGTGTCCAAAGACACTATTCAAGACCAAGAGTCCTTAATGACTCAGCTTATCATAGATACTCCCCCATATGGGAAGCATCAACATTCAATCTAGTTTAACAATAGTGCTTTGTACCACTAGACTGATGTACTTGTTACATCATCTACTCAAAAGTATGCATGGGCATAACCCCAAGCATACCTCTCATGTACTCAAATGTATCTTTAGGTAAACGCTTCTTAAAGATATCTGGAATCTAATCTTTAGTACTCACATACTCTAATCTGATCTCTTTTTCTGCTACTTTATCTTTCAACACATGATACTTAATAGATATATGTTTTTTCTTAGAATGCAGTACAAGGTTCTTAGACATACTCATTATACTTGTGTTATCATAGTAAATGATAACAAGTTCTATAAAATCAATTATGATGTCCTTCAACACCTATTTCATCCACATCACTTGATTGCAATCCTTTACTACTACAACATACTTTTCCTCAACTATACTTTGAGAAATACTTGATCTTGTTTCTTTCTGAGCCAAGAAACCAATCTTCTTCCAAGAAAAAATTCTCCACCACTGGTGCTCTTTCTATCATCCATATTGCTTGCCCAATCTGCATCAGTATATGCACATAAAATGAAATCACTTGATCTATCATAATAAATTCCATAGTCAGATGTTCTTTCAAATATCTAAATATCCACTTTACTACTTCATAATAATACTCCTTAGGATGAGATTTAAATCTAGATACAAGCCCAACTTCATTTTCTAAATCTAGTATGGTGTAAGCCAAATATTTCAAACCTCCACTCATGGATCTATACTTCTTCTACTCAATTGTAGGCATCTCATCCTTTCTAGATAACTTGTGACTAGTTATCATAGGTATACCAATAGGCTTACAACTTTCTAATCCAAACATTTTCAACAAATCTTTAAAGTACTTATCTTGTAAGATGAAAATACCATCACTGTTTTGCACAATCTACAATCCTTAGGAAAACTTCATTTCTCCTATCATCCTAATTTCAAAGTTATTTTACATTTCTTTAGCAAACTTATCACTTTCTCTAACATTTTCTCCAAATATGATGTTGTAAACAAATATTACTATTATCAATAATCCATTCTTAATTTCTTTCAAATACAAGTTACAATCAGTCGTACCTTTAGCAAATCCAAGTTTTGCCAAAGAGTTATCCAACCTTGCATACCATGTTCTAGGTGCTTGATTCAAACCATATAGAGCTTCCTTTAGTCTGCATAACATATCTTTATCTATTTTTAGAAGAAAACCTTTAGGCTACTTAATATATACCTCTTCTTTAAGTTCTCCATTCAACAAGGCTGATTTAACATCCATCTGATATACTTTGAGCTTCTTATTCGCTGCATAAGCCAAGAAAATTCTTACTACTTCCATTCTGGCTATAGAGGCATATGTCTCCTCATAGTCTATGCCTTCTTGCTACAAGTAAATTTTGCATACAAGTTTGGCCTTGTTTCTTACAACTTCACCTTGCTTATTCATCTTATTTCTGAATACCCATTTCGTTCCTATCACATTCTTGTCTTTAGGTCTAGGAACTAACTTCCATGTTTCATTCTTCACAATCTAATCTAATTCTTCCTTCATTGCTTGAATCCAATGATAATCTTTACAAGCTTCATCTGCTCTTTTAGGTTCAACTTGATGAATCAGATATATCTCTTCATTAACTTTGTTTCTTGTCATCCCACCTTTGTCATTCCTTCCAATTATTTTCTTTGGAGGGTGATTCTTTGTCAAATTCTTGTCAGGGGTAGAATGAGATATCTCAACTCTTATCTCATCTCTAGGTTTAGACCTATATTCTCCTCTTTTCTCAACAGTTAACACATCATTCTGTAGATCATTGCTAGTCTTGAAGAAAACTTCATCATTATGTCTAACAATTCCAGAATTATATTCTTCTTCATCTGAATTGTAATCTAACTTCTTTTCCTTAGTTCCAAAGTTTTCATCAATCTTTACATTTGTGCACTCAACTATTGTCTTAGTTCTTTGATTAAAACATCTATATGCTTTTCTTTACAATGAATAGCCAAGAAACATACCATCATCACTTCTTGAGTCAAACTTACCATCATCATCATCTCTCTTAATACAACACTTTCTTCCAAATATTCTAAAGTACTTAACTAATGGTGAATGACCAAACCATATTTCATAAGGTGTCTTGCTTATAACTTTTCTAATTTGTACTCTATTCATAGTGTACACTTTTGTATTGACTGCTTCTCTCCAAAATGTCTTGGACACATCATTCTCAAACAACATTGATCTTGTTGCCTTTGCTACTGATCCATTTCTTCTTTTTACAATCCCATTATTTTTAGGTGTCATAGGTGAAGATAACTATTTTCTTGATTCCATTCTCTTTACAAAACATGTTAAACTCTCTAGAGGTGAATTGTCCTCCTCTATCTGATCTTAAATAGTTTATCTTAACACAACATTCATTCTCAACTCTATTCTTAAATATCTTAAACTTCTCAGAAGATTCAAACTTCTCTTTAAGAAATACTACCCACATCATTCTAGTGAAATTATCAACAAAAATCATGAAATACCTTTCACCATAGAATCCTCTTGTTCTAGAGCGACAACTCAGAACTGTGTGAACAATCTCCAACTTCTCTGTGGTTGTGAACTTCTTGCTAGGAAAAGATACCTTATCTTCTACTTAGCCAAAATACATTCTTTACAAATCACATTAGTAGGTTTTATTATCTTAAGAAAATCTCCAAATGCAAACATGCTACTAACTTTTACAATATTATCAAAGTTTATATGACAAAATCTCCTATGCCATAACTAACCGTTATACATTTTAGCAACCAAACTAGTCATTTTAGTGGGATTCAACTAAAATACATTACCTCTAGACCTAGTTCCAATTCTAATCTTCTTACCATCCTTATCCTTGATGGTGCAAGCCTTTTCTATGGATTGCAATTGATACCCTTTGTCCACTGACTATCCCACACTCAAAATATTATGCTTTAATCCATCAACAAATTAAATATCATTAGTGTTAGTTCTCTCACATAAAGTAATGGATCCACTTCCTATAATATGAGAGACTGCATTGTTACCAACTCTAACAATACCTTCGTCATAGTTTTTAAATTTAACAAACTTATTCATATCACCAATCATGTGATGTGAACAACCACTATCTATTATCCAATCGGATTTCCTTTCAACTTGGGAAACTAGAGCCTTTTCTTTTCTAATTTCTTTATCAAGATCATCTTCCTTAATAGCTACAAATCCTAGCTCCTCATCACTTTCACTTTGAACTCTTTCATTAGATTCCTCATCTTCATTAACATACAAACAATTTCTATCTCTCCTATAATTAAACTTTCAATTAAACTTTTTCTCTCTTTTAGGACATTTAGATGGATAATGAACAAATTCATTACATTTCGAACATTTAAAGATATTCTCACCATATTTTTCTCGTCTCATGAGAAGTGCTATACCTTCCTCAATATTCTTGTCTTCATTAGATCTGGTTCTGCTGCTAGTAGCAGAATCTCCATGTGTGCTTGCACTTCTAGATAGACTTGGCCAAATATTCAAGGCATTGAAATTTGTCTCCACTCTTGTGAATTCTCTAGATTTTCTCAGATCCACTTCTACTACTTCCAATCTTCCAAGAAATGTTTCCAAGGTAAACTTCTTAGTGTAAGGTATTAGTACCAGAATCATCTAAGTAACTTGCCTAGAAGGTGGTGTCAAAGTTTTCAAGATCTTCCACACAACCTCTTCTTCTTCCATGGTTGCACCATGTGACTTGATTCTTGTAATAATCTTTGATATCCTACCAATAGCATTTCTTACATATTCATCTTCCATTATTTTAGCATCTTGAAATGCACATATCCAATTCTATAATCTTACTCTCTTTGTATGTGTATCACCTTCAAAAATTGATTCTAATGCTTTCCAAATTTCATTAACCATTATCAACCTTAAACAAAATTAAGCATATGAGAAATATAATCATAAACCACAACAAGATACTCATGCACAATAACACCAAACATGTTAACTAGGGAAACCTGTAGTGCCTCTCCCATTTGACTTTTGTAAGTCATCCTGATGGATGCACCATAGCTGATCTTTTGTTGTGATGGATCATGATTGTGACCCTGAGTGGTCTACACCGTTGAGGTGTTTTGATTTATGTATCTTTATCAGTTACATTGATTATGCTTTTGATTGATCTTTGAGATTATGATGTGATTTTTGGTTCACTGAGGTTTGTGCTAGTGGTTACCAGGATTGATGTGGTATCATGAGGTTGTTCCGTGATTAACCTGAGATGTGTGCAGAGATTGCACTGTGTTCTTTTACCATGCTACACTGGACTAGGTTCCTGTAGCAGTGGTTAGTCATGTTTATGATTGTGTTTTCTTATGTGTTGTAAATGCCTTTTTAATGCAGAGTAATTTATCATTATTAAATGCTTAAGTAATTAGAATGGATCGTTCTTGTTGGATTATTTGGTTATGTGCTACGGACATTTACCTTGTTTTATTTTGATCTGAGAGATATCTGTTCTTATGTGATGATTTACATTTGAGATGACCTGAGGGTCAAATGTTACTCTTTGATTCCAGTATCATAGATATTAGACTACTATGGTGTTCAGTTAATCATATTGCATGATGATGATATTTTGAGATGACAGTGTGTTTTATGATGATATCTGGTTATCTGGTATTTGGACATACCTCTAATTTTGTTATGTGATCGATTTAATACTATGGTTATTTACTTCATTCCTGCATTGTTATGCGAACGTGAGTGATGTAAATAGATTGTTTTAATATAATTAAATAAATGGTTAAATTAGGTGATTTAATGCATTATTGCTTCAGCTATGTTATTATATGCAATTGCACTTGATCGTGTTGTTTAGTGTGCAGGATTATATCCCTGACAATGGCACATGGAGTTAGTGATTCAGCCTTTTATATTTTACCAATGTCGTCCTTGTATGGTCGGTGTATCCTTTATTAAATGTTTAATTTAAACCTTTCGGTGATTATTAAATCTAAACTCATTTGCATTATGTGATTAGACCAGTAAGCGTGTCTGTGCATTTAGAGGTTTGCATTGTCACGAAAAGTTATTAAGGAGGTTTATGTGTTTTTGAGTTTTCGGGCTTTTTAATTGATTTATTTTAATTTATGGCAGCTTTGCCATAGATGAATTCCTATTTATAGGAATAGCCTATTTTCGTTTGGGTCAATTCGGGGTTTAACTAGATTGGCTGGTTAAATGCCCTAATCGATTTTTCACCTGAAAAGTGAATAAGTATCCAAAGAGGAATTTAATTCCCCACTTCTCACTTTCAAATTGGAAAGTTGGAGAGTAAAACCCAAAATCCTCTTCATGAGGATTTACTATTTTGTTCGTTGTGGGAGCTACAAGCGTGGGATTTTCACGAGGTTGGGATCGTTGGATCCAGCTCAGGGAAACCTTGGATTGGCGTGATTTTCAGTTACTTCTGCGAGATATTTATTTTATGGTTCAGATTCCCGTTTTGCCCTTTTGGCTGTGAGGTAGGGCTTTCCTGTTTTATTGTTTCTTCTTCTATTTTTGGTAGCCGTTCATTTGGAGGCTGAGAACTAGTCTTCCCGTCCATTTTTGTATGCTAGTTCTACCCGGTTGGGCGAGTATGAACATTTCCCTATTTTTTGGGATGAGGGTTTGGAATTTTGCACCGTTATGTTGGTCATTTTTGCATATGGTGTCTGATTCCATTTATTTTTGGAATTTTGGAGTTTTTGAACCCAAAGGCCAAATGGGTTTTAATATTGAATTTTTCCCAAAATTTGGGATTTTTACCTCATTTTGTGTGCCGCCCTATTTTCTCAAGTTTTCTTGGCACAATGTGGGTCGTGGACTTGGATGATCCGTTTGGATATCAGTCAGACCACTTTTGCACTTTTATGTTACATTGGGATGCGTGTTGCATCCGTTCTCCCAACTTTGTGTTTGGTTGAGTGATTTTATACTTGTTGTTATGGTTTCTTTTAGACCTTTGCTTTTGTTCGTGAACGCTAGGATTCGTGTAGAATCCATACTCTCGGATTGAGGCCAGTTGAGTGAGTTCATGATGTTTGGTCTTGTTGCATCATTGGGATTCGTGTGGAATCCATACTCTCGGTTAAGGCCGATTGAGTGATTTAATGATGTATGGTTTTATCGACTTTGGGATTCATGCAGAATCCATCCTTCCTGTGTTGCTTTCAGTTGGGTGTTTTCTTTGCATTATGTTCTCACTCTTGTCCTTGTGTTATGATCTTCATGATGGTGGTGCGCCACACACGAGTATGTGTACATACATTTGTTGGGTGACTTGCGAGGTCTGATCTTTCATGGATTTGCCAGAAGTTATGATCATTGGGGTTGGGATGGGAGTATGCATGCCCACGGGCACTTGTTGTAGGATGAGCATGGATAGGGTAGGGTAGCATCTCGAGGGGGCTTCTATCTCGCAACTCGGCGTTCATGGCACTGGAGGTTGAAGGAGGATAAGAAGTTTTAAGCAAGTGATAACTAAATAAAATGTGTGATTGTTAAAAAAGCTTAAGATAAGTAAAATGTGTAAGCAGCCAATTAAGTTCAAGGACACAATGTGTGAGCACCCGTTTAAGTTTGAGGACACACGATCCGAGCTTGGGCTTTTTGATGCCAAGCGACTCTCCAGGATGTCAGCCCCTACATAGTAGCCTATTGAGTGTCTGACCAGGACCTTTACTCCTTGCATTGTCTTAGGTTCTTGGTTTAGCCATCATACTGTCTAGCGTGAGTGTTAGCCTTGGATGTTGTGCTTTATGTGTGTTTGTTGTTGGATCATTTTCTCCATCATCATGGTGGGTGTGGACCTACAGGTGCCACGTGGTTGGGAGGCACAACTACCTTCACCACTGCTAGGGACCGGTGTACAGAGATGATCTTTGTCCTAGTGTGATCGTTGCTAGATGTCTTCACTTGGTACTTCGGGTTCCGGAGTATGCTTTCTTGTGATTGTGCTTTCATTGGGATGCTTGTATATCATGTTTAGATGATGTTATTCTATTTGGCACATTCCCTTATTATGATGTTTAGCATATGATTAGATGATATGATTTTCTTTAGTAGTATATCTATTGCTTACTGTTGTTTAGCATGTGATAGGTGATGTTATGTAGTGTAGGATTATCTTATGCATTATCACGAGCATGTTAGATTTTCTTATGTTGTTATTGTTGCATGTTTTAGTAGTGACATCCCTATTATGACAGTAACGACAATCTGGTTGGTGGCTTGGGATGTTACACATGAGGGATGGCTAGGATCCACGATGGTCTTATGATGCTATTGACGGTTGGGAGGAATTGCGTACTTAGTTTGATTGTTTAGCTCTTTGCAATGTTTATTTTAGTGTGTTCTTTTCTGTTGTCATTGAGATGGTTAGATGTTCTTCTTTTTGTGTTGTTCTTGTACTCGAGTGTTCATTCCTCAATTCACGTGGATCCGGTACTCCCTGGTGTGGAGGTTCTTTGCTCTATTTTGGTTCTTTTTGCTTGTCGGAGTCTTTTTGTTTTCTATGGGCAACATTTGTTCAACATGGTGTGACATTTTAAAAAGTATCGCATGCCCATGCAAACTATGTCGTACGACACTATAAAGTATCGCATGGCTTCTTGAGAAATGCCGTACAACACTAGAAGAGTGTCGCACGCCTTCTTGAGAAATGTCGTACGATGTTGAAAAGTGTCGCATGCCTTCTTGAGAAATGTCGTACGACATTGGAAGAGTGTTGCATGCCTTAAGGAGAAGTATCACCCTCCCTTAGTAAAAAGTGTCGCACAGTTTTTGTGAAAAACCTGTGCGTGCCATCAACGGGCACTTTTCTTCATGATCCGATCTTTTTTAGAGTGGTTTTGGATACCCCTTTTGGGCATTCTTCGGCCCTTTGCTGTTGCATTTTGGATTCTGTCAGTTTCTCTTGGAATCGAGTTTTCGTGTTTCTATTTTAGTCTCTTGGGGTTTAAAATATATCGTTTAAGTATAAGTTGACGTATATTTAATTTCTTATACTTAAGATATATTTTAATATATGTGACATATCATTTAAGATAGGGTTTAGACCTCTCAGAGATAAGTTATGGATTCTAGGAAATTTCAGGGCTTTAGAAATCTAGACTTAGCCAATTTTCAGGGCTTCAAGATTTTAGGCTTAGCCAAATTTTGGGATTCTTCATTTTACCCCAGCTTGGTGTTTTGTTGATGAGTGGTCTTTTCTTGTGCCCTCATCTTGTTGTGGTGGTTGTTGGATTTTGTTTGGGTGTGTCAGTTGGGTAGTGGCGTTTGGAGATTCGTTGGTTGCTGGGATTGTGTTGAAGTCTTCCGTTGTGATCTTTGTGATCCCTGTATGATGTTGTCTTGTGCATTCATACTTGTAAAAAAAAAAATCTTGGCTTGATTTGAATCCTTGTTTCCAAGGATCTCCAAGCAGGGCATTACAAAACCCTTGGTTAGAGAAAAAACCTTGGTGGGGATGGTACCCACAAGATGCTATACTAATATAAATTTTCCTTGTTAGAGGATGCACTATATGAGGAGTCTATAATAGCATTTAGTACATATCAGTCCTTCTTAGGATACATTGAATCTCTGTTAGGAGATTCCAATCCTATTAGGAGTTGTGCCAACCCTATTAGGATTTGTGGAAGACAGTTAGAACCACTGTCCAAACAACTTCAAGGGAAAGACAAATGAAACAATTATCCAAATGATCTCTACATTATTCCTTGTAGAATAATAGAAATAAATAGTACTTCCTTTCTCTTTTCTATCAACCAGACCCTTGCTCCTTTTGATCTTGTAACTACATCACAAAACTTGCATCCAATAATCCCTTGGATCACTTACTGGCATTTAGTAAACACTCTACTCCTTTTCACACTTCACACTTCATACAATGATCACAACACATTACAAACAAGGAAAAAATATTTCCTTTTTACCATATCTTCAAAATAATTCCTTGAGTGAGCCTTGAGGCTTTCTCAATTAATTATAATAAGAAATTTAATTAATTACAATTACAATAGTACTATTGGCTCACAGTCTATAAAACTTCTCACACATGGAATACCAAGGCTTGTGTATGTACTGACATCATCATTAGACTGTCCTTTGTCACTGATTGACTATGCATCTTCTTATTACATCTTAGATTTAAGATAAAATACAAACATTAGAAACTACTTTCAAAGCACTTTGTCTTTGTACTGCTCTTAGTAAATCAAGTACAACTTTTGTACACCTTTGACTTATGTGATGTGCATTAAACATCATCATTAGGACATAGTGCAAAATATATCCATGACCATGCATCACCAAAGAAGCAAAACCTTGTTGGTACAACTAAGATCTCTCTACCACTCTACTAGTCTTCATAGACTTACTGCTATGTTCACATAAATGATAAACATAGTCATGAATGCAACATGTCAATACTCTCCAATGCTTAGGATAGTCCCCCAATGTTGTATCATCAACATTCATGCTAAAAATTTTGTATTTATAATGAATTACTAATAAATTATCATATCTTGACATTGTTCAAAATTTAGGGTAAGAATGTTGATGGCCCTAGCATAGATTCCCCAAGCCCATTTTACATCCCATCGATGAGTTGATAGGCACGTATTGATTTAATAATTTTAATTATTACATATATTTATTAAGTAATCATATGAAGGATTGAAAAAAAAAATCCATGTGCATTAGTTCTCTACAAGACCATTGACATTCACAAGGGACTCTGAGCCTAGACATGATATGAGCTTTATAGAGGTACATTTTTTCATGTTAATTTAATTCATTTTATTATATTATATTCTATAAAAAAACATACAAATTGTATGATATGATTTTCATTTGCTCATGTCAGAGACTCCTCCTCGTCTTTGCAAGTCCATTGATCATGGAGTTGCTATTATGATGGCTAGTTCAGAGCCATTGACTGAGGTATGAAAGATTTTTCATAGTTTTAATTTTTATTTATAATAGTAAGTCTTGAAATCATTCACTCGCTTTAGTGGTGGATGTATAGAGTGACTATTTAATGGTGGCAAGAAAATAATTAATTTTGTGTGTATATATATTTGATTTAAATGTATAATAATTATTTATTCATATATACTTTGTTTGTATCAGCTCTAGTTAGAGAGGATCCTAAACAAGAGGACAAGCGAGCATTGGAGGAAGACCTCATCATCCCCATCATTTCCCTCTATGCAACAACTGAAGACCTCTAGGGATTTTTTTCCTTCCCCATGTGGGAAGAAGATGATATAGGGATGGACACATGTATAGGAATTAATGGACATATATCTTTGATTCTATGTTAGTGGACATATTCGACATACATTTGATGTATACATGATATTATATATTTAATGTATGACATATATTTGATGCATGAAATTATTAGACTTACAACTTTGATGCATCAATTTTCTCATGTATTCCATTAGTGGTTATCATAATATATATCTTATTTTTCTTGTTTATGTTTAAAGTATTTCATGTATTTTATTTTAATGTAATTTTTATCGAAAATAGGAATATGAATCATTATTATAAGCTTTGATAGTAGCTTTTGACATGTGAATAAGGCTATGATATTAACTTGTATTTAGATTGTACAAGTTATGAGTATTTCTGATTTTGAGTAACTTATTTGGAGTTTTTGTTGGGATGAAAACTATGAAACTTGAATTCTTATTACTATTACAAAATTAACATTGAAATTTAAATCTTGAATTGGCTGCATTATGTAAATGTCTAAGCTTGAATCTTAGTGTCATCATAAACATGTCAAGAGTTTATATATACTTTATCTTCACAACATGAGAAGACTTGAAATAAATTTTTTAATTTATTCATGGAATTTGATATCAATATTGCTTTCTTATCCATATCTTTGAGAGCTTCATTCATGGAAACACATTATATATGTGCTACTTATGATTCCTATAGCTATAGTTGTTGCATTTTTTCTTGTCATTATCCACTATGCATTGCCTACATTATCTTTTACCTCCTTTGTATGGTGATGGATTTTATACCCCTAGGATGTCATCTTCAACTTATTTTATCTTTTTCATTCTTCTAAGTATCAACATACAATATTTAGTGACTCTTAGGGTCAATTCCATCCAGCATGCTAGAGAACATTTGAGTGATCAGTGAGATGTGACAAGATTGAGACTATGGTTTACTCGACCACTTGTAGCTAATAGAGTAGACAATTTGATCCCATAATGAACATCTTGAGAGATTCACTAGTTGGTGACTTTGAACTAGTTGGTGACTTTGAACTAGTTGACACTACAAGTTTTAGCATCACCTGAGATGGGGCCACAAAATCAAAATGGAATCCAATCTCCAAAGAGAGAGAGAGAGGTTATTATAGGTGTCGACAGCAAAATCCTATAGAAACCAACATTGCATTCATACCTTGCACAAGCTCTGAGATATGCCTTGTCAAAGATCATTGCCCTATGGCATTTATTGACTCTCAGGGTTAATTTCATTTGGTGTGCCCAAAAATGTTTGAGTAGTCAATAGGAAAGGATGAGCTTGGGACTAGGGTTTACCTGGCCACTCGGAGCTAATGGAGAAGATAGTTTGATCCCACTACAAATAGATAGAGAGATTCAAAAAAAGGTGACTTTGTACTGGCCAACACTACAAGTTCCAACATCACTCGAGATGGGGGAGTAAAATCAAAATGGAATCCAATCTCCAAAGAGAGAGAGAGAGGTTATTGTACACATCAACAATACAATCCTTTTAGCACCCAAAATAGTATCCATACTGTTGACCAAAAATGCCTTCCCACCAAAAAATTGAATTTAAATGCCAAAGCTCACCCCACAGTCACTTCCACATTTGAATATTAAATGCCAATGGAAATATGAAATAACTAAAAAAAAAAAAAACCTTATTTTATTTTCATATGAATCTAAGTTTATATCCATGGGGCCGTAACTTTCCCTACCATCAAATCTTCCTTGATCTACCATTGTCACTTTATCACCTTATGAAGTCACAAGGGTTTTATGGAGAGTGACCAAGTGACATTGGAATGCATGGACCTTGTGATGTCATTCCCCTTGGTGGGCCACAAAAGTAAAGACTTGTCAGACTAGGTGGATCAACGTCAAATAATTGGAAAAAGGTAGTATTCTCATTGTTCAAGTTCTGATATAAATTAGTTCATTTTTTGGGACTATCAAATGGATTAAGATTCGTGGTTGTCACTTTATCGCTTTATAGAAAAGTGAGGTAGTTAATTCATAAGAGAAAGTGATGAGAAAACATGTGTACATGATGAGCCCATGTTCTATCCACTGTTAAATGAATTATAATTATGTGGTTGTTGCTTTGTTGCTAATGGAAGTTGTATGAAGGATACCCATAGTGACATAGCAAGGTTTTGACATGTGTCCACGCCAGTAAAGGAGTCACATCATCTTATGAGATAGACTATTTTTGTGAGGTCATAGGAAGGATTAAGCTATCGATGTTACGATATAGAGTGTGTCAAAGGATCGTAAAGGAGTTTCAAGAGGGGCCTAATGTTAAGATAGGTTGATGATCATAGAGACTATAAAGAGAGGATCATAGAGACTATAAAGAATGCCTTGAACCATGAGATACATTGGTGATTGTAAGATTGTAAGGGCTAGGCTCTAGGTTGAAGATGATATGCGAGTTTTGACCTTGTTTAACGATCATAGGATTGGAGAACTTTGAGTTGACCATGAAGGTGTTTCACTTGTCCAGGTTGGAAGATAAAGGAATCTTTGACCAATGAAATTACTAGAAGGGAATAGGATGAAGGTTGCATATTTTTTACTTACTAATATATCTAATTTTGGAGACATCACGAACAATAAAGTTGGCTCTTAATGATCATATCAATCTTTTCTGTCATCTAAAACTACTTTTTTCTTTCTCTAGACCTGGTGAATGAATTTTCTATCTTCTTATAGTTGTGGGTTATCCATCTAGCCAATCTTCAATTATGGTCATTGTTTCTATCCCTTCCAGAGTTGAATATGAATATGTAAATTAGATTTTTTGCAAATGGGCACGCACTTGAGTAAATCCTTTTGTATCAGCATTAATGTATCTCTACAACTTGATAATAGTGGTTGATTTCTTGGCTTCTAGTAGAAGTTTGTTAGTTATGCTTGAATTATAACAGCAAGTTTTGTACCCTTTCAAAGGGTTGATCTTTCTCTGATTCTCTAGTATTTCTTCCCATGCATACTACTATAATTTCTCATGCCTCTAAGTCATTGTAATTTTCTGTTGTATCTCTTTTAGCCATTAACACATTGTGCAAGATTTCTTTGCCTCTACTTAATGTTCTTGTCTATATTCTACAATTTGCATGATTGTATCTATTTTGGGTATTTCAATGATATTGAGTGAAGTTTCTTCCTATAGATTTTTTTTAATCTAATCTACATGTGGTTGTTAGATTAATTAAGGTCTAAATCTATATTCTTTGAGGTTATAACTTGTTAACTATGCATCGATGGATAGAGATAATATCAAACACTCTATTTTGGTGCATCACCTCCTTAGAATAGATTATGTAGTTTGCATCTACACATTCCTTCTCCCTTTTCCTATCCAAGTGTAGCTAGGTGCATCCTAATAGTAAAGGAAGCTAACCTTCTCCAGAGACTCAACCTCACAATTTAAGTCCCATAACTTGGAGGTTGTTTCCATGTTTCATAAGGTTGTCCTTAGATAAAAAATTTGGACAAGGGTGCAAACTTTTGTGACAACAGTTTTTGGCACACCCAATGGGACACATATTTAGAAGATTTCGAAGCCTATTGGTGTCAAAAGAGAAGAATTTCAAGTTGATGCTGAAAAGATAGTGTTGGTCTTAGTATTCCAGGCCTTTAAGAGGCTCATTTCCACAAGGCAATTGGCGACTCTACATCATTCACATCTATTTTTAGACCATAGTTGCTATGATTCATGCCCAAATCTGAAACAAGGGCATCTTCTAGAGGTAAGTTTGATTACCAAGAGCTTTCATTTTCCAATCCTAGAAGAAGAAAGACTAGAGTATTTTTATCACTAGTTAGGAGTACAGAGGAAATACATACCCCTACAAGATCTATTTCCACTCCTATTGTGAGATCCTAACCTAGAATACCATCAGCTCATATCAATAGGTCACTTCCTTATATAGCTAGATGTCATGCTTTTGCCACCTTTAATGGTGGAAGTCCTCTTTTTTAAGCCCAAAGACATGACATACCTATAGTTGCACTTAAAATTATACCTAAATTTACTAGTGAAACTTCCGTCTCTCCCTTAGAACACATTCAAGAGGTTGTAAATGTCTACAATATCCATGGTATTATAGAAGATGATGTGGTTGTTAGAGTCTTAGCTTCATCTTTAAAGGGGAAAGCCCTACAATGGTACAAGGGTCTACCACATGGTTCTATAATTGATTGGGATGGGTTAGAAGTAGGACTATGTAAACATTTTGAGAACAAAAGTGACTATTTTTCACTTTTAGAATAGCTAACTACTATAAAAAGATTCCTCCATGAATGTATGACTGATTTAAACTACAAATTTGAAAGACATGAGACAAAATACCTACTTCAGTGAAGCCTACCCCAGGTAATGCCTTCTTGTATTACCTTAGAGCCTTTAATAGTGATATTGCTACTACAATCCAAACCATGGGAGGAGAAACTATACCTAATTCTTATGAAATAGTAGTAAAGGTAGAAAAAATCCTAATACAGGGAGGAAAGTTAGCTGCGAGGCCCCCTATGCCCTTCTTCGCTAATCTACCAAATCACCAACCAATAATAGCCCCTATTCCCACACCTTCTATATCACCCCCCCTTGCTCTATCCCCTCAAGCTTCCACCTCTTCAAATGGAATTGATGAAATTAAAGAAATGATGCAATCTATGATGAAAGACATAGATAAGAGATTTCAAGGCCAAGAGAAGAAGCTAGAGGGTGGTCTCTCGATGATGCAGAAAGTTGGTAATAAGGTGGTGAGTTTAGAAAGGCAATAAGCTTAGGGTAATACGGCTCCTCAAATACAATATCAAACTCCAAATCATGGCAGGCCTCCAAAAGAGAATTATGGTAACATTTCTTTCGATCATGGTCTGCAAAATGGTCATGCTTCTACTTCAAGTGCAAATCAAAGTAGGGCCATAGTCGCTCAAAATAGTATGGCTCAAGATCAAGATTTTTGCCGCTCTTGCAATTACTCCTATTCCTATTGTATGTTTCAAAAGGCTGAATCTTATTTGGTTTTGACCACTCAAGAGCCTATAATAGGAAAATCATATAATGAGAGCCAACCCAAAGATGCCTCACATATGCAAAGATAGGGTGATTGCTCTTTCATGAATCATTAGGTGGAGGAAAATTCTAATATAAACTAGGACTCCACTGCTCACAATACTAGGAGCAAAATAAGAGTTGTTGAAGATGCCATCCCTCCTCCTAGTCAAGCTTCAACATCAAATATAGTACCTTATGTACAAGTAGCAAATGATCAATCCAATGCTCCTCAACAACAAAGACAAAATAATGGAAAAGGAGATGTGAATGGCCCCCAAGTTATTCCATCTCAACCTCCTAAAAATGTAACTCCCAAGGCTTCTACCAAAGTATCGAATGCCTCATTTAGTGTGGTGGAGAAGATGAAGAAGACATATGTGAATATTTCCATGTGGGATGTTGTTGCTATTATACCTATGTAGAAGAGGCTATTGCAACAAGAACAAGAGCGCATTAAACCAAAGGATTAGCTACCTAGCATTGAGAGTGCCACAAGCCTAGTACAAACATCAAGGGAGGTAGAAACAAGTAAAAAGTTTAAACCTTCTCCATTTTATGTTTCTCTAATTATAGGGGATAAAATAGTCCACAATCGCATGATTAATTTAGGGGCTAGTAGTTCAGTGATGCCTAAGTGTGTTGTTGTTGCTTTAGAAATGAAATATGAGCCCATTGTTAGGGATGTATTACAAATGGATGGTAGTATTGTCAAGATTGTAGGGATCTTTAGGAATGTTGAAATGGCCCTACATGCATGCCTTGGTTATACTATAACTCAAGATATATTAGTGGTTGAGGTTAGGCCACATTTTTCCATTTTTCTTTCAAGAGACTTCATTGCTCAAATAGGTGGCTACATATCTTCTAATTGGTCATATATATATTTTAGAAAAATATATGGGATCAAGGCTTCAATCAGAGTAGAGCCTCTATATCTCCATCATATTAGGCCCTACACCTCTAATCTCATCAATATCAACTGCACTATCCTAGAGATGGATGAGAATGACATAGTGAATGAGCCTGCCACTTCTCTAGTAGAGACACATAATTTTCTCTTAGATGAATGGGCTAGTGTATACCAGTTTGATCCTATATTAGAAATCCTTGAGATAGACCTAGGTACATATTGTGTAATAGAAAAGGATGCTCTTGTCCCTAACCTTATGAAGACCAAAGAAGATATGAGTAGGATATGGAGTATGTACTTTGATGGATCAAGAAATAAGAATGGATTAGGGGATGGCATGATGTTGATTTCTCCTACACTAGTAACATATTACTTCTCCTTTTGGCTCCAATTCAGTTGTACCAATAATGTGGTTGAGTATGAGACCTTGATTCAAGGTCTTCTACTTACTCAAAAAAGAGGAATCCAAGCATTAAGTGTATATGGAGATATTGAGTTGGTGGTTAATCAAGTGAGAAATCAAAATATCACTAAGAATTATTTTCTCAAGTCTTATAAACATAGAGTATGGGATTTTCTTGAAGGTTTCAATGCATTTAATATTCAAAGCATCCCTAGGAAAGAGAATAGACATGTTGATAGATTTGCAATAGTGGGTGCATCTCATGATGTGCGAAAGAGCCATGAAGATGAAAAGAAGCAATGGATTAAAGTGGTAGTTAGGCCTACTATTCCTAACAAAAACACCAATTGGCAAGTGTTTGAATCTGATGCATAAATTGTGAGTTTCTTTTAGAATGAGGCAAAATTCTTAGTGACAAATAAGTCGAGGTTGCATGGATAGTATCATGATCAGATCATCAATCTTAGTTCCAACAAGTTGCCTAAGGGTCTCATTACCTTAGAGAGTGTCTTCAATCCTAATGACTAGGCAAGAGATAGAGGTATGAACCTTCCTAAAAGAAAGGATGATCATATACTAGTCATGGTTGTTGATGGAAAGTCCTTAAACATGGGAAAGGTATGCTCTAAAACTAAGTAAGAAAGTTTTGTTCATCTATGTCAAGAATTTAGTGATGTATTTGCTTGGACATATGATGATTTAAATGGGTTTAAGACAAGTTTTTTTCAGCATACCATAGATTTAATTGATAATGTCAAGCCTGTAAGGCAAAAATAGAGGCTAGCGAATCCTAAAATTGAGCCATTAATGAGAAAGGAGCTATCTAAGCTAATTGAGGCTAATATAATTTTCCCTATCAAGCACTCATCATGGGTATCAAACCTTGTCCCTATTAGGAAGAAGAATGGAGAAGTCAAATTGTGTGTGGACTTTAGGGACCTTAACCAGGCCTCCCTTCAAGATCATTATCCCCTCCCTTCCATAGAGAAGATCCTATCTAAGGTTAGTGGTTCAGAGAGGTTTTCATTCCTTGATGGATTCTCTGGTTATAACCAAGTATTGGTCAAAGAGGCTGATAGACATAAGACTACATTCACAATGAAGTGGGGCACCTGTGCCTACATTAAAATGCCTTTTTGGCTAACAAATGTAGGTGCCACATTTCAAAAGGTGACGCAGATGCCCTTCAAAAACATGATTGAAAGGTTTGTGTTGGTCTACCTTGATGATATCATAGTGTATTAAAAGAATGTAGTAGATCATTTTGGTCATCTTAGGAAAGTATTCATAAGATGTAGAGAGTTTGGGGTGTCACTAAATCCAAGCAAGTGTATTTTTGCTACTAATCAAGGAAAATTGTTAAGACACATTGTATTAGGATGGTCTGACCATTGATCTAGAGAGAACAAAGGAAATACTTTCTCTCTCCCTTTCTAGCCATAAGAAAGGGCTACAAAGTTTCCTTGGTAGGATAAATTTTGTGAGGAGATTTATTCCTAATTTAGCTACCATGGTGCAACCTCTCACAACTATGCTTAAAAATAAAATGGTCTTTTCATGGACCAAGGAAGGGAAGGAAAGTTTTGAAGAGATCAAAGTAGCCATAGCCTCAGCCCTACTCTCATCAATCCAAATTTTGAAAAGCAATTCATTCTTTACACCTTAGGAGGTAAGTCAAGTATTTCTGCTATTTTGACTCGATTGAATCATAAGAATGAAGAGCAACCCATTGCCTTCTTAAGTGAATGGCTTAAGGAATATGAAGACAAGTACAATTATGTAGAGAAGTAGGCCCTTAAAATCATAAGATCTTTGAAGAAGTTCAGGCACCTTCTATCACACAAAAAGATCCATTTGCTAGTGCCCCATGCTAGTGTGAAGGACTTTCTTTTTAGCAAAGATATTAGTAAGAAGAGAGCTAGATGTGTCACTAATGTGATGGAATATGATGTGGACATTCAAATTAACAAGTTGGTAAGAGGAAAAGGATTATGCAAATAGATGATCTCATCTCAAGAGTCAGAGGAGGAAGTTGCTTTGGTATTGACAGAATAATAGGAAGCAAGAAATGATAACCCAAGGAGTTGGATAGATGAAATGAAGACCTTCTTAGTAGGAATTGGATACATTTAAGGGTTGGATAAGGCTAAAAGGAGACATTTTAGGTTGTAGTCAATCCCTTATGGTAGAGTTGATGGTATCCTTTTCAAGAGGGACTTCAATGGAACTTTGCTAAGATGTATTGATATAGATCAAGCTGAAAGAATGATCAAGGAGCTTCATGATGGTCCTGATGGTGGCCACTTTTTAGTAAGGACACATACAATGAAGTTCATGAGGGCTGGTTACTACTGGCCATCCTTATTCCATGATTGTTATAGACATGTGAGAAAGTGTGAAAAATGTTCTTTCTTTTTTGGTAAGCAAAGACTTGTAGCTCTTCCTCTTCATCCCATTCAAGTTGATCAAAATTTTGCTCAATGGGGATTGGATTTTATAGGCCCTATCAATCCACCTTCTAGCTCTTCTCACAAATAGATTCTAGCTACTACAAATTACTTTACTAGATGGTTAGAGGCAATTACATTGAAGGATGCTATAGAATCTTTAGTTGTTGAATTCCTTGATGGAATTGCAATCAAGTTTGTTGCCCCTTCAACCATTATTTTAGATAATGCACAATATTTTGTAGGATCTTAGATTTGTGCATGGGTAGTTGATCATAATATCTACTTAAGCACATCCTCAAACTACTATCCTTAGGGAAATGGATTAACTGAGTCATTTAACAAGAAACTAATCAGGGTTATGAAAAGGACTATAGAGGATAACCATAGGTATTGGCATCAAAATTTGAAAACAACACCATGGGCTAACATTAGAACACCTAAGAGAGCCATAGAAAATTCTCCTTTCATGTTTGTATAAGGAAGAGAAGCTAGACTTCCTATTTTATTTTAGCTTCCTACTCTTGAGCTAGCTCATTAGTTGGAACTAATTGAAAATGATGATATGTCCATAAGAATGGAAAAATTGGTGGAGTTGGAAGAGAAAAGAAATATGGCCATACATGCCCTAGAAGGACATCAACAAGTCAAGAAGTCCTTTGACAAGAAGGCTAAGGTCAAAATTTTTAGAGAGGGTGATCTTGTATTAAAATGGGATGAAGATAGGGAAAAACTAGGAAGGCACTCAAATTTTGATACATTATGGAGTGGTCCCTATGTGGTTATCAGTTGCAAATAGGCCAATGCTTTCTAGTTAAGTAGGCCTAACGGTGAAATCTTGCTTATTTCAATCAATGGAATATATCTCAAGCCTTGTTTTTGACAAAGAATGAGTGTTCGTGTATATAGTTAGAATAGCTTTCTTTCTATTTGTTCCTATTTTCCAAGAAGTGCTGAGAACATGTTTTGTTGTAGAGAATTTTTGTTCCAGTTTTGTAGAGTTGTAGAGGTAGAAGGGCATGTTTTATGGCTCAAAATGTGGCAGAGGTGATGAAGTGGATATGTTCTTGATTTTAAGAGACTCTATAGCCCAATGGATGTCCATGCTACTAGTCTATGTATAGTAGGTTTGCATCCCCTTTGAGTTGCTAGAATTGTTAACCAAAAATATCTTCCCACCCAAAAAATGAATTTAAATGCCAAAGCCCACCCAATGGTCACTTCCACATTTGAATATTAAATGCCAATGGAAATGAAAAATAACTAAACAAAAAACCTTATTTTATTTCCATATGAATCTATGTTTATTTTCACAAGGCCACAACTTTCCCTACAATTAGATCTTCCTTGATCTATGGCCATCGCTTTGTCACTTTATGAAGTCACAAGGGTTTTATGGAGAGCAAAAAAGAGACATTGTGACATGAGGACCTTGTGTCATCATTCCCCTTGGTGGGCCACAAAAGTAAACACTTGTCAAACTAGGTAGATCAATGTTAGACAATTTGCAAAATGCAACATTCTCATTGGTCAAGTTCTGACATAAATTAGTGCATTTTTTGGGACTATCAAATGGATTAAGATCCATGGCTATCACTTTATCACTTTATAGAAAAGTGAGGTAGTTAATTCATGTGAGAAAGTGATGAGAAAACATGTGTACATAACTGGCTTTTGTCTTATCCACTATCATATGAATTATAATCATGTGGTTGTCACTTTCTCACTAATGGAAACTACACCAAGGATACCCATAGTGACATAGTGAAGTTTTAACATGTGACTAGGGTCATGAAGGAGTCACACAATCTTACAATATAGACTATATTCATGAGGTCATAGGAAGGATTAAGCTACCAATATTATGATATCCAACTATCATAACATTGTAACAATGAATGATCATAACATGGTTAAGAAATGGATGTGATCTTACGATAACCATGCCATAAGATCATAGGTGGTGTTAATGGGTCCTCCAAAGCTACGAAGAAGGATTTTTATCATCACATCAAGTGGATAGCTAACCATGATTGTAAGATCATAAAGGTTAATTTTTGCTACTACCAATGTTATGCCAGATTGTAATTGTAATATCATAAGGTCAAGAAAATGTGCCTGTAACATTGTAAAGGAAAATTGATTGATCTACAACCCTACACCATAGTGGTTTCATGAGATCATCTAGTTAGGGGATTGCAAGAAAAGTTAGATGCCCGATGCTATGAAATATGGTGTGTTGAAGGATCATAAAGGAGTTTCAAGAGGGGCCCATTGTTAAGATAGGTTGATGATCATAGGATTGTAGAAACTATAAAGAATGTCTTTGACCATGAGATACATTGGCGAACATAAGATCATAAGGGGTAGGCTCCAGGTTGAAGATGATATGGGGGTTTTGACCTCATCTGACAATCATATGATTGGAGGACTTTGAATTGACCACAAAGGCGGTTCACTTGTCTAGGGTGGAAGATAAAGGAATCTTTGACCAATAAAGTTATAGGAAGGGTAAGATAAAGGAATCTTTGACCAATAAAGTTATAGGAAGGGTATAGGATGAAGGTTAGATATGTTTGACTTACTGATATATCTAATTTGGCAAGCATCAAGAATAATAAAGATGGCTCTTAATGATCATATCAATCTTTTTGATTGCCTGCAACTAATTTTTTCTTTATCTAGATTTGGTGAATGAATTTTCTATCTTCTTATGGTTGTGGGCTATCCATCTACCCAATATTCAATTATGGCCACCATGTTTTTCCCTTCCAAAGTTGAATATGCGTATGAAAAATAGATTTTTTGCATATGGGTGTGCACCTGAGAAAATCCTTAATATCTCTCTACAACTTGATAATAGTGGTTGATTTCTTGGCTTCTAGTAGAATTTTTTTAGTTATGATTGAACTATAAAAGCAAGTTTTGTACCCTTTCAAAGAGTTGATCTTTCTTTGATTCTCTAGTATTGCCTCCCATGCATACTACTATAATTTCTTGTGCCTCTAAGCCATTGTAATTCTCTATTGTATCTTTTTCAGCCATTAACACACTGTGTGAGATTTCTTTTCCTCTAGTTTATGTTCTTGTCTAATTTGCAATTTGCATGATTGTATCTATTTTGGGCATTTGAATGTTATTGAGTGAGGTTTCTTCCTATAGCATTCTTTTTTGTCCGATTTACATGTGGTTGTTAGATTAAGTAAGGTTTGAATCTATATTCTTTGAGGTTATAATTGGTTAGTTGTGCATCTATGGGTAGAGATAAGATCAAACACTCTATTTTGGTGCATCACCTCCTTAGAATAGATTAGGTAGTTTCATTCTATGCATTCCTTCTCCCTTTTCCTCTCCAAGAGTAGCTAGGTGCATTCTAATAGTAAAGGAAGCTGACCTTCTCTATAGACTCAATCTCACAATTCAAGTCTCATAGCTTAGAGGTTGTTTCCATGTTTCACAATGTTGTCCTTAGGTAAAAACTTTGGGCAAGGATGAAATTTTTTGTGACAACACATACCTCACAGGAGCTCCAAGATATGCCCTATCAAAGATCGCTTTCCAATGACATTTAGTAACTCTTAGGGTCAATTCCATTTGGCATGCCTAAGAATATTCAAGTGGTCAATGAGATGAGATGAGCTTTGGACTATGGTTTACCTGGCCACTCAAAGCTAACATAGTAAACAATTTGATCCCATGACAAATGGTTAGAGAGATTCACTAGTTGGCATCTTTGTACTAGCCAACACTACAAGTTTCCACATCACTTGAGATGGGGCCACAAAATCAAAATGGAATCCAATCTCTAAAAAGAGTGAAAGGTTATTGTAGGTGTCAACAATAAAATCCTATAGCACCCAACATTGCATCCATACCTTGCACAAACTTTGAGATATAACTTGTTAAATATTGTTGCCTAATGGCATTTAATGACTCTCAGAGTCAATTTTTTTTGGCATGCTTGAGAATGTTCGAGTGGACAAAAGGATGAGATAAGCTTGGGAATAGGGTTTACCAAGCCACTTACAGCTAATGGAGCAAACATTTTGATCCCACGATGAATGGTTAGAGAGATTCACTAATTGGAGACTTTGTACTCACCAACACTACAAGTTTCAACATCACGCGAGATGGGGCCGCAAAATCAAAATAGAATCCAATATCCAAAGAGAGAGAGAGAGAGATTATTATAGGTGTTGATAATATGATCCTGTATCACCCATAATTGTATCCATACCTCGCATGAGCTTCAAGATATGCCCCATCAAAGATCACTACCCTATCGCATTTAGTGACTCTCAAGGTCAATTTTGTTCAGTATGCCCATGAACATTTGATCAGTTAATAGGATGAAATACATTTGGGACTAAGGTTTACTTAGCCACTCAAAGATAATGGAGTAGACAGTTTGATCCCATGATGAACAATTAGAGAGATTCACCAATTGGAAACTTTGTATTGGCCAACACTACAAGTTTCAACATCAACCGAGATGGGGAAACAAAATCAAAGTGGAATCCAATCTCCAAAATGAGAGAGAGATTATTATAGGTTTCAACAATACTATTGTTTAGCACCCAAAATTGCATCCATGCCTTGCCTAAGCTCTAATATATACCCCATTAAAGATCCCTACTCTATGGCATTTAGTGACTCTCAAGATTAAGTCCATTTGGTATGCTCAAGAACATTCAATTAGTCAACAGGATGAGAAAAGATTGGGACTAGGTCATAGCTTTAGGAGTAGATAGTTTGATCTCACGATGAATGGTGAGAGAGATTCACCATTGACAACTTTGTACTGGCCAAAATTACAAGTTTTAGCATCACCCGAGATGGGGCAACAAAATCAAAATGGAATCCAATCTTCAAAAAGTGAGAGAGGCTATTGTAGGTGTCAAAAATACAATCTTTTAGCACCCAAAATTGCATCCATACCTTGCATGAGCTCCAATATATGTCCTATCAAAGATCATTGCCCTATGGTATTTAGTGACTCTTAGGGTCAATTCTATTTGTAATGCCCAAGAATGTTTGAGCACTCAATGAGATGATATGCGTATGAGACTAGGGTTCACTTAGCCACTCAAAGCTAATGGAGTAGATAGTTCGATCCAATGATGAATGGATAGAGAGATTCAATAGTTGGTGACCTTGTACTAGCCAACACTACAAGTTTAAGCATCACCTGAGATGGGGCAACAAAATCAAAATAGAATTCAATCTCCAAAAAGAGAGAGAGGTTATTATAGGTGTCAACAATATGATCTAATAGCACCTGACATTGCATCCATACCCCATACTAGCTTTCAGCTATGCCTCATCAAAGATCACTGCACTATGGCATTTAGTGACTCTCAAGGTCAATTCCATACAACTTTTCTTAGAATGTTTGAGTGGTCAACAAGATGAGAAAAGCTTGGGACTAGGGTTTACTCAACCACTTAAAGCTAACAAAGCTTGGGACCAGAGTTTACCTAGCATCACACTATTAATTTTTTTGTACAACTTAGCTTTGAAAGGCACTGAAACAGTGCAACTCACTTGATCCTGGCAATGTGCAACAATCCTCATATGGTGCAATGTTACTATTATCTATCAACCAAAAAAAATTATGAACCATATACTCACCTTCCTTACCTAGACCCATTCTAGTGTTACACCACTAGAAGATGGACTTTGTATCTATCATTGTTGCTCCATCTTTGTACTTTAATTCTTCATGAGCTAAGGTTCTTTTGATGCATGCGTATGCACCATCATACTCTCTCTTTCCATGACTAGCCTCTGTGAAATTTCAAATATATTGAATTATAGACAACCTGTGCATCTTGCTCAACAAATAAAATATTCACACATTCTTGAATTGAGATGCACAATTGTCAACCAAATAATGTGCTGGCAATATGGTATGCCCCTATTGGCCAAATCTCCATAAAATAGTTGCAAAGAACCATATACAAACTCTATAGAATATGATCAATCATCACTAATATAAAAATAGTACTCCCTTAATATCTTCATGTCATCCTCTATATTTGAAACAATGGTATCTAGTGGGAATGTATCTTTGCACAACTTGAATTGCAAATCTAGCCATCAAGCTCTATGTGTATGCCTTGCATACTCGTAAACAATCCTTTCATGACAAATATTAATGATCTCATACACTGGAATCTTTTGTAAGACTACATCACATCTTTAACCTTGTTTCCCATATTTTAGAGCATATGTCATTGTCTTATATTTTTTGTAACCTACAATTTAATTTCCAATTGCATGTGCTCTATCCATATGTTCACAAGCTAATAAAAAAATCTTTGGCTTATTCAAATTTGAGGATACATACCAATAAACTTTGTGAAAAATTGTGTCTAGGTTGAGTCCAAAAAAATATTTCGCATTTGGATCATGATTTTGGCTATCAATTCTCCTTACAACATCTCTTTGATTAGGGGAAACACACATGTTATTTTTCCAAAAATCTTCAATCAACAATTTCAAAGCTTCACTAATTTCTTTATCCTTTCATGGTAGTCTACCACTAAATGTCCATAACTCATTTTTTGTTGGATCTTCCACTCTCTCACATCTTACCATGGCTCCCCTTAGAGTACCTCCATATATTTTCAATTTTTTAATCTTTGGTGCATGATTTATAACCCACTTTTTCATATGCACTCATTAGATTATTTATAATGTTTTTTCATTTGAATAATCCATTATTCTTAGTCCAAGAATATTCATGATGGGTTTAAATTTCAAAATCCTCATAATTTCAACAAATAATTGGCATTGACCTGTCATATTTAATTCTTCAAAGAGTAATCTCCACATATGGTTGACTTTTCTTTGACAAGTACACTTGCTAATCTTGTCAGGCATTGATTTCAAAATATTAGTATCAATATCAATCAAATATTTTGGTTTTCTAAAATGAATTATAAAAGGTGTTATAATCTCTTTCATTCCCTCGACATTTTAAATATCAAGATAAGGTTGAGTGATTTGCGTACGTACCTTGAATCGAAGATTATGTACCTTGGCAATAAGATGCAAAAGATGGAATATAACCTATTTGATATGTAGATGTTGTAGCTTCAACATGACATGATGGAGTGTGTACATCATTGGATGTAGAAATTAGAATCTCTTCAACATGAGATGATGATATGACTCCAACATTGGAAGATGGTGTAGCTTTAGAATTACATTATCTTCTTGAGCATAAGAGTCTTATTCATTCTCTTTGTCTTTCCAATTCTTCCTCATCGTTTCTTTGTATTGGTGGTTCATAGTCCTCTTCAAAAGATAATTCTTCATTATTCCATTGCAATTTTCTTTGTTCATATAGTAGTTTCATTTTATCTCTTTTAATTGCCAAATCTCTGTCCCTCTCTCCTATTGTTTGAGTTTTTGGTTTCTTCATTGGCATGGTGATGATTTCTATATATCAAATTATTCAAACATTCAAATTACTTACAATTTATAAATAAAAAATCATCCAAATACATATATAAATTATAATTATTTCAATGAATACAAAATATATATTAAACAACTAGGAAAATTATAATGAATTATTCACACATTAAAATGTCTAACCATTTCCAAATAAAAATTCATTGAAACATATGAATTTCAATGAATTCACTATATATTAAACAACTTGGAAAATTAGAATAAAATTTGTCTCGGTAGTAATGAAGAATATTTAAAAAGGATTACACTAGCCATTTCTATACAAAGAATATTCAAAAACCCTTCAAATAGTGTATCCAATGATTGAATTTGGTGTTTGCTAGCTGCCAATACCATGAAACCCATGTTTTTTGTTAGAAAAGCAAAACAAACAATAGACAAAAAAGAGAATATGGGTAAGTAGGGACCCAAACTCCTTTCTTTTTCTATATATTGGTCACACATCTCTCTCTCTTTCTCTCTCTCTTATATCCCACCCTCTCCCATCCCCTACTCTTGCCCCATCCTCTACTCTCTCTTACTCTCTACCCTCTCTCCTTCCCCCTCTCCCTATCCATCCTCTCTATTTAAATTACAAGGCTTACAAAGTGCATGTGCACTATAAGACGTATGCACTATTAAGCTTTGAATTAAAAAAATCTTTAAATAGCGTACATGCTATATAAATCATTGTATACCAGCAAGTCTAAGGCTTGGATTTTCCTTGGGGATCCAACCTAAACATTTGGAGTCTCTAAACTGGTCTGAGATATTTTTTGCAACAAACATACACAAAATTATTGATTTTCTTGTGTGCTCTCATTCAAGTTTCCTTATGGTTGAGCATTGATAAAATAAGGTTAAATGATATTGTAGCTCTTTGTGTTAGCTATATAACCATATAATTTATTTCAAATTCATACTATTTCAATCCTTTAAACTATAATTTATTTTGAATGTATGTCCATTTTTTTTCAAAAACCAACATGTACTAATTGGGGTGTAGATTTTATCTCGTTCATCAAATTTTGCAACAACTTAGTTTTTTAGAAACTAAACTCCATTCCACATACTTTGAAAAAAAGAAGTTTTGATTTTGGATTAGTTTTCAATCATTTCTAGGGGTAGCACATAGATATTTCACATTTTTGGGATGTGTCCAATTACAAAATTCATAAAAAAAATACATAGTATAAAATTTCCTCAAAAAATGTGGGATAAACTACACAATGTTAGTTAAATTTTGAACAGAGTGACTAAGAATTTAAGGAAAAAAGTTTAATTTTTGTTTTTTTTTTTTTTGCGGGGGTTGGCGCGGTGGGGTGGGGGGGTACACTTTGTACTATGTTATGGTTTTTTCTAAAAAAGTAGTACCACTTTTTATGGTCCCCTTTTTTGAGGACCTAAAACTAAACCATTTTGGAAAAAAATTAGTATTTTAGAAACTAGATTCAAAGGACAACTAGGTTTAGTTTTGTCACATCTTAAAGTTTTGAGCATAACTATCTCCAAATTCTTGTCGAAGTTCAAAAATTGTTGATTTCAAAAAAATAAAAATGGCCACTTATACTCCCCTTTTGGCACCACAACTTGGTGCACTTAACCCCATTCCAACCCATTCAAATATATGAGATATGTCCCCAAGGGTCTTCAGACCTTTAAGAACACATATTGTCATTGAATGGGTTGAAAGGTGTCATAGGGTACCTTATGACTCCTTTCTACCCATTCAAGTATATGAGATATATCTCTATGGGTTGTAGGACCTCTAGGAATATATGTTGTCATTGAATTGAGGAAAAAGGGGTCATAGGGTACCCTACAACCCCTTTTGACTAATTAAATCATATTATATATGTCTCTAATGTTCCTAAGACCCCTACGAATACATGTTGTTATCAATTAGATTAAAAGAGGTTATATTTTACCCTGTAACCCCTTTCAACCCATTCGATGACAATATATGTCCCTAGGGGTCCTAAGAACCCTATGGACATATCTCATTTGTTTGAATGGGTTGAAAGGGATCATAGGGTATCCTATTATCCCTTTCAACCTATTCCATGACAACATATATCCCTAGGGGTCCTACAAACCATAGGGACATACTTGAATGGGTTGAAAGGGGTAATAGGGTACCTTATTTCCCATTTTGACCCATATCATGATAACATTTATCCCTAGGGGTCTAGGATCCATAGGGACATATCTCATTACCCTTTTACCCATATATGACAACCTATGTCCCTAGGAGTCCTATGACCCCTACATGCATATGTAATTTTTTTAAATGTGTCAAATGGTGTCATAGGATATCCTATGACTCCTTTTGAATCATTTCATGACTACCTACATCCCTAAGGGTCCTATAACTCCTAGGAACGTGTCTCATTCATTCAAATGGATTGAAATGGGTCATAGGGTATCCTAAGACCACTTCCAACCCATTCCATGATAACATACATCCGTAGAAATTTTAGAACCCCTAGGGACATATCTCATTCTTTCAAATAAGTAAAAAGGTGTTACATTATATCCTATAATGCATTTCAAACAAATCCATGGAAACATGTGTTCCTAGGAGTCAAGACTCATACATACGTATGTCATTCATTTGAATGGGTTGAAAGGGATCATAGGGTATCCTATAACCTCTTTTGAATAATTCCATGATAACGTGCATCTTTAAGGGTTCTAGGACCCCTAGGGACATATCTTATTTGGTCTAATGGGTAGAAATGGTTACCCACTTAAGGATAACATATGTCCCAAGGGCTCTTAGGACCCTATTGAACATATGTTGTTAGTGAGTGGGTCAAAAGGGGTTATAGGGAATCCTATGACTTCCCCATGACTCATTTCAACCCATTCAAACATATGATACTACTAAGAACATATGTTGTTATCAAATGAGTTAAAAGGTTCATAGGGCATCCTATGAAAACTTTTGACCCATTTAAATATATGAGAGATGTTCATAGGGGTTCTAGGACCTCTAGAAGTATATGTTACCACTGAATGCGTCAAAAGTAGTCACTGTCATAGGTTATGCACTGAACCCTTTTGACCCATTAAGATATATAAGATATGTCCCAGGGGTCGTTGGACCTCTAAGAACATATGTTATCATTGAATAAGTTGAGATGTGTCATAGGGTACCTTGTGACTCCTTTCAACCCATTAAAAAATATGAGCTATATCTCTATGGGTTGTAGGACCTTGAGGAATATATATTCTCATTAAATGGGTCGAAAGGAGTCGTATGACACCCTATGAACCAATTGACCTAATTCAATCATATTATATATGTTCCTAGGGACATATCTCATTTGTTGGAATGGGTTGAAAATAGTCATAGGGTATCGTATGACCCTTTTTGATGTATTCAATGACAACATATGTTCCTAGGGATCATAGAATCCCTATGAACATATCATATTTTTCTAATGGATTGAAAGGGGTCATAGGCTACCCTTTTTCCCATTTCAACCCATTCCATTAAAAAAATGTCCCTAGGGATCCTGGGACCACTACTGACATATCTCATTTGTTTGAATGGGATGAAAGGGTTCACAACATATCCTATATGCCCTTTTTACCTATTTTATGACAATATATGTCCTTAGGGGTCCTAGGGCCCCTAGGGACATATCTCATTTGTCAAATGGGTCAAAAATTTTCATAGGGTATCTTAGGACTCATTTCAACCAATTCCATGATAACATACATCCCTAGGGTTCGTAGAACCCCTAGGGACATATCTCATTCACTCAAATAGATTGAAAGGAATCATAGTATATCTTATGACCCCTCTTGACCCATTCTATGGCAACATATGATCCTAGGGGTCACAAGACCCCTAGGGACATATCACATTCATTTGAATAAGTTAACCCTTTTCAACCCATTTGAACATATGAGATATGTCCCTATAGGGTTGAGAACTCCTAGGAACATATATTATCATCAAATAAGTCAAAAGGGGAAATAACATATCCTATGACACCTTTTGACCCATTCAAACATATGAAATACGTCCCTAATGTCCAATGACCATTAGAAACATATACTATCATCCAATTAGATGAAAGGGGCCATAAAATACTCTATGATTCCCTTCTACCCATTCAAATAAATGCCATATGTCCCTAGGGGTTGTAGGACCCCTAAGAACATATGTCGTTAATAAATATATATAGTATTTTTAAAAATAATATATTAAAATTATAGTATATAAAATATAATATATAATAAAAATTATATATAATAATATACTAGAAAATTTAATATACTATAATACAGTATATATTACAATATCTACTGCTGTTATAGATATATATTATAATTTAATAATACTTTAATATATATTCTATATTATAATATATACTATACAACATAAATATATATGATATAATTAGATATATAATATATACGTACTTATTATAGGTAACTAGAACCATACCATATATTCAATTGTAGAAATAGAAAAAATTATTTGGATGATAATATATAAAGTATATGATAAAATTGGTATCTGATATATTAGGTATCTGATTAGGCTTGGTATTTACAAAACCTAGTTGGCCAACTAAAAAAATGTGATTTTTCCTTGTTTAGGTGACTTCCATACTTCAAGAAGGCATTTGAAAACTTTTAATTTGTTCGAATTGGTTGAAATGATAAGGGTTTTTTGAGGATATTCTCATCTTTATAGTAGAAAATTCATAATTAATTATTTCCTTGGAGTTAAAATACCAAAAAAATATGCATCACATCTAGGCATGAGTCTACTTGTTATATCTAGAATCTGATTAAAAAAAATTATTGTTTGATTATAATTAGGGTGGTAAGACATACACCTAATTGTTGATTTTTGTCCTAAAGTTTATGTACTACTCCATTAATTTTTTTTTTTTTTGGACCAAACAAATTAAATTATTTTCTGATAAGATCTAAAACTTTAGAAACTGCATTCAATTCCCTATAGATTCCATTCTTACATAAGTTCAATATAATCTTCATAACTAGTTCATTATTGCATGTCAAGTTGACATAAGCCTGATTTGATAATTTTACACTACCACTTAAGGGTGTAGTTTGGCCCACCATAATGCTACACATACCCATCCCTAAGAGTTGTAAAATACCTAGGGACATGTTATCATAGAATGGGTCAAAACGGATCATGGAGTATCCTATGACTCCTTTTAGCCCATTTGATAACAATGTATGAACTCCTAGGGGTCCTAAGACCCCTACAAACATATGTTATCATATAATGGGCTAAAAAGGGTATAGGCTATCCTATGACCCCTTTCGAACCATTCAATGATAACATATGAAACCCTAGAGGTTGTATGACTCATACAGACATATGTTATAATAAAATGGATTAAAAGGGGTCATAGGGTATCGTATGACCCATTTGATGACAACATATGAACTCTAAGAGGTCTTGCAACCCCTAGGGACATATGTTATCATAGAATGGGTTAAAAAGGGTTGTAGCATATCCTATGACCCTTTTCAACCCATTTGATAACACCATTTGAAATCATAGTTAAGATGGAATGGGTTTAAAAGGGATATAGGATATCATATGACCTCTTTTGACCCATTTGATGATAACATACGAGCTTCTAGAGATCCTAGGACCACTAGTGACATATGTTATCATAGAATGACTCGAAAGGGCTTGAAGGTTATCCTATGAGCCCTTTCAACCCATTCGATGAAAAAATATAGGCATATGTTATCATTGAATGAGTTGAAAGGGGTCATAGGATGCCCTATGGCCCCTTTTGACCAATTAGAATAAAAATAACATGTCCTCAGGGTTCTTAGGACCACTAGGACATATGTTATCATAGATTGGGTGAAAAAGGGTCATAGGATATCCTATGGCCCCTTTCAACCCATTTGATGATAACATATGAACTCCTAGGGGTCCTAAGGCCACTAGGGGTATACGTTACCATAGAATGGGCTGAAAGAGGTAATATGATACTCTATGACCCATTTAAACCCATTTGATGTCAACAAATGAAATGCTAGGGACATATGTTATCATTGAATTCAACCCATTCAATGAACACATATTAGGTCCTAGGGGTCCTAGGACCATTAGGGACATCTGTTATCATACAATGGGTCAAAAGGGGTCATAGGATATCTTATGTATCCTTTCAACCCATTCGATGACAACATATGAACTCCTAGGGGTCCTAGGAGTTCATATGTTGTCATCGAATGGGTTGAAAGGGGCAATAGGATAACCTATGACCCAAGACCCATAGTAGGTCATATGTTTTCATTGAATGGGTTGAAAGGGGTAATAGGATAACCTAATAAAATATGACCCTTTTCCACCTATTGGATGATAATGCATGAGCTCCTAGGCGTCTTATAACCCCAAGAGACATATATGTTATCACAGAATGGGTTAAAAGGGGGCATACAATAACCGATGGTCTCTTTTGACCCAATCAATTACAACATATGAGCTCCTAGGGGTCCTATAATCCCTAGGGGAATATGTTATCATAGAATGAGTCGACATGGATCATACGGTATCCTATGGCCTCTTTTAGGTCCATTTGATGATAACATATGAACTGCTAGGGTTCCTAGGACAATTATGAACATATGTTACCATAGAATGGGTTAAAAGGGGTCATAAGATAGCTTATGACCCCTTTGAACCCATTCAATGACAACATATGATCTCTAGGACCCCTAGGGACATATGTTATCACATAATGGGTCGAAAGGGATCATACAATACACTATGGTCCCTTTCAACCCATTCAATGATAACATATGAACTCATAGGGATCCTAAGACCACTACGGACATATCTTATCATAGAATGGGTCAAATAAAATCATAGGGTATCCTATGATGCCTTTCAACCCATTCAATGACAACATATGAGCTTCTAGGTGTCCTAGGATAACCAGTGACATATGTTATCAAAAAATAGGTTGAAAGGAGTCATATGATACCCTATGACACATTTTGACCCATTTGATGATAATATATGAACTTGTAGGGGTCATAGGACCCCTAGGGACATATTCTATCATAGAATGGGTCAAAAGGGCTGATACAATACCCTATGGTCCCTTTTGACCCATTTGATGACAACTTATGAACTCCTAGGGGTCCTAGGACTACTAAAGACATATGTTAAAAAAGAATAGGGTGAAAGGGGTCATAGGATACCCTGTGACCCCTTTCATCATATTCAATGACAACATTTGAACTCCTAGGAGTCCTAAGACCCCTAGGGACATATGTTATAATATAATGAGTCAAAAGGGGTCATATGATACACTATGGTCCCTTTCAACCCATTCAATGACAACATGTGAATTTGTAGGGGTCCTTCGATCCCTAGGGAAATATATTGTCTTAGAATAGTTCAAAAGTAGTGATAGGGTATCCTATGGCTCATTTCAACCTATTCCATGATAATAATTGAACTTCTAGGGGTCCTATGACCACTATGGACATATATTATGATAGAATGAGTTGAAATGAGTCATAGAATACCCTATGAAGCCTTTTGACCCATCCCATGACAACATATGATCTCTTAGGGGTATTAAGACCACTAGGGACATATGTTATCATAGAATGGGTCACAAGGAGCCATAGGATACTCTATGACCCCTTTCAACTCATTTAATGACAACATATGAACCCCTAGGGTATCTTATCGTTGATGTAATATAATGTAATGTAATATAATATAATATATATAATATAATGTAATGTAATATAATATAATATATTATAAAATAAAATAAAATAATATAATGCAATATAATATAATACATTATAAAATAAAATAAAATAATACAATGCAATATAATATATATCCTATAAACTATATATATTAAATATATATACAATACTTTGTTATTAAAAGAGAACTAAATGACTATATAGTAATGCTAATTCATCTCATTTATAACAACTAAAGAGACACAACACCAACCTCAGAATGCTTGGGAAGAATTAGTGTTTCAGAACTAGAATTTAGATGGTCTTATTTTGATGCAAAATGGTCCTAACCTTAGGGATTTGGCAGAATGTGATTGTCCTCCGAAGGATTGGTAAAAGATTAACTTTGATGGGGCTTTGAAGGGCAACCTAGGAACCATGGGCTATGGTGTCATCATTAGGAATATGAATGGGGATAGATTAGGTGGAATGGCCATTCCTATTGGGTTTCAAACTAACCATGTGGTGGAAGCAAGTGCAACCCTTTATGGTCTTAGCTATGCTAAAAGTTTGAATTTGAATAAGATCTGGCTTGACGGGGACTCCCTTAATATAATAAATTTCCTTAATAAAGTTACTAATCCTTCTTAGACTATTAATAATATTATAGGAAAGGCCATTGATCTTATCAATTCCTTTAAAAATTGTGTTGTCACCCACAATTATAGAGAAACTAATCAAGTTGCTGACTGGGCTGCTAATGTGGCATGCAAGAGTGATGAAAAGCTAATTTGGAATCAAAGTGATATTCCTCCTATTGAGGTGCTTTTATTGATTGAGCATGACAAAGCTAGAAGTAATAAAAAATATTTCATTAATAATGAATATGCCATCAAGGATTAATAATGATATGGGTAGGATTGAGAAGTAGTGGGTTATTATGAGGAGAGTGTATTGTCATTCATTACCACACAGGTTGTGGGTCTTTTTTTCCCACAAAAATCCTTGGTTGTGATTGCAACTCTGGTCTTTTATTACAATGGGTGTTTTTGAGAAGTGAGAGCCATTTGTTTTAGTGTGAAGAAGATGGGAGGAAGGAGAAAGAGAATTGAACCTATGAGTTGCAAAGAGTGGAAGAAGAAGAGTGACATTTGGGACATTCTAGAGTAAGGGAATTTTATACGATATATGGAGAAATAAAAAGGTAGTATCCTTGCCATTACCTGGCAATTTTTAAAAAATTGGAAAGACAGGAGTATATTGGTGGGTAATTAGAGGATGGAGGTTTTTGAAGATATTATTGCAAAAATAATGAGACTTGACATAGAGGGTATTAACTTCTATCGGGATAGGAAGCTTTTAGATCTGGCAATTGAAGAATTTGCAAAAATGACTAAGGAGTGCAATAGGTTGGTGGAAAATGGTAATTCATACTTTAGCCCTAGCTCCATTTCTCGTCCTTGGAGATTTTTTATGTTTATGGTGGTATAGTATCTTACTTTAGATGGCCTCTTTACTAAGATATATGGTCACCATTTCATGTTGGTTAACCATTTTAGGCATAGGGTTAGACTAAATTTACCATTCTACCTCAAAAAATCTTTGGGTTGTACTATTTTAGCCCTTAAAAATGATCCTGAGGGTGATCATGCTTGTCATGAGGGGTTAATGGTTTTAGTAATGAACCTTCTGAAATAAAAAAAAGTCAATAGGCCCCGACAGAGAAAGAAATCTTTAGATTATGAGACAGAGGGAAGTGAACCAGAGGAGGAATTTGATGAGGATATGACAGATGAAATTGCTGAGGTTGAAATGAAGAAGAGGAAGAAATGTGATCTAGGGATCTCATCTAGGAAGAAAAGGAAGGAAAAGGAGATTGATTCTGAACAAGATAGTGATTTTGAAGAGGAGCAGAAAGAGGGTATTGAGAAGAGAGGAACACCTGGAAAAGTTTTGGGAAACAAGGGGAAGAATGTTGAAAGGGATTTTTTCCCCTCTAATGATGAACCCCTAATTAAGAGGTGGAAAGAAAAGGAAAAATGTGCATGCTCAAGATGTGGATGTTGAGAAAGAACTTAAGGAGATGGAGCTGGATAGGAACAAAGGCATGAGGACTACCTTGAGCATAACAGGGATGAGGAAGACTAGGGTTTTCTGAAGGGAATATTTGGAAACCTAGAGATAATGATGAAGGATATTGGTACTCTAAAGCAAAAAATATAGGACATCTCAAGGGATTTTGACCAACTCAGCAAAATGGCAAGGGGGGAGAGAACACCGAGTCAGTATATTGATAGACTTTTTGAGGTTATAGGAAACACTAAAGAGGTTTGATGAAATACGTGCCACCAGTTGAAGCAAAGAATAGAAATTTAGATCATCTAGGAAAAGATCTTCAAAAAAGAATAGATGGTCTGGATACTAAAGGGGGTAACTTGGAGAAAATGGTTAAGAAATTGGCTGATCAGAACTGCACTAGATCTTGAAGACTATGGCTGGCAACTTTAACACCTTGCTAAACAAGCTTGAATAGGGTAAATGACACTAACTCTAAAGCTATCAAAGAGTACCAGGGCCCAAGAAAGCACAAAAGGGCTAATTCCAAGAAGAATGAGGGTGCAGAAGCAAAAAAAATTGGATGCTATGAAAGCATCCACATAAAATATGAACATCTTGGCAAACCAAGTAGCGGATCTTTTGAAGACTTTGTAGCTATCCTGGGGTTGTCATTTTACTATCTTTTCATACATAGTTGTATTTTGGCCTCTTTTTTTTGGGTTGTCTTGTCTGTTCTTTTTTACCTTTGAGGCCTTCTATTTTCTGAGCTTCTCTTCTCTTGTTTCCATGATACTTTGTACAAGGTTTCGAGTCCTTTAAAACCTATTTTTATGTAATCAAAATAACTAAAGAGATACATAATTGACCGATAGAATTAAAATCACATGCCATGTATAGTAGAATCTAGACTTCTCATTATATTTGAATCCACATCTTCCAATATTGTGTCTCTCATTTTCACAAGTTTGGATGCCAAGGTATTAGGTATTTGATATTTGAGATACTTGATGTATTAGGTATTGATATATTGGGTATCCAATTAGGCTTGGTAATCACCAAGCCTACACAGTCACCTCTTAAAATGTGGTCCTTTGTAGTGTTTAGGTCACTTGTAAACTTTGAGAAGGTACTTGTTGACTTTTAATCTTGTTGAATTTATTGAAATGAAAAGGTTTCTTGAGTATGTTATTGGCTTTTCAACAATATAATTGCTATCAAAATATGAGTTTGATAACTAATTATCACATATTTTAAAATATTATACATTTGAATATTTATTTGACATATTTATTAATAAACAAATATAACTTTCAAACCGTTAAACATTTTTGAAATCCAAAATATGCATGACATTCTATGCTTCATCTACTACAATGAAAAAAGAGTTAAATTTATTGATTTCTTAAATTAATTAAGGTGGTTAGACACGAGCATTTTTTTCTAAGAATATTGTAGCACAAAATTCATAATTAATTATTTTCTTGGAACAAAATACCCAAAAGTATGCATCGCATCTGACAATGAGTCCACCTCTTATATCTAGAATATTATAAAAACATTATCATTTGATTGTGTTTAAGGTGGTCAAAAATACACCTACTTATTTTTGTTGTATAATTTTTATACTACAACATTAAAATATAAATTTTTGACCAATCAAATTACATTATTTTTATATAAGATATAGTAGCTTAGAAACTACATTCCATTTCCTTTGGATTCTATTCTTACAATTTTTTCATATAAACTTCATGACTTGTTCAAAATTGCACATCAAATTGTCATAAACTTGATTTATTGATTTTACACTACCACTTAAGAGTATAGTTTGGCCCACCATGATCCTTCACATACCCCTACCTTAGGTTTAGGATTAGGTATAACTACTTTTTCTTCATCTCTAACATTACCAAGATGTACTCCTCTTTTTTGGTCTATCTCAACAACTTCAAGTCTAGCTACAGTCTATCTCAACATGTCCATAATGACATTATTTGTATTTCCTCTATCTTGAACCATTTTGACAATAGTCCCTATAAGAATCATAAATCTCTACAAGTTATAAGTTAGAAACTTGGTTTTTCACCCTATAACCAATCCAATTATGTTTTTCTATGATCCCAAACTCTAAAAGGAAGGAAAACTTCACTTTGATACCGCTTTACACAAGAGATCGTGGTTAAAATGGATCTAAGGGAAGCTTTCACCAATCACCTACTGAGTTACACATGGAAGATGACATAAACATAGAATAAAAAATACTTTATATTGAATTTAATGTAGATATACTAAGATAATCTTCTTAGAATGCACTAGGCATAAGGTGTACATGGTTCCATCCATATACAATTGAATTACAAACAACGAGATTAGAAGATTTTTCTTGTAAAGCCAAACTGTATTATTTTTCTTTTACTTCATTACTTTTCTATTCTAATCCCAGATCTCAAAAATATGCTCATCAAGACCACAACTCATCTTGATAAATATAGTTATTACAATATAAAATCCTTCCCCAAAGGGGAAATCGATGACCATACAATTAGGCAAAGTAACATCTCCAAGAATAAAGATTATAAGTCCACACATGATCCAAGAAGCAATCTCCAAGGCTATAGAAAAACTTGATATCACAAAAACCTTGTAGAAGAAAAGAAGGTCACATGTTACTTAATATGCTAGGAAATGAGCATGGTTTAAGAAGAGAGAAAGGATAAATCTTTGGCAAGATGAAATGAAGTTCTATGATCTCAGGAGAGTGATCCATGATAGGTCCACACAAGAGAATTGATTGTGTAGAAATAAATAGCATAGAAAATAAGTTCTATTCCAAGAATAATAGACATGAACACAAAATAGGAAATATTTTTAGTTCATGGGAGATTTCCAAAGAACCCAAGAGGCTACTGCATCACCTACTAAGGTGGAGCCAAACCCTATTAAGGTGGCTTCTCCTATTGTAGTTATGTTGGGGTTTTCTTTTCTTTTTCTTTTAGTTCTCTCTTCATAATAGGATAATTCTATTGAGGTATTGATTTGTATGTAGATATAGGTTTCTCATGGTAGTATGCTTCTTTCCTTGGATCTTTCTTCCAAAGTATGGGTTTAATCTAGAGGTTCCCTCCTTCTCTCTCAAGGATGGATCTAAATGGTGGTCATAAATGTTTAAGGTTTTAGGATTCCTTTTAGAACCTATTGGTAGTTTGCTTCTTCATTGGCCCTTCATTTTTCAGTGGAAGGGTTTCTTTCTAGTTGTTGGTTCATAGTTACCACATTAGTCCCTTTATTTTTGAAATGTAAGTTGTGTGGGTATTAGCTCCCATATTTTGTATGGTTTTAGCTCCATTAGAATTCTATTTGAATTCACTTCTTTTAAATTCCTTTCTTTTTATAATTTTGATTTTAGGTTAGTATTATTGTTGGATTCAATCCATTTAATCTTACTTGAGTAGATTTTTAACTTCTTGTTGCCTCTTTAATATATCTTCCTCTTGTTATATTTGTGAGTCATGATCTAAATGGGAAATAATCCAAGTCATGAAATAATATCATATAAGTGTAAATCAAATATTCTTAAAACTAACAGATGCATGTTTTCCATTCTTTCAATGTTATTTTCAAACATGGCCTAATATTAATGCAATATTAACTATATTTACCATTCATTGTTTCATTTTTCTATTTGATAAGGTACAAAATCTCAATCATGGATCAAGAAAAAAGAAGATATATTTATATGGTGGATTTGTAGTGGGACTCTTAGCCTAAAAAACTAGCTATGTTTATATGGTATCTTGAAAAAAACCTATGAAAACACTCATCAATATCTTCTACTTGAAACTTGAATAACTCACTCCATTGAAAAAAATATAAATAGAGACGAGGTACTTTGTTTTAACTCATTCAAACTCAAATTCTTGGTACAACTTCTATACATTGACCAATGAAGATAATTCTATCAATCTATCATTTGGGAATGTTACACCAAACTCCTATTCATCAATGCAATCAAAACTTAAGCATTGGACACCTCTAGCCAAATTACTGACAATCTAGAAACACACCTTTTGCAATATTAATCTCCACATTGGAGTTTCTTGACCAATTATTGAGTCTATGCACAAGAATCATGAGTCTCCAAATTGTGTTTCACAATCCATAACCATTATTTTTATTGAATGTATGATGTGGTGAGTGTGGATAGAAGAAGACATTTTCTTTTAGAAGGATATTTGCGAAAAAGGAATGGTTTAATACAAAATAAGGTGGAGTTAACACACTCAAAGAATCAATATCTACTCAAAATGTTCACATTGAGTGTTCATTCATTTGGGAAGTGTATGATCATTATGTAATCATAGCTAGAAGAAAGATGTGACATTCAAAGTATTTGACAAAATGGTTGATGTTTTGGAGATATAATGTGGTGCTAAACTTGTAATTTTTAATATTAATATTCTATTAGATAAATATTTTAGTTTTAATTTTCAAATGTGAAAAATAAAAATCTAAATGTAATGTATGAATATGAATTTGTGGGGTTTATCAAGTGAAGAAATAATCTACCTACAAATACAAGTTATTTAGTGGATTTCTATAGTACAAAACAAAAACCCTGTGCTATTATACTGATGAGGGAAGATTAATTTGCATTTTTATGAGTTGCATTGTGTAAATTATGTTCAATGTTTTGAGAACAAGTTTATGAGTACCTAAGAATGACTCAACTACAGTGCATTATTTATAGGCTCATTTTCTTTGTAAGAGATCACCTTAACAACATGTAGAGACCTAGCAATGTGCTAAATTTAGAATGGGGAGATGCCTAAGAAAAATCCTAGATCATATGCTTAGAGGATTAAATTTGTTAGTAAGAATAGAAGAAATTTAAATTGTGAAACAATGATTGTACTTCACTTGAACAATTAGGTGCATGCCATTTTCTATAAATCCTTGGAGAGGTCCAAATTCAAGAGAGTATCTTCTAGGCTCAAATCAAGGAAGACCTTTTTAATTCAAGGCACATGACAAAGCATGTAGAGACATTTATTTTCCTTAAAGAATTCTAATATGACAACAATATACTAAGTAAATGCTCTTGAAAAAAGACACAAATAACTATTTAGTTAAAAATGAGTAAATATCTAGCTTAAAATGAAAGAATTAAAAAATTAACAAAATAAAAATTCTATTTATTACTAACTTTGGTAAATTGAATTCAATATATTAATTATTTATAATAAAAATACAAACTATTTTTTTTGGCGAAACATTATATTTATATTAATAATAACTAGTTCAAAATAGCTCTTAGAGAAAAGAACTAGAAGAGAAAAACTTTGGTCATTGCCTGATGCAAAAATGATGTAGAAGAAGAAAGACTGCATTAAGAGAGAGTATCTATCAACACTAATGAATCTTGTCCTCGTGATTCCCAAATCGAGAATATTGTGATTGCAAAGAGCCCAAAACTCATGTGAATACAATTTATTGTTTGGTGTTGGAGACAAAACCAAGAGCCAAGCGAAAAACTATCATAAAATTTTCCATCATTGATCTTCATCCAAAACTCCATTTGAGACTGTGATATTAGAAAGCCATTTGACGCAAGTGCAACGCAAGACTCTGAACCGCATACAATATTTCAAAATAACAAGTGAGATCCATAAAAGTAAAAACATATAATAACATAAAATATAGAATGAAACCCTAATAAAGCATTTTATTTCTCCTCCCATTCACACTCCTTGGAAAATCCTCAGTATAATACTATTAGAAAAAGCATCGAAAATAACTATTCCCATCAACTGCAAAATAAAACTAAATCACAAGTTAGTCCATTTGGCTGTAGGAAAAAGAATATAGGAATAGGAATATGTATTCCCGAATTTTTATTCTTGAATAGAAAATAAGAATACATATTCCCATTCTTGTTTAGTTCAGTCAGGATTTGATGGGAATTCACAGACCCAAAAATTTATGCTTTCTAAAATAAATAAAACTATAGGAATACTTATTCCGATTCTACGTGGAATTCCAAATGTTATATTTTAACTAAAATTAGAATACTTATTCCTATTTGTAATTCTGATTTGATGCACCAAAAAAAAAAGATGTGTTGACAGATCTCAACTTGTACCCAGATGATATTCTTCTAATTAAGAGTTAAAACATTGAGATAAATATGAACCTATTGTAGAGGGCATATAACTTTTAAATTGAAAATTATTGCATTTTGGCATATTATAACTGTCAATTTGAAAATCATTGCTTTCCTGCAACTTTCAGAGTTCACGACAGACACCTCTCTGTGGAACGAAATTTCTTCGAAATTCAAATGCATTTCTCCAACTTCACGTAAAACTGAACATTATCAAAACAACACGTCGAATCATTCACCATTTTAGAACTATGTAACTCGCCATGCATTTTCCTTAAAAGGTTGCATTAACGCAGTTTGTTTTTTGGTCTTTTGTAAGGCAATGTCATACACGTCGTCTTTTTATAACAGGTGCGGCAAGTGGCAGAGGAATTGAAGTTATAATGAAATAGGCATTCTCAGCGTACACCCGAAGAAACTTGAATAAATTTTGTTTCGTGGAAGATAATTCATGCTCCTTAATAAATATCGTTGAAATTTGATTCTAAGTCTGCATCCTCATCACTTCTACCACTGAATCCCGTACTTTCCCTATGCTCTCTTGCAGACTTCACGGAAATTAACCCGGAATCCCTTTCTAATTGCTTCGAAAGAGAAGATATTTTGGGAGGTGAAACTGTATAAGTATATGCATAAATCATTAATCCATGCTGCAGAAGAATTAAAAAGTTATAACCGATATTTTTCTTCAAAGAATAACTGGAGCACAAATTGTTTCGATTCTTCGCCACAAGTAACAATTCGCATCTTCAGTCGTTGCAAAGCTATAATTGTGAGGATTGAACATAACGTACCACTTGTGGGTGTCTGTGTTGTTTTTCTCCGTGGGGCAAACTGCGAATACGATGAAGATGTCATTGGTCAAGAGTGTGGTAATTCTTCTCCTTTTTGTTTTTTGTATTGTGAATGTTTCTGGCAAGCGCAATCTCGACGCCCATTATAGGGAAAAGAATTACCATGCAAAGTTCATCCCAAGCGGGGATGAGATAAAGCCAGAATGCGCATCATCACATCCGAGTTGCAAAGGCAAATTTCGAGATAACAGATGCTGCCCCCCGCCCAAGAAGAAGGCGTACATATGGACGCCCTAATTCAGTTGTGTCATAATTAAAATATGCTATTTACAGAATATCTGTCAATAGCTCTTGTACATGTGTCTTTGCTATTCTGTTTGTCGTTAATCAGTTATAGATTGTTTTTTCAAATCTTTCGCACGTTTGAAGAAAGTTTGTTGTGAAATTTGTATATATAATTAATGGTATCATTGACGAACAGTTGATAAAAATTTCAAGCGAGACATGGTCCGCTGTTTTAACTCTATCACTCTCATGATCGTGTCTTTGATCTTTCTCTTCTGCGTCCTATTTTACTCCTTTGATTTTGTTTCATTCTCCTCTTTTTAGAATTAATATTCTCTTTGATTAGAAAAGCTAAGAGAATATTAATCGCACTCTGTAGAATACAAGCTTAGCATCAAATGTAACTGTGAGGACCATCATCCGTCCCTGCAGTTTGCACAAATGGATCTCTGATTGGACTACAACCACCGTGATCATGTTGATAAAGAAGTAGCCAAAACCTAACTCTGAATCTGAGAAATCAATGGCCTACCTAGAGCACCAAAATGCATTTAAAGAGTATCTCAGGAACCTAAAATCTCTTGTTTCAGTTTAAAATCAAGTATTATCAAAGACATAAAAATATGCTGGATCATCAGACTGTGAACTTCCCCGTGGGAACAGACCTCCTACAAAACCCTCATCTTCATAGAGATGAAAATATTTTTGGATTTATTGAAAACCAATTAATTTGAAAAGAAGAGATATTCAAACAAACAATTCTGATGGCTCCCTTGGTTTCCCGCCCCCCGAGTTTTAAGGTTTACATAAGGTTATAAGATGAAAAAATTGAATTATAAATATATAATTATGGAATAGGGTATGTATCTTCCCAGTATGGGTAGAATTAAAAAGCTATGGTTGGTGTGGTGGACTAAAACAGAACATTGGTAGAGGTTTGGATCCTAGAGTTGGTGGTATTTAGTTGCATCTTTCCTTTCCTCTTCAGGGTGGCACTCCCTTGTTCCCCACATAGATGCTCTCGGAAGAGAGCTAGGCAGTGCTCTCAGTATGTTAATCATGAGGGGCGTTGGACGACTCCTTAAAATCAACACTGATGGTTCTTCTCAGGGATATCCTGGACCGGCTGGTATTGGGGGAGTTGGGCATGACAGCTTTGGTGATATTAAGTTTCTATTTTCTATATATAAGAGTTACCATACAAATAACCTCATGGAAGCTCTTGCTATCTTGGTTGCAGGGGAACAATGTTGTTAACGTGGCTGGAGAAGAATTATCTGTGAGACTGATTCATAGGTGGTTGTGAATTTATTGAATAGACAGAACCTTGTGGATGTGGATTGACATTTGACTTTGGTTATTCAACAAATCATTCAATTATGTAATTCTCTAGATTCTGTGTCTTTTATGGATATCCCTCATGAGTGGAACTGTGTGGTTGATTGTTTGGCTAAATGGGCCTTTGAGCATGTGCTGGATTGAAACATTATTGATCATTGGATGATTCCCTTGATTTGTCTCAGATGTTGGATCAACTTGTGGACCAGGATAAAGATAAAGCTCTTTTTTTGTTGTTATGTTCTCTTTGGTATTCAATAAAACTTTTACCCCTGTTTTAGATTTTTTATTTAAAAACAACATTTTCTTCTCTTTTGAACACCAATTTGCCAAATTCACACAATACACATCAATCAAAAATCTATGAAAAATAGTAAAAATTGTTAAATTTATATTGATTGGTAGAATATATGTTAACATTTATTTATCTACTGGAACAACAATGATATAGGCTTTTGCTTCATAGTTAATACAACTCAAAATTTTCACCAATCAAATTGGAAATGCTGAACAAAAGTAGATTTGTTAATATAAAAAGATTACAATAGATAAAAAGACATTGTACTGAACACACTACCAAATAATAAGATCAATTCATTTTTAGTTTTTTTAGTCTCTACCGTTAAGGTAGGAGACTAAAGTTTTTGTGTGCTTATATCTATTAGTTTGTCTTTTGAAAATTATGCACAATGTTTTATATCATATGGTGTGGACAATATTTTTATTAAAGTGACAATTTTCTTATTTAATTCTTAATTTTTCATTGCCTATGAGGATTTATGCTGGTGATCTTTTCTATTTTGTGTGGGAGAAATTACCATAATTTTTGGACATCATATGGGAGACTTTGATGTGTCAATTGCACATACAAAAAACATCAAAAAGAGGTCAAATGTTTGCAATAGTTTGTCATTGCTTGCCTAGTGGCATTATCATTTACACAGGTGGCATGCATTCAGTTTCCTTTTCAGATTTGAGAGTCTTTTCTACTTCTCACATATTGATTTTCAACCCATAAAATTGTATTTGCTGCATACTTTTGGTAAGGTCTTGATTTCCTCTATCTTTGTTGTTGAACTGGTTTATTATTGAGCTATTTTTTCCCCCTAAATTCTTGTATCTTTAATCTTGGTACTTATGGAAACATGATGAATTATTTTTTTCTCAAATTTTATTTTGAATGCTTAGCATTTGTTTCAATACAGGTCAGATCTATTCCTGAAAAATGCTGCTTCTTGTTAAAATTTAGATTTGGAAAATGAAACTTTTTATTTTTTGTTTTGAACATTTATCTTACAATGTAATAGTAGGAACCATAGTTTTTTTTAATTCATCTAGCTTAATTTTTTTTGGTTCTCAATAGTACTTGGCTTTTAAAAACATAAAAACTAAAAGCTAAAATAGTTATAAAAATGTTCATAATTTCTACATCAATTTGGTTCTCAATAGTACTTGGCTTTTAAAAACAGAAAAACTAAAAACTAAAATAGTTATAAAAATGTTCATAATTTCTACATCAATAGGAATAGAAATTTTTCCTAGCTAGTATAGTTAGAGTGAAAAATAAGGAAAATAGTAAAAATGAGTTGAAATGAGCTGAAATATATGACAGGGAATTATAGAAGATTGTAGCAGAATAGTTTGGCTAAAGATTGTTTCGACTGCTTCATGTGTTTTCACATTTCTTTTGACAAAAGTTATTGGTTTGATACTTTCTAAAAATTGCCTCTCTAGATAGATCTATTTTGCCTTGTAAAATAATTGCAAATAAAATCGAGCATGTATAGGAAAGCTTGAATATCATGTTTGGTGCGCTTTGTCATATTCTTTTATTTTCTATGGTTTATTTGGGTGGTACACCTATTAATTGTAGGATATCACCACCATTAATGAAAGAGGAAAGCACATAAGTGATGGATTAAATTTTATTGAGGCTAGGGAATGAAGAAAAGCTCAACCATTCTCTTCGATTAGTAAGTAAGTTCAGGAAAAACTATTGCCTAGTCTTTTTTGTTAACCTTTCCACTCAATTAATCAACTTGGAGCACTACAACAATTTTTAGCTAGTTCTAGATTGATAAACTATAAGCATCAGATATATTCTAATATTATATTTTAAAATTTTGTAAAGTTAAAAACAATATATAATTTTAATAATATATAACGACATTGTATACTTTGATTTCCATCCACCTTCGACATTCATTTTCCCTTTTTCACACTTCCCTTTCCCTACTCTGGCATAGGTAGGGACTCCAGCTGCTCATGCAACCCTTGTGTTCTAAGTAATTAAAAGCATGTTAGTAGTTATAAGACCGCTCATTTAATGTAAAACTGTATAATTCATTTACCCATCAATAAGACATGCAGTTGGTTTGGAAGAACTTTTAATACCAAATTAAGGTTTGTTTCATTATTGTTTTTTTTATTCGTTTCTAAAAATATATATAAGAAAAATAAAATTTAGATTTAAATATTTAAACTATTTTATATAATTGTAAAATATTTTTTAATATAAAATTTATGTAAATATATAGTAGCCTTTAAAATGAAAATCGGCTTTGAATAAGTTACAAATTTGTAAATGAAGTAAATTAGAGTCTTTTAAGATTTTCACACACACACACACACACACACACACACACAATTTACTTGATTAAATTAGTTTTTCTCGCACAAAAGTTGGTATGCTATCAAAAATTTCATTGTTAAAGAATGACACTATTTTGACACACTATATGATTCTTTCACATTTAGTTTGTTAACATCTATACCAAGCCCATGGAGATATTTTGATGTCTTTATGGTTAGTAGTTCATAGTTTGTTGATGTAAAAAAATTAAACAAACTCTGATTTTTACATACATTATTTTTTATGCATGTAAATTATTTTGTATTGGTTTAATTTTAGAATACTTTTTTTTGATAGAAAGAGGACTCGAATATGGATGTTTTTGTTATTTTTCATAATATTTTATTCTCTTTTAAACTAATTTTCCATGAGCATCTAGTACAAAGGTTAGTTTTTGATAATAAACCTCTTTTCAATTGTCCTAAAAAAATGTACACTTCAAAAATTTAAAATATATGAAATCCATAGTCATTAGAAAGTTCATTCCAAGTACTTGTGTTATAAAAAGTGACATTTCATTAGCGTTTCATTTGAAAATGTAATTGAGTTCAAAATAAAAAGTGACATTTCATTAGCGTTTCATTTGAAAATGTAATTGAGTTCAAAAGACACACAAAAAAAAATCTTATGGCCTCTGTAAAACATGTCTAATTTTACACTTTTAATGGAGACCAAATTTCTATCAAAAGTGCCTTCTTATTTTGTTTTTGATTGATAAAATTATTTTTTATTTCTTGAATATTGGGATCACAATTGAGGGATCCCATCCCTATGGTAGAACATTACATTTTCATAATCCAATGAGAAGACATTAAAACCTCATTATATTGTAAATACTACACAATACATCACATCATACTGAGAAATTTCCTATAGTTAGTTGACAATCCCTTATCGCACCAAAGAATCTTTCTCCTTATCCCTCCAATCCTTATCTCTCCATAGCCTCTCCTTATCCCTCCAAGGTAATAAACTACCACCAGTGATAGTGTGTTTAATAAAGAAATCTCAACGAGGCAACACAAAAGGTGGAATAGACTAGCGAGGTGAATGCTAGAAATGCCTTGTGAAATCCACAATGTAGGAAGTAACTTGCACATGGAACAAATTTGAAACAACAAGCAAGGAGTTTCGAACACAAGACCTCAATCAAATGAGGCTCATGACATAACCGTCACACTATAGGATGAACCCTAAGTTCCCTCCTATTTTTTATCAAAACTATATTTCCATTATTTTGATCAAAAGTAAATGACCTAATTAAATGTGACTACAACACTTATCTAGGCACTTTCTATCAAAATCTAGGTTGACCTTTTGTGCCTTTGTTGATTTGTTTAAAAAAAATTTAAGGTTCCAATACAAATAAAAATTCATTTTTTTTAGTCTATATAATAAGAATTCATAGTTAAATTGGGAGGAAATGTATTCAAATCATATATTTTCAATTTTATAAATGAATTTGCAATGCGATACAAAAAAGAGAGAGCATGTAAGTCTACACAGAATAGATGAGCAGAAGAAGAAAAAAATCATTTAAAAATATTAGACGAGTACTATAGAAGGAAACAAGGTATGCCTCTAAATCATTGAATCAACTTCCATGCATAATATTTTTTTTCTTTTAAATTAGTAGTCCAAATTAAAATAGCAATTTGCACTCATTACATAGTTTTTGGTTGCACATGAGCTCATCTTCTTAATGCTTGAAATAATTTATTTATGCTCCTTATGACATTGATATTTGTGTAAATTCTTTTGAGTACATGTGGAATTTTAAAATATTTTATTTCAATGACTTTAATTCACATTTTATAAGAACTTTTATATAATTGTACACTATATAAGTACATATTTAAAGGGAAGACTATATATGGTTAGAATCATGTTTAGGCTCAGGGTTTTCATGATATTTCAAAGGCTAAGCCTACCTAGTTAGGATTAAGATTTAGGGTTAGAGTTATTATTAAAATTAGTATTTGGTGTTATTAATCATAAAGAAGTCACCATATCACGTGAAATGAGATTTTTAATCAATTTAAACATGTGTTTTATAAATCGAAAAGACCTTCCAATTTTGGATCAAGTCCATGTTTAATTTCTAATGAGGAAATGTTTTCACTGTGGCCTTTCAATTTCTTCAAATGTTTAAAAATAATTTCAATTTGACTCCAATAAACTAAGTGATATGTATGTTTATTTTTTACAATGGTTATGTCAAGTTGTGACAATCATCTTATCTATCAAGATTGTTAATTTTTTTGAACTCTCACATATGGAGTTAATAGGTATACATCCATCCCACAAGATTGAATAATTTCTAATGACCAAATTATTATCTCCCCTTCTTGTACTTCTTTCCCATTCACATATAACCATATGTAGAAAGTAGATCAACATAACTATAACCTTAACATCATGAATAACTTATAAAATAATATTATCTTCTTCCTACAATTTTATTTATCTCTTATTCCAAATTTATTGCATGCATATACATTTCATTTATAATCTCTTTCAGAAAAAACAATTTATTAAAAAAAGAAGAAACTGGAAATGGAGTGCTTTATACGAGAATTTTTTTTCAATTTTGAAAGCTTTGAAGGTGTGCAGGAATGATGATCAAGGGTTTCCAACTGATTTTTTATGTAGATTGTCTCAAATAAGGTGTTCCTTCAGATAATTTGGGGGACCTATGTGGGGGACCATCTTCCATGCCCAAGGAAATGGTGCTTTCAGTACTCTCCCATTCAGATAGTTATTCTAGAAACATCTATGCTGGAAGGTTCTCTCCCATTTCTAGTTCCCCTCAATTCTCTAAATGAAAAACAAGGGAAAGAAGTGGTTCCCAATGGTCACATTATGGTAGATGAATTTCCTAAAAAGTGAGAAGGCCTGTTTGGGGATCCAAGAGGTTTTTCTATTTCTCCTCCTTCCAAGGATCTGATCAAGGTGAGATGTCAAGATTGAGAATATAGTATATTTTTCATTGAACATATCCTTAATAAATCTATCACATCAATGGGGTTGAACTCGATAAGAAATTTTCTTGCTCCCCACTTGAATATTGAATCTATCCATAGCTTCATAAAGGGAAAGTGACATAAAAAATGTCATGTAGATATTGTAGCCCTTCCTTGGGGTTTTCTATCTTTTGAGTTTTCTAACAAGGAAAAAAATTATTATGTACTCTATGGAGGACCCTAGATTTTTGGTAAGATGGCCTTATCCTTTTGAAAGTCGTCACCAAAATGTAACTATAACCCATATTTTTTTTCAGTTGTCCCTATTTGGGTTAGGTTTCCTAGCTTTCCCCTAGAATTTTGTAACTTGGAAGTTCTAAATAGCTTAGCAAGAAACTATGGGGAACTCCTTTATGTTGACTCGAGCACCTCAAAAAAATCAAGACTCATTTTTTCTAGGGTTTCTATGAACATTGGTAAACTAGATAATCTCATTTCAATTATAGCAATTAACTCAAAAAAAGGTATTTTGAAGTAGGATGTGGAGCCTAAATCTCTCCCTTTCTCTTGTTTTTTTATAATGGAACATGCAAGTGGGAAAAAAATTTCCCAAATAAGAAGAAGAATGCGGCTCATTGGGGAGCCCCTTCTTCATTGATTATTCCTTCCTTTGTCCTACTCTCTAAATTAGTTTGGATAGAGAAAATTTTTGTTGACCAAAAGGATGATATTTAAGCTCTAATATATGCCCAAAAAAGGGGTAAAAATGAGGCTCCTTTCCATCAAGTCATGATGTTGTCTCCAAGAGTCATCTTGGAAGAAGAGATTAAGGATGTAAAATATGTTGGCATTATTTGGGTAGCTCTATTGGTATGGTTAAATCCTAAATTGGAAGGGGTTTTGAAAGATTTAAGAGGAGAAGGAGTTTTACTAGAAGATCTTGAAGATGGAGAACTAATAGAGTTAGGGTTTAGGTTGGTCAAGATTCTTTACAAGTGGTTCTACCTAGTTTGGATGACTTAGGGTTGGAAATATTATTGGGTTCAGTAGTCAGGGAATTTTCAAAGAGTTTAGATGATACCTTGGAGCCTCTTCCTTCTATTATCCTAGAAACCCAATTTTCATTAGGTTCTAAGAAAAGTGAGTTGGATGATAGAGCCCAAAGTCAAAGAATTAATTAAAATAGGAGGAAGAAGAAACTCCCAACTTCTAACTAGTTCTTCAATATGCTCTCAAAGTCTCAACAAACCCCAAATTTGGGTGGTAAGAAGCCTATGTAAGGAAGGAAGAATAATAAAGATTCATAAGAGATGGATAGTAAAGAGGATATTGTAGATGGAAAATAACTAACCATGTAGGAGAGTTGCTCAAAAGGTTCCAAATAAAGATCATTTCATTGAACATAAGAAGACTAAATGCTCATCATAAGAAAGACATTATGAGAAATGTTGTTTGATACCATAAACCATATATTCTTCTAGTCCAGGAAACTAAAATGATTAGAGAAAAAGTTGAAATGATCTTGCTATTTAAAAATCATAAAGTATTGGGATGTAGTTCCCAAGCAGTGTTTGAGGAATTTTTGTCTTTTGGAATGAGGCCATAGTTCAAGGTGAGTTGATCTTGTCTGAAAATAACCTACTCTATATTCACTTTTTATATTTTAGAAATAAATTAGTTTGTTTTTTATCCAATTTTTATGCCCTCAACTCCAATCGAGGAAGGATGGTGTTCTGGAATAAACTATCTCCCCTTAGAACCTCTTTCATTCAAGATCTATGGCTCATCATGGGTGATTTCAGTACTTCTCTACATAATTTTGAAAAGGTCAGTGAAATTTCTTCCCAAACCCACTTTGATGGAAAGTTGGATATGATGAGATTAATTGACTCCTAGGCCTTAGTGGATGTGGATCTTCAAGGCTTTAGTTTTACTTGGTCCAGTCATAGATCTAGGATTTATTTGATTCAAGTTAGAATGGATAGGGCTCTAATTTTATTCAATTGGCTCAATCATTTGTACTGATCTTTGGTTTCTCATCTTAGAGTTGGTTTTGATTACTTTCCAATATTCCTAGTTGCTAAACCCTCAAGATTTAAAATAAATTCTCCCTTTAGGCTTGAAAAGATGTGGATGGAACATTTGGATCTCATTGTACATGTATTTAGGTTTGTTTGAACATTGAGATTGAAGGAACCATCTTAAAAATGGCTAAGAAACTAAGTTTTATTAAAGGAAAGGTGAAAGTTTGGAATAAAGTGTTATTTGGGGACATTTTCAAACACAAAAGTGATATCAAATATGAGATATATGTGATCCAATAATCTGTTTAATATTTATGGGATTTCCTTGGAGATAGGAAAAAGTTGCCTTGATTATATACCATGATATGATAACAAAAGAAGAACATTTATTGAGGCAAATATCTAGGGCTCTTTGGCTAAAATCTAGAGATAGGAATTTCAGGTTTTCCCACATAACTACTTCTAAAAATAAAGCATCTAACTAAATTTCAAAATTTGTCACAATGTTTGGAGTTCAAACTTCTTATAAAGAAATCTCTGAAGCATTAATTGAGTGTTTTTCTTCTCTTCTCTTGGAAGACAATTCTTTGGTTTTGGAAAACCAAGAAAAAATACTAGAGAATATTTTGGAAATTCTTAATGAGGGACATAAAAATTCTCTGGTGGCTATCCCATTAGTAATTAAAATCAACCATGATATTTTCTCCTTGGAAGGGAACAAATTATTGAGGCGAGATGGGTTCCCAATGTTCTTTTTCTAGGTTTTTTAAAACATTGTTGAGAAGGATCTCTATAATATGGTCGAGGAATTCTTCGGTTCTAGACTCCTCCTAAAGGAAATAAAATCTACCATTATTTCCTTGATTCCAAAAAAGGTTGGAGCCACTTTGGTCAATGATTTTAGACCTATCAATCTTTGCAACTCTATTTATAAAATATTCTCTAAACCACTAACTTCATGTCTTTTTTATTTCCTCTCTTTGATAATCACTAGATAAAAAATTGAATTGTGTTAGGTTATCAAATTCTAAATCTATTTCCAAAGTGCATTAAATTAACCATTCAACTCATTGTTCCAATACTCCTAGTTTTTTCCTTACACTAGATTTGTCTAAGGTGTATGACCACCTTGGCTAAGATTTTTTGATTAAAATTCTGAAATCTTTTGGGTTCTACAATCATTTTGTTGAACTTGTGTACTCATTTTGACTTGTTTGACAATATTTCTTGTGAATGGTTCTTCTTCAAGATTATTTAATCCTTCCAAGGGATTATGAAAGGGAAATGTCATTTCTCCAATTCTCTTTTATTTAATGGATCAATCTTTGGGTCATCTATGGGAATCTAGTGTTGCTTTAGGGTTGCTAAAGGGATTCACACCTCCCTCTAGAAATCTAATATTCTCTCATGAAAAAAATGTTGATGATACTATTAGTATGGAAGTTGATTAAGAAAAGGAGGCTCAAGAGTATAAAAGTATCCTTCACTCTTATACCTTGGCTATTGGCCAAATAATCATTAACTGGAAAAAAGTCATATTTTTTTAATTAATACTCATATCAAAAGGAAAAGAAAAATTGCCATATTTTTTATTTTCAAATTGTTTCTTTTTTAGCAACATGTCTTGGTCTTCCTCTAGGTTGAAAGTCTCCTAAATCCTCCTGAGTCTCTTTGGTTGATAGATTCCATAAGAAACTATTACACTAGAAAGGATCACTTCGAAGTTGATATGGTAGATTTCAACTAATCAAGTCTACTCTCCAAAGTGTTGGAAATACAATTATGACACAAGATATTTGGTTACCCAGAAACCCTCTAATGAGAAGGTAAACCTAGGGTGGGGATGACACCCACAAATGTCCACTACTATAGTAATAAAGTGTATCCAATAAAGGCTACAATGTTTGATCATGAAACATGATCTACCCTATGAAAGGTCTACCTTGTTAAAGGCTTACAAAATTATTAGATCTTACCCTATTAAAGGATTATAAGACCTTATTAGAAGTGTACCTGATTAAAGAACTTTAACTTAAAATAAATTAATTACCCTCTTAAAGGATTTAAAATAGCCTATTAAGACTACTCTATTAAGATATTTAACTGATTCACTTGTTAGAATGTCTCAGTAATGATCCTGTAGTTAGCACTCTGTTGCTAGATAACATATCACCTCTTTCCTGATGTGTGCTTGATATTCACTAATTAGATGTATCTCTTTTGTCCTCTTTTTTATTTCCTCTATTCTCCTTTAACTGATTTTGTAATGTATCCCAATTCACAATACCTTAGTCACGATGAATTCTCTCTTTGTGTATGAAAACTTCTCTCTTTTCTTCTTTTACATTCATACAAAGTTTAGGATTTTTCCTCCTTAAGAAGACCTAGGTGACTTACTATTAGTTATGAATGAACAATTGTAATTCATCCACCTAGCTGCTCAAAAACACCCCTTCAATTGATTCATTTCATTTTTTGTAGAGGGATCCTTAGTAATGATTTGTCCTTATCATCTAGGATTGCTAAAAAATCCTTAAGTTGGCTAAAAAATGGTTTACATATTAGTTTGTGCCATTGCAAACAACTATGTCAGAACTATATTACTTGGCACTTGAATTGTCTAATGCCTGGCATCCACTATGTCTTTAATGCTATAATTAAACCTCTGAATGACTCGACATCCACTAATCACTCAACATCTAAATGACTTGGCACTTACTATCTTCTCAACACGTACTAGTTCCTTGTCATACATTGTAAATCTCTTGCTTGAAATATACTATTTTGAAATTTATGCTCAGCATAAATTACTTGTTCAACATGAACTATGTAAATTAATTAAGTATATTGTCACTCATATGTTAAAACCAATCCCAGACTAAAAATCTCCCCCTTCAACATGAGTGGAAAAATACATGGTCATGCATGAATATCCTTAGCCTTTCAAGCATAACTTAGCTAATATCCACTTAATATTTTTCTTACATAAAAAAATTCAAAATTTCAAAATTTTGCAAAACTTATGACTCATTAGTCATACCTCAGAATTCAATAACTCCCCTTGAGTTGATTATTTTATTATGATTCTAAAACTAAATACTCTTGCTGAGTAGATCTTCTACATTAACTCTGTCTCTATTTTCTCTCCTCCAAAACTTATCTCTCCTTGCATCCATTCTTCCCCTTTCTTTATTCTTCCCCCCCTTCATTTATTCTCCTCCCTTTGACACTCATGTCATGGGTTATACAAAAATTTTGTATTTTTCAAAGAACATTTCATGGAACTCAAGTATTACCTTTAGAGCTACATCCCAATTATATCATGCTACTTCCAATAATTTGATTTGGATAGATAACTTGGGAACAAGGTGAACTAATCCTTCATATGTAGAAAGATGGGCATCTTTCTTCATCACTATTTCTACAAAGGCTAGTTCTTGGTGTAGTATTACCATGTGTGGGGTCAACATGAACTGGATATTGATTAGTGTAGCTAGAATGTTTTCATCTTGAGCATGCAAGGCTACCAATTGACCTTGGAAGTTCATCAATGTCTCGAAGTGATTTTGAATTTGAGTTGGAGAATTAGGGAGAGTAGTACCTGATAGCTTCATATCTCCTTGCAAAGTGTCAATATGTCATTGCACCTCTTGTGCGAATAGATTTGTATCACAGAACTTGGTGTAAAGAGAGAAAATGATCTCTAATATTTTCTCTACACCCTCAATCTTGGTTGCCAACTCAACCTAGTGTAGTGCAATGTCACTAGATATCTATTCATCCACCTTGGTTTGAAATCTCTTCTTAGACCAATCTAATAATTTGACATTTCTATCTAGGCCTTCATCATTGATTTTCTCTACAATATTTGCCAACTGCTCAATGATGGGCTTGGATTCATCAAGTGTAGTGAGGTTGAATGCATCAAGAAATATGTCCTTGATGTCATGAACTACTTGTTTCTTCATGTGCTCCCTTTTGAGTAGTTCTTGGTGTTTATTCCTCACTAGAGCATCTTGCAACATACTCATCTACACTATTATGATTGTAGTAAGATCATACTTTGGTAACTCAATCACCTCATCTATGTTTCCATCACCATATTATGTAGCCTCATCAAACTTAGATGTGCGAAGACCTGGCCTTGATGCTTACAAAAGTGTAGCTTTAGTACTAAGCCTTTGAAGTGCTTGGCTACCAATAGGAGTAGCAATGTTTGATAAGATAACCAATGTCTATATTGATATTACTTCCTATAGATTTGTAGTCAAGACTGAATATTCAGTCCTATCCTTCTCCTTTTCTTTGATATCTTCTCCACCTTGTGCTTGTGCTGTAGGTGCATGACTAGATTCTTAACTTGTTTGAACTAGTGTCCTTTCTTTTTTAATTATTGTAATTGTAGGTAATGGGGTGTTAATATGTGAAGGCATGGTGTCCTTCCTATGGTATATGACCATATGCATGGCAAGTTATACCTCTATATATTTAGAGGGGGCAAGTGATAATTATTGAGTTCTCTACCCTACATATGCCAATTCCACCTTCTCAATCTCATCCACACTCACAGACATAGGATGGTTACATAATTGTGCCTTGGTTTTGGAATCAACTAGTATCCTCTGACTATCCTCCTCTATTAGGGATTGACATTCTAAATAGTGGCATCAAACACATCCTTATCCTTTACTATATCTTCTTGATGACTGGCACTTGACATTTGTACTAATGATACATTTTGGTTTAGTTGTTTCTCTTCTGTAATTTTTGCCTCTATAGTACCTTCTCAATGTACTTCCATTAGAGATTCATCATTTGTTTCTTCAGTTACCTCTTCCTCTATTTTGTCTTCACTTACTTCTTGAGGTGCTTAATCAATAGCCTTTTGTGTTGTCAACCCATAAATTACCTTCCACATTTGTGTGCTTTGCTAGACAACAACTTCAATCTTGTTCTCTAAAATTTTAAAAGCTTGGTACCTTGAAGCAAATATTCCCTTGTACTTATCCATAGCTTTTGTTATCTTAGATTTGTCCAAATCTGGAATCACAGTTTGCAAGTGTAGTCTCCATAATATTTCTCTCTTTTGTGAAACTATATTTCAACCTTTTCTCAACTCTATTATATAGGCTCTTTGGTAGAGGGCCAACAATCTCAATTGTAGTCATCCAAAAAGTTTCCATCATGGAATTAATAGACTCTTCCACTTTATCCATATCCAACTTCCCTAGTTTATCAAACTCAACATGCGTAAATCCACTTAAATCAACATTATTCTTAATATTTTCACACAAGTTGTCCAAATCAGAAGAGGGACTATGACTTACCACTTTGAATTGGTTGTTATCACCTAACTCTATCCTCTCCTCATCTAATTCAATAGGGGCCAATATACTTCCTTATTTTCTTCTTCTTAGGTTTACATCCTTGTGTAGTTATACTAGCTCTCTTGCCTTTAGGCTTCTAAACCTCCTAAGTCTTCTTTGTAGTAGCTCTAGTGCTAGCCCCGGTAAGAACTATTGGCTTTTGTTATGAATATTTCATAATCTTTTTAGGTTTACTTGTTGTTTGCTTCTTTCCTTTCCTCTTCTTTGCTTCTATGGCAATGCATGCTTCATTGGCTTCTTCTATTTGTGCTTCTTCTTCTCCTTGGTCCTCACCTTGACCATGTGTGATTGCAAGTGGTGCCTAGGTAGGTGTATCTTCATCATCTTCATTATCTTCTTCTTCTTCTTCTCCTTCTACCCCTCACAAAATTGTTCTTTGAGTTTATTTAAATAGCCTTATTCTTTTTCCTCATCACAGAAGTTGTCTTTAAATCCAATGTGATTTTGACTTTTCTACATCATAGTTTCCAAAAGCAATAGTGTCCTTATCTACTTCTTCTACTAGAAAAGAAGTGATGGCTACAGATGCCTCATCAACATTAATCTCATAAGGTAGTGGTCTGAGCCATCTCACCCTTCGAACATCAGCCTAAACATATGTGAAATCAACATCAAATAGAAAACAAACATCATTGAAATGCTTCTCTACTAGTAATACCAGAATCCTCTATCTTTGTTTCATTGACTACTTAAAGTCTTCAAATTAGCTAGTCATCACACTCTCAAAATTATCTCCAGGTTTCTCTATAAATTCACCAATCTACACTGCTATTGATCTTTTAGTCTTGCAAGCTACTTTGCCAAATGTGGGAAAACTGTTCTGCACATAGAAAAATATACAAACAAGTATTGAACCAAATTTGCATTGCGCACTTTTTGTTTTCCTTATGGCTCCCAAGTTCTCAGATAATTGTTGGAGTTGTAACTCGGCATGTTCATAAGAATTTCCTTTCTTCACTATCTTCTAATCAAATCCACATCCATAAATATTACACTATTTAACCTACCAGATTGAAAGAACTAATGTTTAATAATGGTTATTCCTCTCTTGTTCCATAGTACCCCTGTATTCTTTTCAATTTCCTCTTTTGCATCACTCCTCATTTTCTTAGGTCTATCTAGGGTTGGGTATCCTATCAATCTATGAATGATCCTCTTTGTGATTTTTATAGGGTCATCCTGGAGCCATATATAATTGTCATGAATTCTACTAAGAACAATCTTAATCCATTCTATTTTGAACATGTTTGGAAATTCTAGGGCATGGGTTAACCCTTTTCTCTCTAGTCCAACCTTATATGTATAGTAACAACTAACATCTTGTATCCTCAGAACTTGTGGTGGTATCATCGACAATGCACTAGACGGGTCTACTTTATATGAAATGTCAGGAATTTCCTAGAGATATGGTTGTTTGATCTCATTACTTATCAATTGAACATTTACTTCCTTTCCTTCCTTAACAAAAAAATAGTAGAACTAGACACCATAGTTCGACTAAATGGGGTTTGCAAAAATTTAAACAACATACAAGTTGGCACATGATAAATACCTTAAAAATATGATGACTGGTGTCAAATAGCAATTGAATTCAGTTTGAAAATGCTTGAATCCTTCTTTCCAATTCAACTTCAGCTCTTGGTGCTCTCTTCAATCTTCAAATGATTGCAAATGAATCAAAAATTGACCATATAGCACTTAAAACTTTGTAGTGAATGCTTAGTGCTTACATAGCTATAATGTCAAATCTAATAGCAATTCTGACTCACTTAGCTTTCAATTAATTTCCTTCACACTTGATAGCCACTAAGAACTTGGCCAACACTATCACTTTCGATATGTCAAAATCTAATAACTTTCATTTGGTAGCTGTAGTGAAACTTTTCATGCTTGGCAAAAACATGGAAACTTATAGCTTTCTTGTAGGTTCTAACCAATACTTTGCATCTTACTTCATGCATATATGATATTTTCAGAATTCAATCCTTAGAACTAATATATAATTGAACTTTGAAATATTAGTCCCATACATACCCCCTAATTGCCTAGTTGGGGATGGTGTGATCACCAGATCGATTAGATGAAGTGATCCCATATAAACTTGATGTGCTACAATCTCCTTCTTCTTCCATGTCTTGTTCATCTGCACTTTGACTTCTTCAACATCAACCTTTCCTTTGCATTTATTGAACTCATTGCTAGCTACTTTTGACCTTGTTGGACAATTTTTACTTATGTGACTAGTCTTCAAACAACTAAACCATGTAGTTTGACTCAACCATATTTTGCAATCACTTCTGAAATGTGTTCTAATGCAATTTCCAAAAACATGTCCATACTCTTGACAATGGTGATAGCTATACCTTGTATTGCAGTCCGAATTGTAAGATCTACTAGTATGATTTACCTTAGCTTGCTTATTTGATGACCATTTAGGCTTTGATCTACACTCATATGCTCTATGTCCATACTTCTTATAATTATAGGAGTATCCTTCAAATCTTTGTGTGCTTGATGTCTTGGTCTTACATTTATGTGCCTAATGTCCTTACTTATTGCACTTGTGGTAGTGACCCATGAACTTTTGCTTAGGATTCTAATTTATGGTCTTGCTCCTAGAAAAATTTGTTGTATGACCTAACTTCCACAATTATGACAAGTACATTTATAGTTTTTACCATTTTCGTTCCTTTGTTCACCACTTTTATATGATTATCCTTCTTTAATACTGGTGTAACCCAATCCAGTAGTATCATTGTTGGATCTAGGAGATCTCAAAAATTGTTCAAAATACTTGATGGCTTCACTAGGTTTGTTAAAACTTTCAACAAATTCTTTTTCTCTTTTCATATTATTTCTCAATTGTTCATTCTAAAACTTTAGTGTTGTGATCTCAATATCTTTTCCATTCAATTCATGATTTGTAGTCATCATTTGATTCAATTTTTCTAGTTGCATATGAGCATTCTTGTTCACCTCTAATGTCTTCTTTTCTATTATATTGGTCATTATCCTTTTGTCATCTTCAACCATAACTTTATCTTCTTCAGCTTTCTTTTTCTACTTAGTCACCTCACATAGAATATTGATTGGACTTCTTGCTTGATCTTTAGATTTTTTACCTCTTCAGTTAAGGCTCCAATATTTTCCATCAGATCTACTACTACTGCATCAAATTCACTTGAATTTCCATTTGCAAATAATTCAGTAGTGTCAATCTCTTGGTAATGTGTGTCATTCTCTTCAATAGCTATCTCTTTCCTTCTTTTCAATGATCACTTTAACTTGACTATTTCTTCATTTAGATGATGTAGGGAAAGTTGTATTTCAATCTTCTAGTTATCAATAATCTTTCCCAACTTGTAGATTTTCATCTTCAAGATCTTTCCTTAAAGTTGCAAAGCTTTCCTTTTTGGAGAACCATTTCTCTAATATCAATTATTGATGGGATGGAGGGGGGTGAATCTATCCTTTAAAACTTAAACATTAAATTCATTCAGCACATATCCATCTCAAAATTTTCATATAAACTAAAATAGCTAGCTAAATACATTCATCCATAATATGAAATCAAATAACATTCAACACATGTATGACACAAGATATTTGGTTACGTAGAAACCCTCTAATTAGAAGGTAAAATTAAGGTGGGAATGAAATCCAAAAATCTCCAATACCATAGTATTAAAGTGTATCTAATGAAGGCTATAATGTTTGATCATGAAACATGATCTACCTTGTGAAAGGTCTACCCCATTAAAGGCTTACAAGATTATTAGATCTTAACCTATTAAAGGATTTCAACACCTTGTTAGAAGTGTGCCTGATTAAAGGGCTATAACTTAAAATGAAGTAAGCACCTTGTTAAAGGATTTACAATATCCTATTGAGACTACTCTATTATGAGATTTAACTAATTCACCTATTAGAATGTCTTAAGAATGATCCTGTACTTAACACTCTGCTACTATATAACAAATAACCTCTTTCCTAATGTGTACTTGATCCTAACTGAATAGATGTATCTCTTTTGTCCTCTAATTACTTACCTTTGTTCTCCTCTAACTAATTCTACAATGTATCTCAATTTACAATACACTAGTCACTATGAATGCTTTGTTTGTGCATGCAAACTTCTCTCTTTTCTCCTTCTACATTCATACAAATTTTAGAGTTTGTCCTCCTTAAGAAGACCTAGGTGACTTAGGGTTAGGTATGAACCAATGATTGTAATTCAACCATCCAGCTGCTCAAAACATCCCTTCAACTAATTGGTTGCATGTATTACATAGGGATCCTCAATAAATATTCATCCTTATCATCTAGGATTAGTAAACAATCCTTGAGTTAGTTCAAAAATAGTTTACATAGTAGTTTGTGTCATTACAAACATCTATGTCAAAACTGTATTACTCAACACTTGAAGTTTTTGATGCTTGACATCTAATGTCTCTCCAATGTTGTAACTCAACATCTAAATGACTCAACATCCACTGGTCACTCAACATCTAAATGACTCAGTACTTAATATCTGCTTGACACTTGAGTGACTTGGCTCTTACTAGTTACTTGTCATATACTATATATCTCTTGCTTGACATATACTATTTGGAAACTTATGCTTGACATACATTACTTATTCAACATGAACTAACTAAATGACTTAAGTATATTGTCTCTTATATGTCAAAACCAATCCGAAATTAACACAAATATTCTTGTGTATGATTTGAGTTTTTTTAAAATTATAGGTATATTCCAAAATTCGATTGAGAGAATCCAAAAAATGTTTCTCATGCTGTGAGTAAAAGAAAATAAATGTCTCTCCCTTGTGGCCTAGGAAAAGGTTTGTAGACCTAAAAAGAGTGTTGGCCTTGATCTTAGATCTTTAAAAAATATGAACTTATCCCTTATGGAAAAACAAGTCTAGATGATTTATGGAGAGAAGAAATGCTAGAATAGTATAATGTAGAGAAAATAATTAAAAGACCTCCCCACTCTAGATAATTTTCTTTTAAATAATAATTTGATGTTGGGTTCTATCCTATAGAAGGGAATCTAAGAGGCTAAAGCCATTACCATCCTTAAAGATAGATGGAAATTGGGAGATGGCCTTACCATTGACTTTTGGAAAGATTGTTGGCTAAAGGAGAAACCCCTGTCTTTGATTATGAAAAAATATCCTATTATAGAAAGATGTATTCACAACTTTGGAGAAATAGTGGCTCCATATTTGAAAGAAGGTCAGTGGGTTTGTATGTCTAACACTGATCCTAATCTAAATTCTATTCAAATCCAACTTCATGTTACTACCATTCGATCATGTTATAGGGATTCTTTGATCTAAGGAGACCCTTCATGGGTTTTCTCAGTTTCTTAAACTCCTATCACTATGAATGCGATAGATAGTCTACCTCCTCTTTGGGCATCAATTTGATATAATCTACAAAGACCTGACTCTAGATAATCTCATTAAAAGAGGCATGTGTTCTCCTAATAGGTGCTTTTTTTGTACAACATAGATGGAGTCAATTGATCACACCTTCATTGATTTCTCTTATGCTTGGAAAAATTAGATAGTTGAACCCACAATAGTGGGTTACACTTTTTTAGAGGAATAAATTCCTCCAAAAATGCCCAAGATGAATTTTTGCCCCCAAAACATTCAATAGAAAGTTCTCACATAGTTTCAATAGAAACTACTTTTGATGGTAGTTTTGATCAAAACTAACTAAAGAAAAAAATTCCATCCTAGATAGTTTTGAGATAGAATCAAACTATTTTTTAGTTTCTATCAAAACTAACTAAACATGAAAAACTCAACCTAAATAGTTTCAATAGAAAGTTAGTTTCTATTGAAACTAGTAAAGTAGATGGCTTTTACAAAGTCTACAATCTTTTCAATTGTTTTCATGGCTTGTCATTTTTCATAACACATGTACTTAGAAAGAGCCTTCTAATGGCTATGGATTTGATATAATTTAAATTTTTATGGTATATGTTTTTTTTTTTTTTTTTAAATGTTAATTGAATAGAGGTTCATTATAAAAAATAAAACACTATATTGGACAATCATGGAAAAATAGTCAATAAGAGAATAATTTTTTTGAAAAATAAATACGACTTCAATATTTGAGTCCTCTTTCAATCAATATATTTTTAATTGGGTAAATATTTAATAAGTTACATCTATCAAAAGTCATGTATGCCCAAATTAGTGTTAGGTCAACTTTGAGCTCAGATAAAATATGTAATATCAAGGATAAAGATAATAAAGACATTAGACCATCTCCATGGTTTCAGTATGGATGGTAATAAACTAAATTTGAAAGAATCACATTGATATCTATTGTAGAAAAAAATAATGTGTCAAAAAATGTGACACTTTTTAAAAAATCAAGTCTTTGATAACATACCAATTTTTCATGGGAGAAAAATAATTCAATCAAATCAATTCAAAAAATATATTTAGAATCTATACAAAAAATCCTATCTCTAATTTACTTGATTTTGAAATTCCTAACCATTAAATGATAATTTGCATCTGAATGTTAAATTTTTCTTGAAAACTCACAATTCAATGTCAATTTAGGAAAAAATTGTAACCCACTATCATGGGTCCACCCAGATAAAAATTCTAAATGCTTGGAATCATGGCTAAATTATGTCAGAAAACTTGGCTAATCTATGGAGTTTTCAAAAATATTATAAAGGAATCATAGACAAAAATATCTGGATGCTTGTTTTCTCACATGTTTTATGGTCCCTCTAGAAGCAACAAAATTACACTTTTTTCAAGGATGAAGAACAACCTTTCCAAATACTAGCTAATTAGATCAAGAACAATGTTTCTAAAAATTATAACTCTATGTATAAAGAAAAGGTGGATTTCAATGCAGGAGGTGTTCGGATTAACCTCTGAAAGAAATAAAAGTTACAAATTTAACCAATATCAAAAAATAGTAAATAGTACATAAGAGAACAAAAGACAAAAGGATTCAACATGGTTCACCCAATCCTTGGGCTACAACCACCAATAGCGTGTCCATTATTATTATTATTATTTAGTTTTAACAATCTACAATCTCTTACAACTCAATACTGCCACAAGAAGCTATATAATCATCATACGTCATGAAATCCCTAATCTTAGATCTTTTTATATAAACTTTTGACACTTATAAAATTAGGGCTAAAATAAGTCATCCAACAGAAAAAATAACAAGTAACACCTTTTACAATAGTAGAGTCATTTTTGGGGTGCTACCCCAGGATTTTAGAAGGGGCACTACCCCCAAACCCCTATAGAAATAATTTGGGGGGAAAATGTACTGAATAAACCTCTAAGTCTAATTACAATTCACATCACAATATGAGGAAATAATCACTCGGAAGAAATGAAAGTATGATATCAAAGAAAAGAGGAACAATGCAATATGGGGCTATCCCCCACTTGGTTGGACCAAATGAATTTTGATGGAGCTAGTAGGGGTAATCTAGGATCGACTTGATATGGTGCAATATTAATGGATGAAGAAGGTAATTTGATTAAAGCCATGGCTATTCTATTAGGATCCCAAATGAACCATGTGACATAAGCAATGGCTCTTCATAATGGGGTTGAGTTGGCAAGAAATTTAAAACCTAAAGGAATATGGGGTACAAGGTGATTCCCTTAATATTTTTAGTTGTATATCAAAAGGTGTTTTTCCTTAATGGAAAATAGAAAATATGATAAAGGGAGTTAAAGACCTTCTAAGAAATTTTGAGAAAGTCTATATTTCTCATTTATAGAAAGAGAAAACAAAATTGTTGACTCACTTGCTAACATGGCAGTGATTAAGGAAACCTCCTTTTTTTGGAGCCATTAGGACTTAATTAATCATGAATATAAGGTGATTATTAACTATGAATAGACATTTATCAAAATTGAAGATATTTTATGTAATCTTGTACAGGACAAATAATTTTTGGGAAATGAAGAGAAATTATTGTAAGTTAAGCTCGAGCTGGAATAGTGCAGTGATTATTAATTCACACTATTTTATGGGTCTTATTATTGCCTCATTTAGGATTCACCTTTCTTCTTTCTTAGTGTGAATTTTTGTAAGTGTTTCACTCCGAAACATGTGAGAATTTGTTGTAAATTTAGGAAGAGGGAACCCAATAATTGTGACAAGTGGAGAAAAGAAAAAGAGGTCGATGATAAATTGGTTGACAAAGGGCTCACATCATATATGGAATTCTAAAAACTTGTGAAACTTGATTTGGCATAATATTTCATTATTGTCTAGAACAATGAAGAGTTTAACCTATGCGGAAGGCAACTAAAGCTTGATATAATCATTATAGGAAAAATTAATGAGCTAATTACTCAAGGTAAGTATTTCTTCTAGGACCTAAACTAGTCTGGATTGGCTATTAGTAAATTCCCTAAGAAATCTAATGGTGGGCTTATCAAAGGGGAGGGGGTAATTTTTGACTGCTTCTATTAATTTCCTTTGGCATTGATTCCTCATTGCAATTATAGAGTATATTACTCCAGATGGGAGGTTTGATAAAGGCCATACTTGTCATATTATCTAACTCAATCATTTTCGTTATAAGAAAAAGGTGTGTTTCCCTTTTATTTACTTTTTAAAAATAATTTTGAACTTAAATTTCCTAATTTCTAACCTCAATAAACTAATAATGTATGAGGGTTTGACTAGACTAATTCATTCCTATGTCAAAAAAACCATCCTAAATCCAATCTTGAAGAAAATGACTAAAAAAGTGTAAACATTTTCGAGTTAGTGGATGAAAAGGGGAAAAGTAAAAGAATATTATGAGGTATTGGGTTGACATAACTAGTGTCAAGAAAAAGAAGAAATCAAAGGTGAAAGTGGATTTCTTATTAGATAATGAGGAGGACCATGATAAAGAAGGGGAGGGAGAGGAGAATGTGTTGAAATGAAATGAAAAAATGGAAGTAGGTACTTTTGAGGAGGAATAAGAAAATTTTTAATTAGTGGAAAGGTTTTTTAGAGGTGGTTTGTTGAGAGATAAGTACTCTAGTTTCCATCATTAGAAAGAAAATAGAGTTTTATTGTTAGAATAATAAGAATAATGAGAAAGATGATGAACCAAGGGAATCTATAAGACTGACTAGCTATGATGAGTCTATCAATCATGATGTTTTTATTTTCCTTCCTAATGTTGAGACCAAGGGTTTTGAGACCCAATTCAAGAAAATTGATAAAGACATATTGGAGAAGAAGAAAATGAGGAAGGAGAGAATTGATATGGTCCAAATTTTAGATGAATATGAGATCAATGTGAAACTTACAAAATGTAACATCAAAAACTTTATTGTTGACCATCTCCTTGGAGTGTTGGAAATTGTAAAATTTATCTCTCTATATATCCTCAGATTTGAGAAATGGTTATTCCACTCTATTAAAGTTTTGAGTCTCAAATGCAAGGCCTTAGAGGAGAAAATTGGGGAATTGAAGATTAAGAGTAGACAAAAGGATAACATGAAAGAGGTAGAGGGAAATTATAATTGCATAGTAGATCTAAGAAGTAAGTTTGTAAAGATGGAGAAGAGTACAAATGATGTTCTTGAAAAGTGTTAGAGTTTACTTGACTCTTTGTTTGATTGCTTGAAAAGGGTTCTAAATATCATGGATTAGGGTAAGGAAATTTAACCGGTATTGGATCTAGAGGAACTAGAAAATGATGACGAAGAGGCTAGATCTAGAAAAAGGATGCACTTCAACACAAAAAAGAAGCATAAGAAGGAATGCTAGATTGACCAAAGTGACATAAAGAATGTCACATAGTAGATTAAATGGATTGAAAAGGAGTTGAAAGATATAGATCAAAGATATGGCCTAAGGTGTTTTTATGTTTGTTAGTCTTTTTCTTTTTTTTTGGCTATGTTGCTTTAACTAGGAAGTTGGCTATTTTTTGGGCATTTGGTTTTTAGTCTTGGTTTTTGCCAAGTTTGGCTAGTTGTGGTTTTAGGTATGTCTATGAGTCAGAGTACTCTAAAATTTCAAGATTTAATGTTGATCTCATTGTGGTTTTGAGATATGAGTGAGAACACACTCAATTTCATTACTTAATAAGTTCTTATTCAATGTTGAGTAAGAAGTGTATGCCAAGCATAAGTTATCAAGTAATGCATGACAAACATAAGTTGTTAGATAATGCATGCCAATAAATATATATAGTATGTGTCAGGCAATAGTATGTGCCGAGTAGAGAGTTAGTGCCCAGTCACTCTAGTGAGGAGCAAGTTAGTATATATCAAGTGATTTAGATGGTAAGAAAACAATGAACACTAAGTCATTCAAAGGTCATCTTACAACATTGAAGATATAATGGATGTCAAGCATCAAAGGTTTTAAGTGCTGAGTAAATAGTTCTGGACATTGGTGGTTGTAATGACACAAACTCCTATGCAAAGCAATTTTGGGCCGACTTAAGGATTGTTTTGCAATTCTAGTTGTTAAAAATGAATCTATATTGACAATCCCTATTTAGTATGTGCAACTAATCAGATTGAGGGATGTTCTAAGTAGAAAAATAGGTGAATTAAAATCACTAATTCTTACCTAACCTTAGGTCACCTAGGTCTTCTTAAAGAGAAAAAACCCTAAATAGTTTGAGGAGTGAAGAGAGAAGTTTGCATGAGTAGACAAAGCATTCCTGGTGACTAAGGAGTTGTGATTGAGATATATGAATTGTAGAATCAGTTAGAGATAACATTAGGAAAGAAAAGAGAGCACATAAGTGATACATATGATCATAGAGGATCAAGTGTACATTAGGAAATATTAGATCTCATATCTAGAAGAGAGGTACTAATCAAAGGATCAAGGCTAAGACATTCTAATAGGTGAATCAGTAAAATCTCTTAACCACATAGTCCGAGAAAGCTTTTTAAAATCCTTTAACATTTTCCTTATTTAATTGTAAGTTGAAGTCCTTTAACTAAGAAAACTTCTAATAGGGCATTGAAATCTTTTAATAGGGTAAAATCTAACAATCTTTGTAAGCCTTTAATAGGGTAGACCTTCACAGGGTAGATCGTAGCTTATGATCAAACATTGTAACCTTCATGGGATACACTTTACAACTATAGTAGTAAATATTTGTGGGTGTCATCCCCGCCCTAGTTTTACCTTCTCATTGGAGGGTTTCTAGGTAACCAAAATATCTTGTTTCTTATGTGTGGAATGTTTATTGTTTTCATGCTCTGGATGAATATTCTTAGTTTGGTATTTTAACTTATATCCAAATTGATAAATGGATGTATGGTGAATGTTTTAATGGATAGATTTTTGAAGTACTAATTCAAACCCCCCAAGAGTTTACTTTCCCTATTGTATTTCCATCAAATGGTATCATATCCTTGTTCTCTAGAAAGGAAAGCATTACAACTTTGAGAAAAGATCTTGAAGAAGGAAGTTTACAAATTGGAAAAATTAATTGAAATCCATCTTTTGCTACATCAGCTAAATGAAGTAAGAGATGAGTTGAAGCACTCATTAAAGAGAAGGAAAGAGATAGTTATTGAGGAGAATGACACACATTACCAAGAGGAAAACACTACTAATTTTTTGCAAATAGAAGCTCAAGTAATTTTGATTTAGCAGTTGTAGATTTGATGGAAAAGAATGGTACTCTAACTGAAGAGGTCAAAAATATTAAGATAGACTAAGAAGTCCAATCGATATTGCTATGTGAATTGACTGAGTAGAAAAAGAAATTTGAGGAAGAAAAATTCATGATTGAAGATGAAAAAATGATACTAATCAATAGATTAGAATAGAAGACATCAAAGGTACAAAGGATTGCTAGCATGCAACTAGAAACAATGAATCAAGTGATGATTTCCAATCATGAATAGAATGGTAAGGACATTGAGATCATAACCCTAAAATTATGGAATGAACAATTGAGAAATGATCTAAGAAGAGAAAAAGAATTTACTGTAAGTTTCAATAGACCAAATGAAGCCATTGAGTAGTTTGAGAAATTGATGAGATCTCCTAGATCTAACATTGACACTACTGGATTGGGATACACTAATGCTAGGAAGAAGAATCATCTAAAAGTGATAAAAAAAGAAACAAAAATGGTAAGAATTACAAACCCACTTGTCATAATTATGGAAAGTTAGGTCATACAAAAAATGTTTTTAGGAGAAAAAATTCAAATCAAAACCCTAAGAAGAAATTCATGGGTTACTATCATATGTGCAACAACCAAGGAAATTAGGTACATGAATGTAGGACCAAGCCTACAAGCACATGTAGATTTGAAGGATATTGAAACAATTGTTATAAGTATGGACATAAGTCATATGAATGTAGATCTACTACCAAGTAGACATCAAACAAGTAGACAAAGGGACAACACAATGGAAAACCCTACAATTGCGATTAAGAAAAAAGGTATAGTTGTCACTATTATCAAGAGTATGGACATGTTGCTAAGAATTGCATTAGAACACATTTTAGAAGTGATCATAGTAGATGGTTGAGTCAAACTACATTTTTTAGTAGTTTGAAGACTAGTCACATCAGTAGGAACTATCCAACTAGGTCAAAGGCACCTAGTAGTGAATTCAACAAAGGAGAAGAGAAGGTTGATATTGAGAAAGTTGAAGTGTGGATGAACAAGACATGGAAGAAAAAGGAAGATTGTACCACATCAAGTTTAGTTGAGGTCACTTCATCCAATGGATCAGGTGATCACATCACCCCCAACTAGGCAATCAAAAGGTATGTGGGACTGATATTTCAATGATATATTTAACATCAATTTAAAGAATCTAATCTTTGAAAAGACTATATATGAAAGAATTAAGATGTAATGTATTGGTTATAATCTAGAATAAACCTATAAGTTTTTTTAGTTTTCATGTTGTTGCTAAGTGAAGATGAAATTCTAGTTGATGGCAAGCTATTAAATGTGATAGTATTAGCCAAGTTCATGGTGGTTTTTGAGCATAATATAAATAATCTATAAGCTGAGTGAGTTGAAATTGCTAGATAGCCAAGCTTACAAGTATGTAAGTATTGAGAATTTATTGTTGAGTATTACTAGATTCATAAGGTATTTATTATTTGCCAAGCTATGTTGTCTGAATTATCAAAAACTCTAGATATTTTAAATGTCATCTAGTTCTTCTACTACTATTAAGAATGAAGGAAAAGAGGTTTTGAATGTTTAATTAATAAGAAATGAGATTAAACAACCACCCTTCTAAGCTATTCCTTAGATTTCATACAAGGTGATGAAGGTAGGCTTTGATACCACTAATGAGGGCACAATCCAAGAACAAACTGAACACAATAGGAAGAAGGGAATATTATTAGTAGAAGTCATATGCTATTACATTCAGTATGATGAAAAAAACTTAATGATGTGCCCTAGGGGCTTACAGTGTTGTTTTATTTTGGAGAAAAACTTTCCTCATAGTACCTTCTCCCAAACTCCACCAAAAACTATATTTACAATGCCAGAAATGACCTTAAGTAGCCCAAATTAGGTTTAGGATTAGGAATACATTTTAGAATATTCCATTTGGCATCCACCACCAAAACATAAGGTTCTATAAAATACGTTAGAAATTAGTGTAAAATTAGAAGAGTCCAGAAATGGTAGTCCAAGCATAGATCTGTGTCACCATTTGTGATACAAAAACCTATTTTGGTCAAATCTTATTTCTCTATCAAAACTCAATTTTTAAAAAAAACTAAAAATACCCTTTTATAGATTTCAGATTTAATATCCTCATTATATAAATTTTTAAGTGTTTTGATTAGTTATAATATGCTATAATCTAAAAATATTATAAGTCGATATTTCAACATTTCAGAAGATGCTCTCTCAAAAAATGAAAAAAAATAGTAAATCATATCAAAAAAATTAAAAAAATATATTTATCACCAGAGGAGAGAATCCTCTTCATGAATATGTAATTTTTTTTCAAGAACGTATAGATTTGATAGGAAAGTTTTGATGGGAGGAAAAAACTGTTGGATTCTGACAAGGTCGAACTTGAGTACTTATAACAAAGAAAATATACATCAAAAATAATTATTTCTTTTTTTGTGCACTAGCTATACATGTCATCTATAAAATATTTTCAAATCATAACAAAAAAAGATGATTTGCACATACTTGTTTGACGGGAACTACATCCTATATTTTTTATAGTTAAAAAAGGGACTTCAAAATAAAATAAAATGAATAAATTCTTAGTCAAAAAAATAATAAAAATTATAGGCATAAAATTCATACAATTCTACACATTTCATCAGTTTACATCATCTACATATTTTAAATGCAAATACCATTTTTTTTGTCATTAATGTTGAACTGTCACATTCTGATATCACTTTTCTTTATAAAAGGTGACACAGGTTTGTGCTTTTACCCGAGAGGCATAACTTTTGATCCAGGACTCTGATTGGCAAACCACTTACATTTTTGGAAAGCCCTCTAGGTGCTATATAGCACTATGGACTAGCTTTTCTCATCCCCCATTTTTTGGGGCCATGCAAATCTTTTTAGTGTCTCAAATCTAACTTTGAAGTGCTCTTAAGGGGTCTTTAGGCAACTTGAAATTGCAATAAATTTTAAACCATAAAGTGTTTTGACTTGATTCTTTTTTTGGAGTGCTTTAAATTACAAGTGTAACCATCCCTACAACTTACACCCTCTAACTTGTCACAATTATGGCTCAATTACAAAATAACCTATTTTTTACATTGGCACGTATCCCAAGGTTCTCAAAAACTCTAACCCATAAAACCAATAATGGAATTATGATAGTTGGAATCTCTATATGACCTAAATGGGTATCTAGAAATGAAAACATATTAAACAAAAATGAACACTAAGCATATTTTTGCATGATATAGGATTGCCCTTACACCATTGGATGCCCCTGCATCAGACACCTAGGGTAGATTGAAAAGTGACCCTGTCACTTTATAGCTAGTAGAGGAAAACCCAAATGGGCAACCTCCACTGTGGATATCCAAGTTAAATCTTCTACTGGGCATCCTTTCCACTTCACTAGGTATTCTTCATACTACCTATTTTTGGTACTTCGGCCCATACGACTACCTAGAATTTCTTCAATCTCTTTCTTCTTAGAAGTAGGAACTGGACATGGCTCCAGCATCAACTCCTCATCTACACCATCATCATGATATTTTGTTATGTCTGCAATATTGAAAATAGGAGAATTGTGAATCCCATCTAGCAACTCCACCTCATATGCATTTCCTGAGTCATGTTTCTTCAAAATTTTGCAAGGGCCAAATTTTTTCATCTTTACCTTATTATAGGTACCCACTAGAAATTGTTCCTTCCTCAATTATACCATAACTAGATTCCCAACTTGGAACTCCTTATGTCTCCTCTTTTGATCTACTCTAACTTTATACTGTAGGTTCATCTTGGTAATATGTACATGCACCTCTTCATGTAGGTTCTTGACATGTTCAACAAACTATTTAGCCTTAGTACTTGTCCTCTCGCCTTGCTCCATCTTCCTCAACTCTGGTGTAGTCCTTGGACTACTCCCATACACAATTTAGAATGGTGATCTACCAGTACTCCCATTCACAGAATTATTGTAAGCAAATTTTGCTTGTGGTAGAATCAAATTCCATCCCTTGAGCTTATCTCCTACTAAACACCTCAACAAATTTCCCAGACTTCTATTCATGACTTTTTTTTGTCCATTAGTCTATGGATGATGTGTAGAGCTAAACTTCAATTTTGTCTTCAACTTCTTCCACAAAGCTTCTGAGCTCAACACAACCCCAATAGCACTGCCACTAGCATCACAATCCACTTGGAATAATTTGTTGAAATTAGGAAGTACCAACACAAGTTGCTCTATCACCTTCTTCTTAAAAAATTCCAAACTCCTTGCAACTCTTATAGTCCACTTGAACTATTTTCTATCCCCCCTCATTGTTTTAGTTAGGGGTGCACATATACTATTGGAATTCCTAATGAACTTTCTATAAAAACTAGCCAAACCATGGAATGACCTCACGTTAGTGGTAGACCTTGGAGTAGGCCATTCCAAGATAACCTTCATCTTCTTTGGGTCCATTTTGAGACCTTCAGCTAATACAACAAACCCAAATATACTAACTTTATTTTGACAAAGCTGCATTTCTTCAAATTAATCAACTTTTTTTTCTTCCCTCAACCTTTCAAGGACACTACAAATGTGTAATAAATGTTCATCCAAAGACTTACTGAAAATCAAAATATCATCTAGATAGACAATAAAAAAAATTTCCAAAAAATTCTTTAGTACCTCATTCATAAGCTGCATGAAGGTTCTTGGTGCATTGGTCAGTCCAAAGGGCATGACTAACCACTCATATAGACCCTTCTTGGTCTTGAATGTAGTCTTCCACTCATCTCCCTCTCATATCCAGATCTAGTAATAGCCACTCTTGAGATCTATCTTTGTGAAATACTAAGCTCCACTCAAGCAGTCCATAAGATCATCCATCCTTGGAAAAGGAAATCGATACTTGATGGTTATTTTATTTATAGCCTAAGAGTCTATACACATTCTCCACTCTCCATCATTCTTTGGTGCTAGCACTACAAGTCCTACACATGGACTTAGGCTGTCTTGAATTAAACCTTTCCTCGACAACTCCTAAACTTGTCCATTTAGCTCCTCAGTCTCAGTAGGAGTCATCCTATCAGCAGCCTTGTTAGGAAAACTAGCTCTAGGGCCTAAATCTATTTGATGACTGATTTGTCTTATTGGCAGAAACCCTTTTGTAATGTTATCAGAGATGACATCTCCATACTCACTTAATAGACCTGGAGCTTAAACTGTAATTTCACTAATACCTTCCTTATCCTTTCTAAGAATTAAATAATAAAACATATGCTAATGCTTCATGCCATTCATAAATTTTCTTCCATCAACAAGACATACCCTAGCACTATTGCATACCTTTTCACCCTCCTTTATCGAGGGCTCCAATTTGTGCCAAACTCCATCCTTTGTTAGAGAGTATGTATTTGCAAGACCATCATGTATAGCATGCCTATCAAACTATAATACCCTTCCCAAAAATAAATGGTAGACATCCATTGGAATGATGTCATAGAGAGCCTCATCATGGTAACTCTCAATCTTGAACTTTACCAAACATTACTCACTAACCAAGACCTTATGATTATCCTATACCCAAGAAATCTGATAGGGTTGGGGTTGTTTCTCCCTCTTGAGATTTAGCTTTGAGACCATCTCCTTTGACACCAAGTTTTTAGTACTTCCACCATCAACAATCACATCACATCATTTACCCTCGCACTTGCACCTAGTACAAAAAAATCTCCTCCTTTGTCTAGGTTTAGTCACACCACTCAATAAGACCCTTTCATTAACAAGAACCTCTCCTCTTACTACATCTTTTGAATGTGATGATAGTGCATCGTCCACATGAGCAACCCTTGCTTGGCCATCAACTCTCCTATCTATCCTTCCTTGGCATTGGGGGCATTTGTAGGTATGATGACGTTCTTCATTGTAATAAAAACAAGTACCATAGAAGCCTCCTCTTCTTGAACCTTTTCCATGTCCTCTACCTCTTCCTCTTTGATCTCCAATGTTTTGATCATGGAAGTGGTTGAAACCCTTGTTGCTCTAGTTTCGGTTAGTACCCACATCTTCATTTTTCTCTTGGTTATCATTTTGGCCTCCAAATGACCTACCACCAGCCCTTCCTCCTTGACTATGCCCTCTTTTCCTTTCATCAAAATTTTTATTTAGCTTCTCCTCAACTTAAAAGGCAAACTAGAATGCCTCTTCAATGCTATTCATTCTAACTAGACTTAACTCCTAAATGCTAGGTCTTAACACATTAAGGTAATGGGAAACCTTCTCCTTGTTTGTTTTTGCATGGCCTACCCTAATAAGGACTTGGTAAAATTCCTCTGTGTATTCCTAGATAGGTTTTTGTTCTTTCCTTAATCCTCACATATTCTTGAACAAATCAAGCTCATAATCAACATGAATTATCTGCTTCTTTAGTTTGTCCACCATGCAATCCCATCTTGTGATTTTCTCCTTTCCTCTTCTATTTCTTCCCAACTGAATCTCTTGCCACCAAATTTTGGCATGGCCTTTCATTTTGGCCTTTACAAACATAACCCTATTAGTGTCTCTAATATCCTCAAACTCAAAATATTCCTCTAGCTCATTGAACCAGTCGATCAACTCATCTGGGTTTAGATTTCCTGAAAACATGCCAACATCAATTTTAGGTCTTTTCGAAGCTTGGCAATGGCCCTAAAAAGCTTCTCCTCTACCTAATTTAGGAATTTTCCATCTCCTTTTGATTTCTACCTAATATTTTCTTCTTTTCCATTTTCCTCCTCACTTTCATTACATATGACAATATTCATCCCTCTATGGATCTCCTCTTCCAATGCATAAACTTGTCTCTGGAGGGCTCTAACATTAGGAGGAACAATTATGGCCCTTCCACCATGCTCTCTTTGTGGAGGCATCTTCTCACTATATAAAGACCCACAACCACATATTCCTAGTGCAAACTACCTCATAGTCAGTTCTCTATCTACACACTTAGGAAAACCTACTTTGATACCACTAATGAAGGTACGCTCTAATACCATTGATGAAGGTATGCTTTGATACCACTGATAAGGGCACAATCCAAGACCAAAATGAACACAACAAGAAAAGGAGAATACTATTATCAAAAGTGATATGCTATTACATTCAGTAGAATGAAAAAAAACTCAATGGTTTGCCCTAGGGGCTTACAATATTGTCTGATTCTAGAGAAGAACCTTCCTCATAGTACCTTCTCCCAAACTCCACCAAACATTGTATTTACAATGCTAGAAATAGCCTTAAGTAGCCCAAATTAGGTTTAGAGTTAGGAATGAATATGCCATTTGGCATCCACCACCAAAATAGAAGGCTCTAGAAAATAGGTCAAAAATTGGTGTAAAATTAGAAGAATCTAGATATGGTAATCCAACTTCCAGGAGGCATAACTTTTGATCCGGGACTCTGATTGATGAATCATTTACATTTTTGGAAAGCTCTTCAAGTGCTCTTTAGCGATATGGACCATATATTCTCTTCCCTAATTTTTTTGGCCTATAAAAATCCATTTAGTTCCTTAATCTAACTTTGAAGCACTCTTAGGGGTCTCTAGGCAACTTAAAACTATAATAACTTTCAAACTGTAAAGACTTTTGACCTGATTTTTTGTTCTAGAGTACTTTAAATTACAAGTATAACCATCCCTCCAAATTAAAACCTCTAACTCATCATAATTATGGATGATCTACAAAATAATCTATTTTCTACATTGGCACATATCTCAAGGTGCTAAAAAACTCTAACCCAAAAAACCAGTAGTGGAACTATGAGAGTTGGAATCTCTATTTGACCAAAATGGGTATCCATAAATGAAAACACATTAAATAAAAACTAACACTAAGAATTTTTTTGGGTGATAAAGGATTTCCCTTACACCATTGGATGCTCCTACATCACAAGGGAGATCCAATTGGTGCATTATCAGTGATACCACCACAAGTTTCAATGATTCAAGATGTAAGATGTTATTACACTTGTAAGGTTGGAAGTATTAGAGACATAGAAATTAGAGATTTATATGGAAAACTATGTGTAGATGGAGTGTTGAAGAAGGAAAATAAAATTGTAAAGAGAAAAGGGTTAACCGATGCCCTAGACTTTCCAAATGTATTCAAAATAGAATGGATTAAGATAGTACTAATTAGAATACATGATCACTCCGTATGGTAGGAAAATCTCCCTACCAAGATCACAATTTAGGATCATTGAATGAGTAATAGGTTACCCTACCCTAGGGTTTATTTAGTGACAAATATTTACCAAATGGCTAATCTCACTCATTGGAAACCCTAGATTTGGCAAATTATTTGGCACTTTTGGGGTGGCAATATTGCCCACAATTTAAGAAAACTTGGTCCTATGCTTAGACCAATCACCAATAATTATACATAATCATTTTAAATTTAATGTCAACTTCACCAATGGAATCTAATCTTTCCACGTGGTAAATTAAATGATTTTGCCCACAATTTCTATGGTATATCTTAATAGATGGTCACATTTGCCAATCTATGGTAAAAATTTAAGTCTGGTTATATGTAAATTACATATAATTGACAAGTGTCTCTATTCTAGAGACTTTATAAGGAAATTTTTATCATTCTAATCTCTAACCTAAAATATATTAGACCATGGACAAGTGTCATTACGTTGGAAATTATCTTTGAAACTTGTACTTTAACATTTTAGCTCGAAATGAGATTTTAGACCGTTGATTTAGGATCATCTAATAGTCATTAAAAAGTGTTATTGTATCTTGGATGATATAAATTTATGGTTTCTATATATTTTTTCTTTTGGTCATAATTTTTTGAAATAATTAAAGATTCACCATAGTTTTACAAAATTTTCATATGACAAAAACAAAATTGCCAATGAAATTAATTTTTTTCTATCTCAGAAAATAAAATTGCCAATTCAAATTAATTTTTTCCCCCAAAAACAATGTTGGATTTTCCATGATTTTATATATTTTTTTCAAAGGGGGATTTCTTAAAGTTATCCCTGCCCTAGCCTAGATAGACCCCAGACCATGCAAATTGATGCTAAGGAGTTAATTGAGAAGAATACAAGGATTTAATAGAACAAGAGAGGGATGACAATGTACATAATTTTAGATCCCCTAATAGAATTTTTAGTGAGAATAATTTTTCACAAGTTCTTTCAATCTTAAAAATTGAATTGTGTGTCTTGTATGGTTGTTGATTTAGGCTACAAGATGGTGAAGAAGGACTATTCTTATGACCCTATTGAGTTACAACTCTAACAGTTATCAGATAACTTGGGAGCCATAAGAATTACAAATAGTGCACAATGAAAATTTGGTTCATTACTAGTTTGCATATTCTTTTATGTGCAAAACATATTTCCTTCATTTGGAAAAGTTCCTTGGAAGACCAATAGGTTTCTTGTAGTTCAAAATTGGAGAATTCATAGAGCAATTTGGGGACAACTTTGAGTCAATCATGACATGATATTTTGAATAATTTAGGAAGTCTATGAAGTCGAGATTGAGGATACTAGTGTCACTTGTAGAGAAATATTATGATGATGTTTGTTTTCTAGTTGATGTTGATCATACTTATGTACAAGTAGTTGTTCCTAAGGTTAGATGGATCAGGGCATTACCTTATGAAATCAATGTGGATGAGGCATCAACAACCATGAAAATACTATTAGTAGAGGAAGTAGACAAGAGTGCAAACTCATTTGTCAATTATGAGGAAGCCAAATCAAGAATTACTATAGATTTGAAGACAACTTATGTGGTCAGAAAGAAAAACAAAATTGTGAAGAAGCTAAAGGAAAGATTTGGTAAAGGGGGAGAAGAGGAAGAAGAAGAAGATGGTAAGGATGACGAAGATGAACAACTTGACCAAGCCCCTCTTGCGCTAACATAAGGTCAAGGAGAGGACCAAGAAGAAGGAGTGGGACATGATGAAGGTGTCGAGGAAGAAGAAGCCAATGAAGCACCTAAAACTATAGAAAAGAAGACAAGAAAAGCTAAGGAGCCTACAACAAGGAAACCAAAGAAGGTTGTGAAGCCAACACAAGAAAAGCCAACAATACCTATTGCTAGTGTAGTGCCTACCCCTAGGTCGCATTTTTGTTATCATTGTCAAACTCTTTTAGGGCTAGTTTTATGTTAATGGTTAGCAGATATTGTGTTATGGATTTAGTTAATATGTGATGAGATTACTTAGACTCTACATTTCATGTATGCATGATGATTATTACATTATTTTCAGTTATTGATTAGTTAGATGGTTTATTATCACATGTGTTTTCTTATGGATACTTACCCCATACTTGCATGTGTATGGTGTGCGTGCTTGTTCTTTTATTGTATGGCATTTGTGATGTGGTTAAGGAAGGGAGTCGTAGTCACCTGCTAGTTAGGATCTACATGATGCACCACTTCCTGTCATTGCCTATTTATATTAGCATATATATATATATAGTATGTACATGCATGGTTTTGATGCAGGTTGCAAGTATCGGGTATCGACTTCTCTGAATTGCCAGGATGAGCGTACCTTATCGCATTATCTCAATGGTAAGAGAGGGGAGATAAATTCTCAAGTCCAAATCCCAACCCTTTAAGCCATTTGTCCTGATTGGAAATTAGGACAAGTATATGAGTTGAGTACCCTCTGAATGCATTAGATGTTGAAATTCATGATATTAACCCTTTTGGTTTGATTTTGTATGTGTTTTGCTATAGTGGGTTTTTCATATTTTATTTTATGAGTCTTTGGTGTATTTTCTATTAATTAAGCCTAATTAAAAGATTTAATTAATGGTTTAATTTAATGGAAAATTAATATGGTATTTTAATATTTATTTTATTTAATTAATTAGGAAATGAATTAAATAAAATAATTAGATTTGAAGATAAAAGTTATAATTTTAAAGTTGGAATGTGATAATATTTATTTAAGTTAATAAATATTTTACAATTAAGTTTCAAAAATAAATTTAAAAGTGGAAAAGATATTAAAATTATTAAAAGATTACAGGTTTCTTGATGTGTGCATGTGATTAAAATATAAAATATATTAAGATAAAACAAGTGGATTTATTTAAAGTGAGTGCATAAGATTTAAAAATTAATAAATTAAATTGAAAATAGTAAAGTGAATATTAAATTAATTAATGTGCATTATTTTAATATTTGTTCACATAGGAGTTTGCAAAATTTTGAGAGTTGTCATGTAGACAACACAGGAGTTTGCACTCTAATTATGCATGTGTTGTCAACAACATAGGAGTTAGCGCACAAATTAAGCACATGGTGTCTACAACCTTGTGACTCATCGAGAAGGTTGGAAAAGACTCATGCTTGGTTGTCAACACCTTCTGGTTGTTTCTAGAGACATTCTAGGTGCTTCCTGAGAGTTCTTTATATTCAGGCACTCCTAGAAGCTTAGGGAGCATTTTTTGAGGATCAGGAATGTGGGAGAAGGAAGGAGCTTGCTCTGCAAATTCTGAGGAGAAGGGAATTAACATCAGTGTCCAGGTAGACACTTGTGAATTTTGCATATGAAATCTCATTTCTTGCACTTCCTATCTTCTTCATGTCTTTTGAATGCTTTCTGAGGATTTTCACATGTTGGTTGTATGCATTTTGTATGAGAAAATCTCGCATGCATAGATCCGAGGAATTTATGGGATTGGGTTTAAATAATATGGACAAATATTTTTAGAAGGAATAGGTAGATAAAATTTAATAGAAGGGTAATACACTCTATTTCTTCATTTGAGTGAATTCATAGTCTATTCATTGTGTACATCAAACAGATTTATGTCTGAATTATATATATATATATATATATATATATATATATATATATATATATATATATATATATATGAGAGCTCTAAATTGTATTAATATTACATTGTTGAAAAGGTTAAAAAATGTTATAAAAAATAAAAAAATTTAAAAATATTATTTTGGGGGGGTGGGAATCTCATACCCCGGCCCTACGTATCATAGGGTTTGTGAGATCGCAGAGTACCTACAATCCACAAAGTACTTGCGGTCCTCACTCATTAGTGGCCAACGAGATTTTATAAATTGCCTTTTTGTTTGTTATATAGTTTGTTATAAATATTATATATTATATTATATTAAGTTATATATGTTATTAAACATCATTTATTAAAAAATATAAATATATTCATCAATTAATATTAATATTTGTCGTTTGATATATTATTTTATATATATATATATATATGTTAATATTTGTTATTACTCTTATTTTAAAATGGTAAATGTGGAAAATTAATTTAATAATAGTTCGTTAATTATTATTAAATTAAATAGAAATATTAGTTGCTTGAATTAATGAGGGATTCGAGTTTGGAGATTTAACAATTAGCCATATAATTGTTAAATAACTTAATACAATTTCAATCACGATCAATTGGCTAATGGAGTTATATAATATTTGAATCATGAATGAAATTTTGATTAATGAAGTTCGCGATTATTAAATTTAGAATCATCAAAGATTATTTTAGACAAAGGTTTGTCTTTGAGGTGCTTAAAGGAAATTATAAATTATTTATTTGGTTATTAATAAGTCTTATCCTAATGACTTGTATAATGGGGGACACTTCCTAAGGAAGTTATATTTAATTATTAGTGACATTGTTGTTAGCAAATTAATCCAATGATTTTATTATAAGTTAATGAGAACTATTTCAATGATTTAAATAAGTAGCTTGCCTCTAGAATGTTTTTGGAGAGTTGATTAAGTCAAGAAGGGTAATTAGGCCTTTATTTAATCTGAGAAATGACCCCAATCTATATGAAATTAAGTTTTAATTAAAATGATCTAGAATTGTAAAATACAAATTATATACTTTATTAATTAATTTAATTAAATGTTAGTTAATTAAGATTAATTAATGATAGAAGTTGTTTAATTCAAATTTTGAAAATTATTGTAATATTGGTCTCTTGGAAATCAAAGGACAATGTTTTTATAATTTTGAATTATAGATGGTTACTTACCCTTTAATTGTTTTTGGAGGAATTAAATAATAAGGAAATTTTATTCAATTAAACATTGATTCTAGTAAAATAATGTGAATGATTTTATTAAAAGTCGATGGGTGCCAGTGCAAAGATTTATACAAGAAGATAATTATCTTCTGATTATTTTAGGAAATTTTTTTAAAATAATAGAGGGATAAATCTATGCTTAATTCAAATAGACAATGGGTCAACTTGTAGATTAAACGAAGAATCTTGTACACTTGAAATATACTTGAGACAAAAACTGAAACCTCCACACTTATTTCAACTATGTGATTTTAGCAAACCAAAATATGTGCTTGCATTGTGTTTTCTTTATGCTTCTTGTTTTGGGTTTTTTTGGATTGACTAGTGTTGACTAGTTATAGGATGCCTACTAGAGGCTCGGGAGTTATGACTGTGATGTCATGATAATGTCTTTTGAATTCGATTCTTT